>OZ007556.1:127374236-127705245 GCA_963931855.1 Philhelius festivus | reverse complement strand
CCTACTACTGCTGTAAAACAACCGTTTCGTCAGGGCAAAGGCTCCCCTAGCCCTGTTCAGAGCAGCATTTATATGTCTGTCGAAATACAAATACTGGTCCAACCAGATGCCAAGGTACTTTACTACACTTTTACTCGCCAGTGGTTGCTGGTGCGGCCCAACGATCACCAGCTTGCGCCAGTTCTTTCTAGTATCCCTAGGGGCTCTAGCCAACGGAGTCCTGAACAGAATTGTTTCACATTTCTGAAAGTTGATTTTCAACTTCCAGTCATCACAATATCGCTGAATCTTGTCGAAGTCACTCTGCAAAAGAATTCTGATGACCTCAACTTTTGGAGCTGTTCTGTACGCTATTAGATCATCGCAATTTTTGGGTGTGATTGATAACAAAAAATAATTAGCATAATTAGATAGGCCTTTTATAGTTATTTATAAATGTAAACGTCTTGCATACTCTAGTGGGCGCAATAGTGCATTATAGTGCATCAAGTATGCAGTTCATTCCAAAGTCTACAAAATTATGATACAAAATTTGCCATAACTTCAAAATGAAGAGCTAAGGGCCCTGATTGCAAATATCGAGGTCCAAGACGTTTTGAAGGTGGCCTTCTTAGTGCAAGAAGTAGCCTATTCTTATCGCGTCTGGCAGGCAGAAGGCTGTCTGTAAAACGTCTTGGACTTCAATATTTTCAATCAGTGGGCTTAGCTCTACATTTTGGCAAAGTTTTTATCACAAATATTTGCACTTGGAAAGAACTGCATACTTGATGCACTATAATGCACTATTGCGCCCACTAGAGTATGCAAGACTTTCACATTTGTAAATAACTATAAAAGGCCTATCTAATTATGCTAATTATTTTTTGTTGTCAATCACACCCAAAAATTGCTGTGGGCTCTTAGTCTATAAGGAGTGTGAGTTTTGTTTGTAGCTTCGCTCACATTAAAATAGAAATGAATTTCCAGATATGGACTTTTTTTGAATAAGATACGAGTATGATCATGGTTTATTTTTCTTCCATAGCTTTATGTCTAAAAAACTATTTCATGTCTGGTGAGATAAAAAGAAAAGATTTTTATAGGTGTAAACTTTACTTCGAAAAGATAAAATTAATAATTTTTGTTTTTATTATTTGGATTGGGACAAATTTCAGTCCACCTATAATAAAAAATAAGTCTATTGCAAAATGCAATTGGGTAAGACATAAAAAACTACCTGCGAGCTGCGACATAGGATTAATTTACAGAAAGTTTAGGGATTATTGTTTATTTCAGTTTTATGATTTGTGGCTTAGCAACAGAAAGGCTCCGGGGGCGTTGTGTTTATATTTTTTTATGGCATTAGTGTATATTTTATATTATTTTTTATTTTTTGACCTGTGGAGTTGGGATTAATTGTAGATTAGTGTTAATTAGTTAGATTAGGTGGATGGAAAACAGTCCCTAAAAACGGCGAATCCTCCTCACCCACAAATTACCGACCAATTGCACTTACGTCCCTTCTTTCCAAGGTCATGGAAACGCTGATTAATAACCAGCTTAAGAAATATCTTGAAGAACGAAAGCTTCTTAATGACCGGCAGTACTCTCACCGAAAAGTGGAACAAATCCTCTTGCACCATTTTGGTTAAACCAAGGTTATTGCACTTTATATTTCTAAAGCATTTGATAGATTTTTGCATGAAACTCTCTTATCGAAAATGCGTGCATTTGGCATCGATGAATGTATTCTTCGTTGGATTAGAAATTACGTTTCAGGCCGGTCAATTCGTGTTGTCTTAGACGGTTTTAAATCTGATACTCATAAAATAAATGCTGGTGTGCCCCAAGGCTCTGTTTTGTCTCCGACTCTCTTTCTCATCTTCATCAATGATCTCTTGTCAATATCTTCTAATTCACTACATGGTTTTGCTGACGACAGTGCCCTCAGATTTTCATATTCGTTTTCAGATCCTCATCCTTCTTCTTTGGAAGTGGCTCTGCAACGACAGCGTATGATAAGCTCATTAAATTCCGATCTTGACAGCATTGTAGAATGGGGTGTTAGCTTAACTTAGCTTAAGCTTCGAAAGCACAAAGCTGTCTTCTGTCCGTCAAGCGTAATATTCCACCCCTGCCATCATCCATGGATGGCACTTGCATCAGTGGCGTAGATAGCTTTTCGCTATGGGGGGGATGGATCTAATTCGCTCATTTTTTTTAAAGTTTTATTAATTAAAAACAAAAAATAAACAACAAGACTTCATTGAATTCATAATGTATGATAATATAAATATATTATACGCAATAATACGAACTAGAATAAATATTGATATACCGTGCCTTGCATAAGTATAACCGCACCTGTAAAAATGCGTTTTGTAGAAAATTAAAATGGGAATGACACTTTACTATTTTTTTATTGAATGGCATCACTAATCAAGTAAATTGAGAAGAAAAAAAGTTCCGTTATTTTCTCTTCTGGTGTTTAAAAATTAAAAACAGATTTTTATATATTGCAAAAGTATAACCGCACAATGCAAACCTCTCTGAAGCTTCATTCAGTTATGTGCTTCGAAATGACAAGCAACAATGCCGCGTGGTAAACATTTAAGCGATACGGAAAAAGTCAAAATTCAAGCTTTTCGGTTAACTGGCCTAAGCTTAAGGGCTATTGGTAGGAAAATTTAAAGATCCGAGCGTGTCGTCCGAAATTTCTTACAAGATCCAGAATCTTATGAGACGAAAATAAGACCCGGGCATCTGCAGAAGCTGACACGTCGAGATAAGAGGCGTTTAATAAATGCTGCATCCAATTCGGCGCATTCTTTGCCGGACGTTCGTGACGAATTAGGCTTAGGAATTTCGGTTTCAACGGTTTTTCGTGCCTTAAAAAGCAGTTAAGTGATTTTTCGGTGTAAAATGATGCCAGCTCCAAATTTGACAACAGTATACAAAAAAAAAGTAAGAATTTGCCCAGCAAAACATGAAACGGAATTGGAAAACCATAAGTAACATTCCATTAATTTACACTTAACTCTTGTTATTCCAAATGGCATAATCTAATGAATGTTTTTTTTTTAGATTACATATTTTAGATTATTTTCAGTGGCGAAAAAAAAGTTTGATCTTGATGGGTCAAGTGGTTTTAACGGATATTGGCACGATCTGAGAAAGGAAAAAAGTTTTTTTTCAAGAGGAACTTTGGCGGTGGCAGTTGTAAGGTTTGGGGGGCCTTCTGCGACCGTGGTAAGGTTGCACTTGAATTCACCTCTGCAAAGATGAACAATTCAGCTTACGCCCAGGTGCTTCAGGATAATTTGGTTCCCTACTTAAGACGATTTCGTCGAGTTCGGCATGTCTTCCAGCATGATAATGCCCCAATTCACGTTAGTCGTCAAAGTTTGAGATGGTACGAATCGAATAACATACATTTTATGGTGGTCCCGGCACGTTCTCCAGATTGTTACCCTATTGAAAATCTTTGGGGAATCTTAACCCGCAAAATGTATGCCCATAATAGGCAATTATACAGTGTTGCTGAGCTGCGAGAGGCGATTGTGGAAGAATGGAACTGTATAGACGATTTCATATTAAATAACCTTGTCAACAGTATGTCAAAAACAATTTCTAGATTGGTCGAAAATAGCGGCAGCAATGTCCTTTACTAATTTAGCCGAAAAAATTTACTTAAAATAAAAAAAAAAACAGATAAAAATAAAAAAGCGGTTATACTTTTGCAATAAAAAAAAGTCTGTTTTAATTTTTACTCACCAGAAGAGAAACTAACGGAACCTTTTTTTCTTCTCAATTTACTTGATTAGTGATGCCATTCAATAAAAAATAGTAGGGTGTCATTCCCATTTTAATTTTCTACAAAACGCATTTTTACAGGTGTGATTATACTTATGCAAGGCACTAAATCACAAAATAAAATCCAGTTTTCTGTTCTTTTTAGATAAAACACTTATAACCTCGTCTGCTACGAGTATTATAGGTATTTCGCGATGAATAGCTAGAGCAGCCAAACCATTCAAACGATCCTGCAAATAAGTAAACATCCAAAGCTTATCACACTGTTATTAAAATAGACATATTTTTAATAATCTCACTTCGTTGCTTCTTTGTATTGTTTTTATTCTCTTTACTGACTTGAGAAAGTTCTTTCGGGAGTTGACGTTGAAACCGGCAGTGTAACTAATGTCGATTTCCTTTACACACTAGGGATTTTAGGGATTGCGATCCCTTGTCAAATTTTGACTTTTAAGACAGATTTTACGTTCCTTCACACCAACAAAATCGATTTTTTTTTGACAGAGATCAAATCCTTCGAATCCGTATTTGGAGAGGGATTTACATGTATATACGAAATACGCACACTAAAAAGACAAAATTTGACAAGGGATCGAAATCCCTAAAATCCCTAGTGTGTAAAGGAAATCGACATAATATCTTTAATAAAATATATATAGCTGGATGGAAGCTCTTTTTCTTGCACGTTTACCTATTATCAATTGGTGAGAGACGTAAAAAAAATTTCAGAGTGCGTTTCTTTAACTTATTTGGTTCATGACTGGTTCTGTTGAACAATTATCGATCCCAATGAGGGGATATATCCCCCTGATCCCTCCCTCGCCACTGACTTGCATCGAGGAAGCCGAAAAGCTTTCTGTCCTTGGTATGTGTATTACCGACCATATTTTGTGACATGGTTACATATTTGACGTTGCAAAAAATGCGCCGAAATGCCTAGGTTTCCTCCGAAGATGTAAGCAGTTTTTTTCTCCTTCTGATCTGGCTACAATTTATAAGGCATACATTTGGCCTAAACTTGAGTATAACTCCCATATCTGGGCAGGTGCTCCTAAAACTCACCTACTCCTCTTAGACAGAATCCAAAACAGAGTCCTCAGACTAATTGGAGACAGGTCTATTACGGAAACTTTTGTTTCTCTCAAACACCGTCGTAATGTCTCTTGTCTTACTTTGTTTTATCGCTTCTTCTATAAACAGTGCTCTAATGAAATAGCCAGTTGCATTCCTCCCTTGAAATAATTTCGCCGTAACACACGTCTTGCTATGAATGTCCATCAGTTTACCCTTGAGCCTAATTTCGGGCGTACTGTAAAATACAGAGATTCATTCTTTAGCCGTACTACTAGAATGTGGAATACTGTTACTGTACCTAACTCGATTTCCCCCCCTCATTGTGATGTACAAGCATTTAAAACCAACGTGCATCCGCATCTCCTTTTAAATCCCCTCCTCATTTCCTAACTGCCCGCACTGTGTTATTTATAACATTATAAGGGTATTCATAACCCCTTGAGTGTGTGCTAATTATAAAAAAAAAGATGCGATTTGCGGCTAAACGGAGCTCCGTAGACCCCCCAAAGTTGACGTTTTCAAAAGTGATTTCTGGCTAAACTAGGCATCTTAGCGAGTTAAAAATTACATATTTATAAAGATATCTTCGTCCCAGATGATTCTGTTAACGTCATTTCCTCGCCCAGAAAGAAAAACCCATTATAGAAATTATGAAAATGACTTCATCTGATTATTTTTCGAAGAAAATATCACAAATAGAAAATTGTCCATTAGATAGATATTTTTTTATTTTTATAGATAATGGCTTTTACAAATATTTTATAGTACGCAGCTTGCTCAGTGATTTGATATTTAAACTATATCTTACAACTGGAAAATTTTATGAACATTTCAAATTTATTTTGAATTTGAACATTACATCGCCAGAACCAGGGCTGTCGTTTCATTCTTTGAGAAAGCAGTACTTCAAGAGAAAAAAAAGCAGTACGGCAGTTAAATGAAACTTTTTTTTTCATAAATCATTTTTTTTTATTTTATTTTTATAAAAAAATAACAATAGTTAAATTTATATTTATTTCATTGAAATTTTTTTTTTTTTTTTGAAAAATATGTCTTTGTTTTCATCAAATTCACAATTAAAAAAGAATTATACAAACAAAAACAATATTATTGAGTTTTTTTTTTTTTTTTATTATATATGCTTTGGATTTAAATCTTATAATATTAATGAGTTTTATATTTTTATGTACATTAGTTAGAATATTTAAATAATGAGCAAAATTATGTTTAAATTGCACATGTTAAAAATAATTTATTGGTCTGGCCAAATTTTAAAAATGTAAGTCTTTTTGTATCGTTTTAATAAAGTTGAAGATAGTTTCCATCAATGTATCTGGTACCTGTCCAACAACGACTTGGCTAAAAAGATACCGCTTACAGTAGTCACGTTTAAGGAATTTCTAGTTTTTGTTTTTATCAAATTTACGTTTGAAAAAACTCGCTCACAAGTAGCACTACTGTGTGGCAAAACAAGTAAAGATCCTATAAACATTTTGTTATATTAGGGAAACGATCTTCTCCCTTACCATTTCTGACTGAAAATACATCACACCAGAATCATTCTAGTTCAAGTTCCCTAGACAAATCTGTAAAGTTCAGTAGAGCCCTCCACTCAAATTCCCGGTCCTCAATACTAATGTTTAGCACAAGGTTTGGAAATAAAGGATTGAGTTCTACTAAACTTTCACCTAAATTTCTTGGGCTTAGTTTTTGTATTACTATTAGGGTTTGAAACGAGGCAATACGGAGGGATTTAGGAATGGGAACCAGGAAAGGATAGAACATACGGATCGTTCAGACCGAAGACATGAATTGATCCACATTCACGAAACTCAGGGACTGCCCGATAGAACATCAAATTATGATATAATCAGAAACCAATCGGTCTCGGAAGTTGGAATTCAGGTTAGAAATCGTGGTTCGGGCTGGGAATAGGAAGCGGAAAGGAGATTGGGAAGAGGGAAAAAGAATGTCCACTATGAGAGAGATTGGCATGCATGCGAGGCACGACTGAGCTCGTCGGATTAGGGAGGGTCTTTGCTTCCATAGATGGAAATAAAATAAAACATTTATCATGCCATCTTAATTTCAGTTTACCCCCACACTCGTAGTACACTTCGAAGATCCTACTGATGTGGTTGCAGGTGGGCCTTGTCCCTCCCAACCTGGAATCTGGGCGGCCAAAGTTTCGGATTCCCCTTTGCCGAAATCAATTTCTTCCTCTGTTAAGCCATACTTTACCACTTTTCACGCCAGCCTGGCGCACCCCTTAGAAATTTCCTCACTGGGCCATTGAGCTTATTTAAAGCTCAGTAAAACAAATTAATATCATCAGCATTGGCGTGATTAACAATCAATTAAATCTTTATTCAATTATTTTTACCTAATTTTACTTATATACATATGCTTTTTAATACAAGAGAAAAAAAATAAAATATGGGTATATTAACTTCCCCAATTCGATATTTACACCTACTTATGAACTAACTATAACGAAATCTTAAAAATACATCAAACAAACTAACTAAACTCTGGAAATTTACGTAATTTCCCTCTTACTCCTATAATTAAGGTAATATTTTTGTATACATCTATTAATTTAATATCTTACTCGTAGCAAGATTTCAAAACTCTGACAAGAATTTACTTTTGCACCATTAAATAAAAACGTATATGTATTTACACTTGTATTAAGAATAAAGCGCCTATTCTTGATATAAAAATGCTAAGCGGTGCAGAGTGTAAGATCGTCCTATGTTTGTCGCGATTCCCCTCAATTTCCAACGAGAATTTCTGCTCGGCTATTTTCCGCCGAAACAACCAAAACAAGAAGACCCCTAGCCACCTACCTACATAGAACTCTGTGTGGGGGATGATCGAAAGAGGGTTGCAAAATGTTGCAAATGTAGAGGGTTATGTGAGGAACCTCTGCTCACACGGACACTTAAACCACTAATTTCGTAGATTTAGTATCTCCTGCCCAAAAGATAATAAAAAATAGTAATACTTTCGAAGTTATATAACAATAAAAAAAATCAAATAAAAGTATCACGCCAAATAAAAAAAAAGACATAAAACAAAAAAACAAGGTTTCTCTCGGTGTAGTCTTCCTTCTGGTGGATTCCGCTTACGGTACACCGTTCAGTGAGCAGCGCCTTTTTCCTTTTCAATAATTACAGGACTTTTTATAATCCGTTCGGTGACCGTTATATTTTACTGTTTTTTTCTTTTTTGTGCGGGGTGGATTTTTGCCCAGGCAAGTCTTAATTAAATACCCATCACTTAACTAACACTTGTATACGTTTGTTTCAGGACTCGAAGATGGATTCAACAAAACTCAATTTTTTTATTAAATTTTACTTGGGAGCCTGGGTTTTGCACAGGCTTGGGGAGAGTACGATAACTTGGCCGCCAAGATTTGATAACGGGTTTTTGTAGGGGGGTCAAAAACAAGCACTTTTTACTATGGGAGGGGGGGTCTATCTCCCCCCGTTTAGGAGGTAGGGGCACTTTTAGAAAAAATGGTTTAAATTGAAAAAAAAAATATTAAAAAACAACGGCAACACCTACAATAAAGTGCTATACTGCGTTTGCCAAAAGATAGTTCTATAATCCTGCATTTAAATTTTATTACTCATGTCAATAGTTTTTGAGAAATTCGCATTTAAACTCCAAACTTTGATAAAAAAAACGTGAAAAAAAATGTTTAGACCGGTTGTTTTCAAAATTGTGAAATGTAATTGTAAATTAGCTTATATGTGTTTCATGTATCTAACAGTTCTTAATCAAACACAAAAAACCGCATGGTTCTATGTCTTCTGGTTTTTGAGAAAACCTCCGTTTAAGAGGTAGGGGCACTTTTAGAAAAAAAATGGTTTAAATTGAAAAAAAAAATATTAAAAAACAACGGCAACACTTACAATAAAGTCTATATACTGTGTTTGAAAGCCAGAAGATTGTTCTATAATTCTGCATTTAAATTAAATTACTCGTGTCAATGGTTTTTGAGAAATTCGCATTTAAAGTCCCAATTTTGATAAAATAACGTGAAAAAAAAAAGTTTAGACCGATTGTTTTTAAAATTTTGAAATGAAATTGTAAATTAACTTATATGTGATCCATGTATCTATCAGTTCTTAATCGAACACAAAAAACCGCATGGTTCTATGTCTTCTAGTTTTTGAGAAAATCGAAAATTACCAAAACTACCTTTTTTGATTTTTGGTGGTGACGGTGATTCCATTTTAAGGATTAATGTTAAGAAACATAATGAATCTTTGTTAGTTCAGTACCGCAATTCATTTAGCGTTACCCAGAATGCACCATGAGGTGGTAGAATTGCATCTGGGTCAGTTATTTTGTCAGTTAGTCAGGAGTTAGTCAGTCATAGTTAATTAAAAATGGTCAAAATGTATTAAAAAGGTGTGTAAGTCTCGTCAATAAAGTCATCGTCCGTACTATAACTGTCGAGTTCGTTGACTTTCTAATTTATGGTGGGAAGCCGAGGATGTTTTGGCGGTAAAACACTTTCTAAATTTTTGCTCTGAAGGGTGGGAGGATCGATGTCTTTTAACTGTAAACCCTCACATATATCACCATCGGTATAACAAGGGTAAACTTTTTTTACATCTGATAAAAACTCTATTATTTGCGAACCCCATCGTCCTTATATTTCCTTTCTAGGCAGTATTTTCGATAGAAAAATAGTGCCATGTATTGGTGAACATGGTCAGAAGTTTGTTTTGGTTTTCAAGATCGTTTATTGTATTTTATATGTATTTAGTGGGCATTGGATAAATAGAATAAATTTGAATTTTTTTAAATACAGATTCTGTGAATGCAAAAGAAACTTTGCATGCACCCAACCTTGCACCTACCCCAAATCCTATAGTGTGCCCAAGCAGGGGGGTTGCAGGGGGGCAGCATGCCCCCCCATACATACTTTACTGTTTATATATTGTAATGTTGGAAGCTAGAACTGATTTATTTATGTAAGGAAGCAAAAAATATCAAACATTTTGTAGAAAAGTAGTTTTAGTTATTTTCGATTTTCTCAAAAACCAGAAGACATAGAACCATGCGGTTTTTTGTGTTCGATTAAGAACTGATAGATACATGAAACACATGTAAGCTAATTTACAATTTCATTTCACAATTTTGAAAACAATTGGTCTAAACTTTTTTTTTCACGTTATTTTATCAAAATTTGGACTTTAAATCCGAATTTCTCAAAAACCATTGACACGAGTAATTTAAATTTAAATGCAGGATTATAGAACAATCTTCTGGCTTTCAAACGCAGTATAGCACTTTATTGTCAGTATTGCCGTTGTTTTTTAATATTTTTTTTTTTTTCAATTTAAACCATTTTTTCTAAAAGTGCCCCTACCTCCTAAACGGAGGTTTTCTCAAAAACCAGAAGTCATAGAACCATGCCGTTTTTTGTGTTCGATTAAGAACTGATAGATACATGAAACACATATAAACTAATTTAAAATTTCATTTCACAATTTTGAAAACAACCGGTCTAAACTTTTTTTTTCACGTTTTTTTATCAAAATTTGGAGTTTAAATGCGAATTTCTCAAAAACTATTGATATGACTAATTTAATTTAAATGCAGGATTATAGAACAATCTTTTGGCTTTCAAACGCGGTATAGCACTTTATTGTAGGTGTTGCCGTTGTTTTTTATTATTTTTTTTTTCAATTTAAACCATTTTTTCTAAAAGTGCCCCTACCTCCTAAACGGGGGGAGATAGACCCCCCCTCCCATAGTAAAAAGTGCTTATTTTTGACCCCCCTACAAAAATCCGTCATCAAATCTTGGCGGCCAAGTTATCGTACTCGTGCCACAGGCTTATCCAAAAGGTAGCGCAAGCTCGAAAACCAGCTATATCAACTTTTCCTTTTTAGGACAGGACTTGCGGAAAAATTTAGTGAATGACGTCTTCATTTACAGAGAGGGTCTTCAGCCTCTAAAGGACAGCGCTAGTCGCCCCAAAAAGGTAAGCCGCCCCGACTTGAGACACGTCGGCGACCGCCCAAAAATCCACCTTTAACAAAAATCACGTTCACTTCACTTATTCCTTAAATTTTTCTATCTTTTTATTTAACTCACCCCTAAAAAAATCGTCACTCCTGAATCTCTATTAATGTTTCCTCTCAAGATCAAAATTTCAAATTAGTTAACACTTTCCCGACTTTGCTTTTTACAGCGATTCTAACTTAAACACTTTTCGTGGTACCTTTGTAATATTTAATTTTTATATAAAAAGGCTGTACTATAGATACTTGTTAACTCGCCGGTGGTTCGATCAGGAATCCGCTTCTTGCCTATAAGCCTATTGTGCTGTCTGCAGCATCTCATCTTCCGATTCTAGGTACCGCTCATCGACAACATACCACTTTCTAGTGTGGACCAAGTTGAACAAACTCTCATAGTCGTAACTGCCACTACTATCGGCACTATCTTTTATTATCTAATTTTTATAATTGCCTAACCTATTTTTAGGGGCTATACTAATTCGTCAAAAAAAATGTTTTTTATACCTATAAATAGTCTATTGTATACCGAGTCAATACACAAACCTTTCACCTAGTTTGGGAGCTACTTCGCCATCATTCCGGCATAGAGTTGTCTGTCAAAGTTGTTTCCATCTTTTACAAAATTATTTTCCGAAGGCAACACAGCCCGCGTGTTTTTCTTCTATTTGCTCTTCATTTCGCGATAAACAGAAAAATATTCAAAAAAAATTTAATCCCATGCGTAAAGTGATATTCTTAAAACTTCCAACCACTAATACAACGCAGATTTTGTATTGTTGCCGCAGTTTGGACCCAGCTCTATGACCGAGGTCGGAATGCTGCATGCCCAGAACCTTCAGCCATCCCTATCGGGCCTGTCGGAACGATTCGCTTCCCAAAGCTTCAACGACATGGATTTTCGGGTGGAGGTCGGTCAGACGTTCAAGAAACTGCTACCCTAATCCAACAGAATCTCTAATCCATCCTATAATAGTAAGTATGTAACACTCACTTTTTATCAAAATACGAAATATATTCATCATCATATTTTTGCATACAAAAGATAACAATAAACAACAGCATTAAGTTGGAAAGTTACAATTGGACCCACTTACTCGTAAATGCATAAAAATTTTTTTTTGAAACTTTTTTTATTCTTAAAGAAAAAAAATTAATAATACCGCTGAAAGAGAGCCTGTATGTAAACGATCTTCGTACATTGTACATTACAGTAGCACCCACTTAAGTGCATACACATTTTTTTAAAACTTTTTTTTTATTCTTGCTCTGCCTAGGGCTAAGAGTAACCGCACTTTGCTAGGAATCGATTTCTTGGAACAATGTAGGTTAGTTCTCAACATCGCTCAGAGAACCTTCAATTTCATCGATGATCCAACAACTGTCTTCGATTTTAAACTAGCAAAATGTAATGTAATGAATTCAGAAATGAGCCAAACAGCGAAACTTAAGCCTCAAGACGTTCTTTCAAATGATGAAAAACTTAAGGAGATATCCGCTTATCTGACTTGGATAGAGAGTCATCAAACAATAAGTCCTATCCCAAGTACTCCAAAACGAAAAAGGCCGAACGATTATTCTCCACATGGGATTCAAGCTATTTTTTCAGGAGCACTACCACAAGAGATGAAGACACCGGAAAGGACGAGTGATCTGTTCGCTGCACCAACACGAGTTGATTCAAATCCCGATGAATGGTTCACACTCAACTCCATCGATATAAAACTTCGAACTGAAGAAGCTTGCGGTATAAGTGGACATGGAAAAAGATTACTGGAGGAAGTTCTAGCGACCCATATTGACTTATTCGGAGAAATAAGTACACCCATTAGTGTTATAGAGCATAAAATCAATACCGGTATTCATAAGCCGATTTCCAATGCACCCTACAGAATTTCACCAGCTAGAAGAACTCAACTCAAGGCAGAAATCGATGAAATGTTGGTAAAGGGCGTAATAGAGGAATCAGAATCCCCATGGGCTTTTCCTGTAGTAATGGTACCAAAGAGTGATGGAAGCATACGAGTTTGCGTTGACTATAGAAAGTTGAACGCTATTACTATTCCAGATAGGTATCCACTGCCACGAATGGACGATCTTCTTCATGCAGCAAAAAGCACCCCATATATGTCAACTTTAGATTTGCGATCTGGTTATTGGCAAATAAAAGTAGCCGAAGAAGATAAACAAAAGATAGCTTTCGTGACACCGTTTGGGTCCTATGTTTTCAATCGAATGCCTTTCGGATTGAGAAACGCACCAGCTACCTTTCAACGCCTCATCAATAAATTTAAAAACGAGCTCCCACAAATTCTGATACTCGCCTACCTCGACGACATAATCATCTGTTCCGAAAATTTCACTCTGCATCTAAAAGATCTTAAGAACGTGTTTGCCCGCCTCAAACAATTTGGTTTTCGCCTCAACCGTGAAAAATGTAAGTTTTGTTGCTCCGAAGTAAAATACTTGGGTCATATCCTGACCCCGGATGGATTTAAAGTTGATCCTGATAAAACGAACGCCATCCTTCTACGCCCTAGACCCAAGAATCAAAAACAAGTGCTATCTTTCTTGCAAACCTGTTCGTGGTACAGAAGATTCATTCCAAATTTTGCCGACATTTCCAAACCTTTATCAAACCTTACTAAAAAGAGTGCCGTGTGGAAGTGGGAAATAGAGGAACAATACGCCTTTGATAGACTCAAAAACCTCTTGATTTCTTCTCCAATATTGCAACAAGTCAAAGAAGGAATTCCGTTTATTCTCAAAACCCATGCCAGCAGTTATGCTCTCGGTGCTGTTTTGCTCCAGGGGGAGAATGAAATGGAACACCCTGTCGAGTTTGCAAGCAGACTACTGTCATCAGCCGAACGAAACTACTCAACCACCGAACGAGAAGCACTTGCCGTGGTATGGGCAGTCGAAAAATTTCGAGGTTATACCGAAGGATCAGAAGTGAAGATTCTCACTGATCACCAGCCCCTAAGATGGCTGATGACCCTAAAATCTCCAAGTGGCAGACTTGCCCGATGGGCACTTCAGCTACAACCATATAACATTGAGATTGGTTACAATCCAGGTAAAAGGAATGTCGTCGCTGATACTCTGTCCCGACCACCATGTGCTGACGAAAACCATGAACCAGAAGAATGTATCGTTTGTTCAGTTGATGTGGACATACCTCGAAGAGGAGCAAAAGCGATAAGGGAGGAACAACTCGCCGACATAGACCTAAAGCCAATCATCGAATCCTTTGAACAAAATGATGACGATTTTATCCGTTGGACCAATCGTGGATACATGTTAGTTGATGGAGTACTTTATCGCTATTGCGCGGAAGAAGACTCAGAAAGTGGACAATTAGTTGTTCCAAAAACGATGAAAGCCACGATTTTAAAGAAATACCACGATGACTCAACGTCTGGACATTACGGCGTTGAAAAGACTTTGACTCGTATTTCTACTCGTTATTATTGGCCTGGAATGCGAGCCGATGTAGCAAACCACGTCAAAATTTGCATTGACTGTCAACGTTACAAAGCTTCAAACTTAAAACCTGCTGGCTTATTGCAAACAACCCCTAGCAGTCAAAGATTTGAAGTAATTGCAGTTGATCTTTTTGGCCCGCTACCTACAAGCCAGAAACACCAACTGGGATCTCTTTAATAGGGAATTAGAGAAAAAACTCAAAAATTTCAATAACACTGCGATTCAAGAACCCAAGCATATTGATCAAACATCAGAAGAACTCAGGGTGATTCTTAGTAGCGCCTTCGAGAAAAGTTGTCCACTGAAACATATAGGGAAAGGAAAAAAGAAACCACCCTGGTGGACGGTAGAACTCGGTAACTTGAGAAAAGTAACAAGAAGACTTTTCAATGCTGCCAAAAACACTAGAAATGAGAATGACTGGGAAGTATATAAAACCAGTCAACGAAAATTTAAAGCAGAAACGCAACGAGCGAAACGAAGCTCATGGAGAACTTTTTGCAGTGAAATCGAAGGGACAAACGAATCTGCTAGACTAAGGAAAATTCTTTCCAAAGATTCAATCCCTTTAGGATCTCTAAAAACGCCCACTGGGTGCTGGACAGAATCCTGCAATGAGACTCTTGAGCACTTAATAAATACTCACTTCCCGGGTTGCGGGTCAAATGACAGCAACCTGGAAACAGAACCCTACACGGAACACATTATACCATCGGATATTATAACGGAAGAAAAGATAAGATGGGCAATCCATTCCTTTTCTCCGTATAAATCCCCTGGCCTTGATGGCATCTTCCCAATGATGCTACAGAAAAGCGAAATCCAAATAATACCGCTCCTGAAAAACATATTCCTTAACAGTCTAAAATGGGGATATGTTCCTTTATCATGGCGCGAAGTCAAAGTGGTTTTCATTCCAAAAGCTGGCAAGCCCAGTCATACAGAAGCAAAAGATTTCAGGCCAATTAGTCTGACATCGTTTATTCTTAAAACGTTTGAAAGACTGATAGACCTACATATTCGTGGCACTCTGAAACTGGTTGATTTATCCCCAGCTCAGCACGCCTACACAAAGGGGAAGAGTGTAGAAACGGCACTTCACAGCGTCGTTAGCACGATTGAGAAGACATTGAGCGACAAAGAATATACCCTTGCTGCGTTTCTCGATATTGAAGGAGCCTTCAACAACGTGAACAATAAAGCGGTAGAGGCAGCTCTAGTAGACAATAAAATCGATAATTCGATAATACGTTGTGTTATGTGCATGCTAAAGAACAGGCAAATTAACTCGGAACTTGCAGGGATACAGATGAGAGTGTCCACATCCAGGGGCACCCCACAGGGGGGAGTTCTCTCACCACTCCTTTGGGTGCTGGTTATGAACACAATTCTCATTAATTTAAAACACTGTGGTGTAAAGATAGTAGCCTACGCTGACGATCTTGCGTTATTAGCTACAGGTAAATTCTTACCCACTATCAGTGAACAGATTGAATACGCCCTTTCTAAGGTTAATAGATGGACTAGAAAGTGCG
Source organism: Philhelius festivus (assembly GCA_963931855.1). Taxonomy (NCBI): domain Eukaryota; kingdom Metazoa; phylum Arthropoda; class Insecta; order Diptera; family Syrphidae; genus Philhelius; species Philhelius festivus. The sequence continues at coordinate 127,689,311 of OZ007556.1, read as the reverse complement.
GCCTGATGGTTAACCCGTCAAAAACAGAATTAGTCCTCTTCACAAATAAAAGGAAAATACCAAACTTCAGAATACCTTCAATTGAAGGCACCCCGCTGAAGATTTCAGATCATGCAAAGTATCTTGGTGTGATTCTAGATAGGAAATTAAACTGGAGTCTTAACACTAAGGAAAGAGCGAAAAAAGGAATGATTGCATTCTACTCCTGTAACAGAATCTTTGGGAAATCCTGGGGACCTAGTCCAAAAATTATCAGGTGGATGTATTTGGCGATAATCAGACCAATACTAACCTATGGTAATTTGGTATGGTGGAATGCAACGGAAAAAAGCACGAACCTCAAAACTCTGGCAAAAGTACAGAGACTCGCGTGCATTGGGATTACGGGTGCCATGAGATACACACCAACTGCAGGGTTGGAGGCGATACTCAACCTGAAACCCCTAGACCTTTTCGTACAAGAATCCGCAGCATATAGTGCCTTAAGGCTAAGCCAGACTAATACCTGGAAAAACAGCGCAATAGGACATGCTCAAATTCTTCAGAAATACTTGGGTGATAGTATCATTACAGATTATACAACACCCGAGCTTGACTTTTATAAACCATTCCAAACTGCCTTTCCAAGCAGAGAAGAATGGCTGAACAACCAACCCTACACCAGTGAATCAGAAATAGCAATCTATACTGATGGCTAGAAAATGGACACAGGTGTTGGTGCAGGCTTTTTCTCAGAACCTCTTGAGCTAAACAACTCACTTAGGCTCCCGGATCATAGCAGTGTCTTCCAAGCGGAGGTCCTGGCAGTGACAACAGCTGCTAGACAGGTATCAATGATGGCGATACCACGGGCTGATATCACCTTTTACATTGACAGCCAAGCGGCAATAAAAGCGATTTCTGCCACTGTGATAAAATCGAAGCTTGTCTCTTGCTGTCGCGAAGAGCTTAAGGTTCTTGGCACGCAGCACAATATTAGACTCTGCTGGGTACCGGGACACAGCGGCATACCAGGTAATGAAAATGCCGATGAGTTGGCAAGACAGGGATCAGCGCTCGACGCTAGTCAAGCAGAGATGGTAAACATCCCACTCTGTAACATTAAACAGAAAATTTCAGACATAATCCTAAGGAAATCCAATGAAAGGTGGAATCTACTTGACACCTGTGATACTACTAGGAAAATATGGCCCTGGTTTAACAAGCAGAGAACTGACAAAATTATACAACTTAGTAAGAAGTCCCTTCGCTCTCTTACGAGCATAATCACCGGACATAATTTATTGAAATACCATAAATTTAAAATGAAACTAAGTACAGATGACCTATGCAGAGGATGTGGTGATGAGGAGGTACATGAAGACACCTCACACTTTCTCTGTCATTGCCCGTCACTATGCCACCAGAGAAGGAAATGGTTTGGTAGCTACTTCTTTGATAATCTAGAAGATATTTCTAATATTTCAGGAATACACATATTGAACTTCGTCAATGCCTCAAAATGGCTTGACTGATTAACAGAATACATAGGTTTTATCAGGAAAGAGTGATAACACTCACGGGTAACACAATGGATCTACATTGATCTAAGTGTGACAATAGCAACATCAATTGTCAGCCCAACAACCTAACCTAACCTACAAGCCAAAGTGGACATCAGTGGATTCTAGTGGTTGAAGACCTTTGTAATCGTTGGGTAGAATTGTTTCCATTGAAAGAAGGTACAGCTGAGAATTGCGCTCTTACCCTATTGAATGAAGTCTTTCTGCGTTACGGTGTTCCAAGGCGTCTTCATAGTGACAATGGAACACAGTTCATATCAGCTCTTATGCAAAAGCTTACGTTTTGCCTTGGAATACAACAATCCTTCACGCCTGTATACCATCCCGAAGCAAATCCAGTTGAACGAAAGAATCGGGACCTCAAAACCCAATTATCTATTTTAGTGGGAAATCAACACACAGCCTGGAATTTTAATCTTCCAGCAATTAGATTCGCAATGAATACAGCGAAGTGTGATAGCACAGGATTTTCACCTGCTTATCTAACCTTTGGAAGAGAATTACGAACCCTTGACGATGTAAATCATGACCTAAGAACAATAGTTCAATCCGAAAACTTTGTGCCACAAATTACACCACACCTTCTTAAACTAGCGGAAACCCTTAAAGAAGCAAAGGAATTAAGTGAAAAGTCTCAAGACAGAAACAAAAGCTATGCAGACAAAAAGCGTAGAATCCATGTTAATTTTAAAATTGGCGAAAAAGTGCTTATAAAAACCCATCCAATCAGTAAAGCATCAGCGGGTTTCACAGCTAAACTTGCATTAAAAAGAGATGGACCTTATATTATTATAGGGAAGAAGGGTTCAAGTACATACACTATTGGTAAAGAAGATGATCCAACTGTACCCTTGGGTACCTACCACGTTTCCATGCTCTATAAATTTTCAGGTGGTTCAAAAGAACTTCCTACTCCTAACCCAATTATATCTTTCAGAAAAAGAGGAAGACCAGCAAATCTGAAGCCTATAAGTAAAAAGATGACTGTTCCTGACTCTCAGAGAAAGATGAATTCACCAGAAGATCATTCATCTAGTGCTGCCCCATTTCCGAGACGTTCTATGAGGCAGAGGGGGAGATTGTAACACTCACTTTTTATCAAAATACGAAATATATTCATCATCATATTTTTGCACAACATTGTAAATTAACTTTAAATAATTTTTTTTTCACTATACTGTAAACAAATTGTATTATATTTTTTTTTGTAACAGTAAAAGCTTCAGCTCTGCAGTATAAAAGAACGAAGCAAATTAGAAACTTTAAGCATTTGTTCAAATAAATCGTATGAGTAAACATACAACCTATAGTTGGAGTTGCTTATTATTTTTTCTTGAATACTTTGCTTTTGCTCGAGAACAGTAGACAGGCTGAACAATATTGGTCGCCTGGCTCTGCAACGTTGTTTTTCCTCATCTTCGCATCATCATCGTCGCTGCTGTTAAATCATCCCAGCTCACGCACTCGCTTACGCACCCGCTCATACACCCGCTCACGCACACACTCATACTAGCGCAAAACACCTACGCTTCAAGTACCAATTTTTTTGTACTTCGATATCTATTGACATTCTTTCTTACAGCTATTACATCCGCTGCGGAACATTTGCCTCCGGCAGGACCTCATGCTGTAGACCGAAAGATAAGGATGAGTTTTTATATTTACTTATCCGCCTGTTCATCTTCATCGAGCAGCTGATCGGTGTATCGCTGCTCGACGAGCAACAGTACGAGTGTTTTTGTGGTGCATATATTAAATTTAATTTGTTTTTTTTTTTTGTTTTCTTTCAGGTAGCCGCAACAGGTTTTATCGTTAAAATCGAATCTTTTTTCATAGTCTCGCAAAGAGTTTTATAATAGTTTCGGCAAATCGATTTTATTTCAAAAATTCGTGTAATAGACGTATTTTCTGCTTTTATCAAGAGTTCCGCTTTAGGCCCATTTTAGAACTTTTCGAAAATCGTATTCTTCTCGAAAATAGCCCTTAGAATGTTGATAAAAAAAATGTCTGTACGATCTACAGTTTAAGAAACAAAAATTCAAATTAAGTCATTACTGACAGTACCTACAGTAGAACCATTTTTTCTACTTTTTACTTTTTCATTGTGGGCATTATCATATCGAATTTTAATGAAATTTTTTATACAGAAGCGTTCAAAAAGTTTAAGAAACATTGCATATCAAAGCTTAAAAAAAAAAGTTTTAGAATTTGAATTTTTAATTGAAGTACTAAAAAGTGTTTTACAAAATTTTAACTACGCATACATGACTGACACGTGGTAGATTTTTGAAATTTTATGAGTTTCGTTCAAAGAGTTTATTCAAGAAATGTTAAAACGGTTTATAGGTATGACGACAGAAACAGAAACAAAAACGAACGGAGTGAGAAGATAATAGAATAAATGGATCCATTGCTTTCAATTTGATTGTTGGGTATGTTCGTAGAGTGCGTTTAGATGAAGCTTTGAAGATTTTGTAAGGAAAAGTTGACGAGAAAAATAAAATGCACGACTGGGTCGCACGAACGTGCTCCTATGTAATAGACTAGGAATTTTAAAAACGAATGTTATATTAGAGAAAACTGTTCATAAGGATTAAATTAATTTTTTAAATTCTTTTATTAGTGAGAGACGAAAATAGAATGCTATGCAAATATGAATTTATGCAAGAACAAAAATTATAAGTCGTTGTAGTGGTTTCTTAAAAAAAAGCTTGGTCCTTATTTGCAATTCCCCCCCCCCCCCACCAAAATGCATGTTTTTTTAATGAATCGATAAAAAAAAGTGTGCTGTTGATTATGGAGGAGAAACACATTTTTATGTTAAAAAAGTGAAGTATAAAAAAATGAATATAGGCCACAGGGTAAATTCAAAGTTTCTTTAAATCCAGATTCTGTAAATGCAAAAAAAACCTTGCATACACCCAACCTCGCACCTACCCCAAATCCTATAGTGTGCCCAAGCAGGGGGGTTGCAGGGGGGTAGCATGCCCCCCATACATATATCACTGTTTATACACCGTAATGCGTAAGCAAGCAAAAAAAGTAAATCATGCTTATTTTGACATTCTCATGAATAGTCTATTCGTTAGAATGATTCTATTCCTTCGAATGAACTTTCTTAATTTTGAGATTCGAACGAATAACATTCCTTTGCGAAAGATAGCATAAAATGAACTTCAAAAAAGATTCATTTTCATTATCAGCTGTTTGAAATTTACTATATTTCTATTTGAATTAGTGTGACCGTTTTACATTTTTTTTTTGTTTCTAAACATTTTATAGATGTCGGATAAAGAATCAAGAAACAAAATAAATAAAACACTTTTTCATTATAAAGTAAAGTTTAACCATAAATATTCATTACATTTTTTGTGTCAACTCAGCTATTTTGAAACTATTCTTAAAAAAAATAAGTTGTTCATGACGCGTTCTAAATTTTTATTTTTTTTCGTATACACTTGGTCACACTAAAATATCAAAAACAAAAGAGAAGTGTTTGTGAAATGTCAAAACCAAAAAGTGAAATCTTTGTTTATTTGTAATTGTTTTGTTTATTCTTTAATAATTTAAATTTCTTTGATAAAAACATAAAATAATATATAAAAATATGGCATTTGTGTTATTTATAAATGAAGATGGTGTTGAAGAAGTGCAGAGGAGAAGGGTAGTGGATGCTTCAAACCCATTTGAAATCCTTCGGTACCAACGCGGGTGGTAAAAAAACCCTTTGCTACCTCCGGGTTTTCTGAAATAATGAAATAATTAAAAACATATATAATAATAAATAATTACACTGAGAAAAATATCAAACATATTCATATTTAAATCAAACTCGAACACATACGATTTGGCATGGAATCGATATCTATTTAATTTTAATAGAAACGTATTTACATATGGTTGATCCGATTTAAACAGGATTTTGTTTAAATTTACCTCGATTTCTGTTTGATTTAAACATGTTTATCTTTGTTTAATTAAATAATGTTTATCCTAAAGTGGGCTTTAGGGCAATTTTTGTTAATATTTTGTTTTGTTTTTTTATGTTGTGACGTTTCGGATGTGGTTACACCCTTCTTCAGACCTATTTATTAATTGAAAAATAATTTAAAACATATATACATATATATTAAATACATCAAAATTCTAAAAGAGTATACTTACAACTTTAAAAAAAATACAAATATTTTTTTATTTGTTTGTTCTTTTTTGGTTTCCGTGTTTTTTTCAAAAAGTCTAAAAGACGTTTTAAATCTTTTTCTTTTTTGTTTTATATATCTTACGAGTATCTCTTTTGTTTTTTATTTTTTAATTTGTTTGAAAATTTATTTTAAACAAAATGATGTTTAATTATCTGAATTTTTAAATTCAAATAATTTATTTTGAAAATAAATTCAAATATTTTTATGTATGTATGTATAATATATTTAATCATTTTCTTCTATGCAATGGAGAGCTAGTGCAGTCTTTTGTGTACTACCACTATTTATATCAGATTTATGACCTGATATACGATTTCGAAGTTTTTGCATTGAGGTTCCTACATAGATTGATGGGCATGATGTTGAGCCATCACCTATACATTTAATCTTGTATATTATATTTGATTTTTCTTCCTTTTCTAATTTATCTTTTAATTTTGAGAAAACTGAATTTCTAAGAGTATTTGTTGATTTAAAGGCTATTCTAGTTTTTTCTTTATCTCTAATTGGTGCTTTCAACAAACGGTTTGAAAAATTTGGAACATATAAAGCACTTTTATATATTCTTTGTGGTTCATTTATATTTTGAGTTGATCGTCTGACACCATTGAAATAGTTGTTAATAAGTGATTTAGTTATTTCTTTTGGAAATGAATTAGAGTACATTGTATCTTTTATTATTCCAATGTTTTTTTGTCGAAATATAATATCACTATTGTCTAGAACTCTATTTATGAAATTTTGTGCTGTATTAATAATTACTAGTTTGGGTTGTTGAGAATTGAAATTTATCAAACGGCCTGAAGATGTTGGCTTTTTGTACCAATCAAAAATTAGATGTGTATTTTTTCTTATAACTTTAACATCAAGATATGGGAGCATTCCTTGTTTTTCAACTTCAAATGTAAATTTAATTTTAGGATGAAAGGAATTCAATGCTGTTAAAGTTGAATTAAGTTCAGTTGATTTGATGATTAAAAATAAGTCATCTACATATTTCTCAATAACTTTTGGTGTATACGATAGTTTTTTTAAAACGTTATCAAGTAAAGTTTCCATAACTATATCTGCTAAAATTGGGGATAAAGGACTTCCCATAGGTACACCTTGTTTTTGCTGATAAGTTGTTTTATTAAATTGTAAATAATTATTATCAACTATGCAAAAATGTAGAAGTTCTAAAAATTGTTTCTTTTTAATTTGTGTATTTTCTTTGATAATATTCCAACTTTTATCAACAGTTTCTATAGCCATATGTACTGGTATATTTGTAAACAGAGAAACTACGTCAAAAGAAACTAGTATATCGTTTTCTTCTAAAATAATTGGTGATATTGTTTCAATAAAGTGTTTTGTATTTTTAACATTATATTTTGAATTTTCAGTTATTTTGTTAAGAATTTTAACAATATATTTTGAAAGTTGATAGCAAGGGACATTTGTAGAAGAGCATATTGGTCGTAAAGGACAATTTTCTTTATGAATCTTAGGTAAGCCATACATTTTTGGACTATTGGCTGTGTATGTTGTCATACATTTCTTTTCTGATTCATTTAGAATTTTTTGATTGAATAAATCTTTTATATACTTATTATTTCGAACTTGAAGTTTGTTCGTGGGATCATTTCTTAAAATAGTATAGGTTTCTCGATTTTCCATCATATCATTCATCTTTTGAAGATATGTTTCTTTTAAAATTGCTACCGTAACATTTCCTTTATCTGCTGGAACTATGTAAATTTCAGGATGTCTTTTGAGAAATTTTCGTGTATCACAAAATATTTTATTCAAATATTTGTCAAATGGGGGAGTTGAAGTTGACTTTAAATAATTTTGTAGCATTTGTGTAAAACATGTTCGTGCAGATTCATGTTCACTTTGTTCTTTAGTTTTAATAATCTCTTCTCCATCTGCTATCATTTTAAAAAGTGGAAATTCTCTTTTATCAATAGGTAACGAGAATTTAGGACCTAATGACAAAAGCCACTTAATATCATCGGGAAATATTGTATTTGTTTTGTTAATAAACCAATTTTTTTGAAATTTTATCCTCATTTCTTGTTTAATTTTAAGTTTCATTTGTTCTAACTTACGTTTTTGGGTCGTTTTTGTAGTTAAATTAATTTTGTTGTGTGTTAGTTCTTTTGGCTTTTAAAGAAGAATATATATTCATTATAATCTAGTTTATTTTTAATTTTAATTTCTAAATTATTTATTAATTGTGTTTGTTTTTTTAAAAAAGATTGTTTTTGGGAGATTGTTAAATTTAAAATTTTTGTATGAAAATTTCTTAGTGTCGACGATATTTTTCTTTGTAAATATTTATCAGATTCTTCGGATTCGAAATCAAAAATTGTTTGAACGTTTTTGGTTGAATTTAGTATAAAATCAGGAATAAGTCCATATTCTCTGCATTTTAGAAGGAATATAAGGGAGTTTCTATTTTTAATATTACTTACACAAATCCTGCTATATGATTTAAGATTTGAACAACTTTCTATACCATATCTTCTTCTGATAGATGCATAAAAATCCATTTTAAATCTAGTTACGGTGTGCCCTCCGTTAAATAAATATTTTCTTTCTTCGTGACCTTTTATTTAATTAAATAATGTTTATCCTAAAGTGGGCTTTAGGTCAATTTTTGTTAATATTTTGTTTTGATTTTTTATGTTGTGACGTTTCGGATGTGGTCTGAAGAAGGGTGTAACCACATCCGAAACGTCACAACATAAAAAAACAAAACAAAATATTAACAAAAATTGACCTAAAGCCCACTTTAGGATAAACATTATTTAATTAACTCTTCAATTCCCATGCTTATGTTTATGAACAAAAAAACGATTTCTTCTTCTTAATAGCATAAATGGATTTAAAATAGACCAAAAAAAATTATAAAAACAAAACACCTTCCTCCCCCTTTTTTTTAAGGGGGCGTCACCTACAGGTGACACTGGGCACTGCGTGTATTGTTTTGCTCTTTTTGCTTGTAGAAATAAAACCACGTTTCTTACAAGAATATTTATTTTTAAGTGGAAATTTTCGGCGGAAATAAGACAGTGGGGCCTATCGGGTATTTCCCTGGAAATTTTGTTTCTCTCGGAATTTTTTGTGGCCACGGAACTTTTTTCGTCAATCGTAAATCTCCCTCGAAACTTTTTCCCTCCGATAAAAAGAAAGTACCATACATCTGTTGTCGAAAAACACCTTTGAATTAGGTATGTGTAGTTTTAGGGCTTCCAATAACATTAAAATCCTTCAGAAATGGAAGAAAATCACGATAGCCATAGATTACGCGGGAATATTTCAAACTCATTCACGATCGCGATTTTTTGAAAATTTGAATTCTTTCCAGGGGAATTTTATTCACGATAGCCCCCAATATCACCTGGATCCTTCAGCGTGGAAATCCTCAACAATCTCATCTAAAGTCAATCTGTAAGACGTACAATAGCTCTAAAATCCCATCGCCATCAATGATTCAGTAATTGCTCTAATACTACTACTACTATTACAGACAATGCCCAGTGTCACCTACAGGTGACGCTTAACATTTTTACCGTTGTAATAATCACTCTTTTTTTTAATTTTGTCCTGAAATGCATTTATTAACAACTTTATATATTCTTTTACCACATTCAATTAGAAAAAAAACAATACTTACAATTTAGACATTTTTATCTCAATTTATATTCCACTAAATCACAAAAAGTAAAAACACTACAATTATACACGAAACAATGAATTGAAATGAAGAAATGACGTAAAGCTAGTATTTTGAAAAAATAATATGGCCTACTAGGACCTATTGGCTTTGCATAAGTGCAGTAAGAACAAAAAAAATTGTTGCGGTATGGTTGGAAAAAAAATATATGTATATGTCACCCATAGGTGACACTGGGAATTGAAGGGTTAAATAAAAGGTCACGAAGAAAGAAAATATTTATCTTTGTTTAATTTACTTCATTTGATGTTGTTTCAAATAGAATCATATTCACTTTTTTTGAACATTTCCGTGTTTGAGTCAAATACGTTTTTGTTCAAAACAAATATATTTGACTTCAGATTTTTCAAACAGATACTATGTAGTTATTCTAAACTAAAATCTATTTAGTTTCTTTATATGAGACTTGTATTTACAAATACACTAGTATGTATGAACATCCATATATACTTACCCGAACTTAAATCACAACGAATCAATTATATAAGTGAGTCAGGTAGCCAATTCTACCCAAACTTTTTTTCACACACATAACTTAATCGATGTAAAAAAGTTTATGAAAAAGCTTTAATCACCTATATGAATAAAAACACATTCAGATAACTTTTTACAAGAATTTATTTCTAAAATAACATTTTCCATTATTTACAGTATTAACATGTAAGGGTGGGCTCGTAAAAAAAGAAATATTTTTGATTACAAGGATTTGTCTAGCTTCTTACCAATTTCATAAGATTGAAAATGTTTGTCAAATAACTTAATTTCAAGTTGATAGCAATATACAAACACATCAATATCATTAGTTAAAAATGAAATAATTTTATAAAATAAAATCGCAGCGTCTGAATACGAAAAAGATGATAAATACAAGTTTTGCTTATAAATTGTTCCTTTGTATTGAATTTCGTTTGTAGACTTGTATATTCCTTCACTTAAATCGGATTCAACAATAAACTCTGATTGTGGGAGGGAGATTTTTGTAGTGTATTTAAAATCAGTATATATTATTTTCTTTAGATCTATGCCTTGATTATATTTGACTAAAAATTCAATTATTTTTTGGTTTTCCATTTTATTGTTTATATTACCTACCACTTTCACAAATTAAATATATTTCCGGAACACAAATCGATATACGCAAAAGAACGGACGAATTTACAATGACTTTCAACGCCAAACTATACGAAAAAATAAGAAAATTACAGTTATCTATTTACTTCGCTTGAGTTCAATTCAAACTTGTTCGAGTTTAAATTTAACATGTATGTTTAATCTCTTTGTCTTATAAATATTTCAACTCGGTTTATGTTTAAAACAAACTCGTTTATGGTTATTTTGTGTTAAACATTTTTAAGTGAGTAACAAAATTAAACTAGCATTTCAAAAATAAACTGAAAATAGTTTAAATGCACATGCAAAATAACGGGCAGATTCTCTTGAAATAATCAAACGTGAATGAGTTTGATTTAACCATACTTTACTTTAGAATGCTAGTAATTTCGAATGTAAACATGTAAGAGTTAAATTATAACCAAATTCTGCTTGTACTGTTTGTACATGTTTTGTTGCTTACTCGACAGAAAAATTCAAACGACACAAAAATGACATTTAATTCTATTCTTTCGAATGTCAAAATTGAATTAGAATGAACTTTCTATGGATTGGGTGAACTTTCGATTTGTTCGATTAACATTCTAATCACCGAGTCTTAAAATTAAGTTTCAACGAATTCGACTCACTTTCGAACAAAAGAGAATGTCAAAATAAGCACCAATATCTATCGCTTATACTTCAATTTTTTAATATAAAAAAGTGTTTCTCCTCCATAATTTGATGTTTTTTATCAACAGCAAACACTTTTTTATCGATTCGTTAAAAAAAAGTTCATTTTGGTGGAGGGGAATTCCGAACAAGGTCCAAAAGCTTTTATACACAAACTTTTTAAAAAGGTTTTTAAGAAAAAATTTTGGTACGCCAATTTAAAGTTTTTATTATTGTACGAATAAAAAATAAATTTACAAACAAAAATATTGAGCCGTTTCGGAGATATCGAATTTTCAAAAAAAGAGAAAATAGATTTTTTCAATAATTCAAAAAAATATTTATTTAAAATTTTTTAAATGCAGTGTGTTTTAGACTCTTTAGAAGCGTCTCTAAAAAAAATGCATTAAGATCCGTTATGTGGATAATGAGAAATTCAAAATTCGAAAAAATGGTTCTAAGCTGTAATATCTTAATTTTTTTTTTATTAAATTAAAGATCGTAAATTAATTGAAAGAAAAAAATTTTTATCAAAATTCTAGGCGCCGCGCCCTCCATCGTGCGTAGTCTGTCATTCTCAGTAGGTTTTCTGCACATAAATATAATGTATGCATGCTTGTGTCCGCCTGCGCTGGCTGGCTGGTGCAACTCTGTGTATTTAGTGTGCTCTGAATAGCTATAGCATGTTTGTTGTTTATGTCTCTCTTTGCTGAGAAAAGAATAATATAAGAGAAAATGTTAAATTTATTTGCTAAGAACAGAAGAAGAGAAGAAAATCTACAGTTTAGTTGTTTGTTCTGCCACTTGGTATATTACGTCGCGTTGCGTTCCTCTTCATGAGACTACTATAAGAGTTTATATACAAAAATATAGCATAAGGACGGTGGCAAAACTACTGTTGAAAATTTTAAGTCGTTATACCTTCTTCCTGTCGCTAGGAAGCGCAATGTTGCACTGAGTCGTTCATGCATCGTAAGCCAGTGTCTTGTTTTTCAATAAGTGGTTTCACCAAACCAAGAAGCTCAACATAATGTTTCTTTGGGCGTTCTTAAATAATTTAGAAAATCGTCCGGCCAAAGTCTTAACTCTTCTATTATATTTGTGTTTGATAAACGTTTCCTTAAGCCAACCGACCTGTAACTTCATTTTAAAATCATTGCAATTCCTAAATCCTATCTAATTTTTTCCTTATAGCTATTCAAAATAAGAATTTTGGCGCAACAAATACAAAACTTCTAAAATATTTCCGGGTTTAGCTTAGCCAGAAGCATTGCATAAAATAAATTCAGAAATACATGTTGTTTTATACATGGGATGAAGCTCAGGATTTAAGGAATACCTGATTATACAGATTGCCGGTAACCGTAACATGCATCTATGTTTACAGCTATGAGATGAACTTTTCTTCTAATGTTCGCTCTTGGCTTTTGGCTACATAAAACATAATAAAATTGGCATGCTCTTCATTTTCCCTTTTACTCTTAACCATAGAGACAAGAGTATAGAAACAGCTTTTACAAAAACTTTTAACTTGCTCCTGCACATATTCCAAATGTCCTCAAAATATTATTTAGTTTCTGTTTGTTCTTTTGGGGAAAAGGTTAATAAAGAAGGGTGGTTGGTTTCAAAATAGCTTTGTGTAGCTTTTTATTATATTACAAAGAGTGCTTTTTAATTTTCTGTTGATTTTTTATAAATATATGTAGGTACAAATAAGGATACATTTGTAACTCCAAGCAATCAACAGGACAATTAAAATCACAGGATATAGTTTGTTTGTTGAGAAGGAATTGTCCTTGAAACCGATGATTTTAGTTCTTGTGAATGCTTAATTGTTGATTGTGCTGTTGTTGTGCAGAAGAAAAACATTTTTTGTATTATGGTTTAAAAGGAGATTTCTACAGTCTGCTTTTGTGCGGGAATAATAATCTTAAGGACATTTAAATCGATTTATGTTTTTAATAAAATATAATTGTATCAATATTTGCCCTAGAATGCCATTGAATGCACGAACTTATTTTATTTAGAACTATTGATTAAGTTCTACAAAGATTTTGGACAATGAGTGCGGTTACTTTCTTTTCCTTCGGGAACCTGTAAGCCTTTAAGTTTTCCCTTCCGTTCGTATAAATTACGTGATTTATATAAAAAAAGAAAACTAAAGCTAGGTGAATTTGAATAAAATATTGACCCTTGTACCAACCTTTTGGGGTTATGAATTTGTCTTCGATATTGTGCGGCGGCGAGGTAGAATAACTTTGGTGTAGGCATTGGTGTAGTGCTCACTCTATCTGTGATTGTTTTTTTATTTGATTTACCTGTTTACCTGTCAGAGTGAAAATTAATATATTCAAGGATATTAGTTTTTTGCGACCTCATATTATGACCGAAAATAAGAATAAGCAAAATGACAAGGATAAAGAAAAGGAACAAGAAAAGGATAAAGACAAGGAAAAGTAAGTCTAAATTTCATTATTTTTCAACTTTGATGTATGATTATTTTAAACTAAGAAATAAGTCGTGGTCTGCTTATATTATATGTATGTTTGTATGTATGTATGTACATATGTTAATATAAATATGTACATATGTATTTGTTCACAAAAGTGCAATCCGTATGTAAATAATATTTGCTTATTCTATGCTTACTGGAAATTTACATCAGACCAAAAACATAAATGTTAAAAAAAAAGCCAAGTTCTTCTATACAAAAACCTTTGTGTAATAAGTCAGCCGTGAAAAGTACTGAGATCTAAAAGTGCGCCAAGTTCTCTTTTTTTTAAAATTTATGTTTTTGGTCTGATCTCACTCCTTTTTGCAAAGATTTTAATGTTTTGCCATGTAAAAATCTCGAAAGATACGGAAAAATAGAAGGGTGGACTCTACCTTAGAAAATCAACTTAGTTTATAGCTTCCTATTTTTTGTTTGGTATATTTTCTTTTTCTTATTGGTTGTTTTGATTTGCGCTTCAATTGTTTCTTCTTGTCCTGGCAAGATACCTAACACTAACATACTTACTTTAATGTTAAATACTAGTACCTACATCCGCTCAAAGCCATAAAAAAACAATAATTGTTGAGGATGCGATGATGTTTTTGTTGCAATTTTAACTTCTTTTTTTAAATGAAGATAGACCACCAATTAACAGCCTAATTAGTGGTTTTATTATAGTTCACATCACAGTTAACAGTTTTTTTATGTAAACTCATAATTTTTTCAGGTATGCAAATGTTTTCTTTCATTCATGTTAACATAACATAGAGTACCAAATAGAGCACTCTAGTTCTAAGAAAAGTTATGAAATTTCAAAATGCATGTATAGTTTCAAAATGACAATAAAAAGACACTTAGAATGAAAAATCTTAGATTTTCTATTTTTCGCTTTGAATGTACATTAAGCTATACCCTTCCATCAAACTTCATTATTCTACAGCAGTCGGAAGTGTTCCATATAAATCAAACTTTTTCCCGTAAAGTGGGCGAATACCACGCCCCATGAATGGAAAACCTCAATTTTTATTGTTGGTCCTTTATATACAATTTGAACCCGATCGTTCTCTTAAATTTCATTGTTCTACTGCAATCGGAAGTGTACCATATTATTTACATATCAGTTCTGAGAAGTGGGTACCACGCCCGTGAATGGAAAACCTCAAATTTTATATTTTTTTCTTTGTATGCAATTTAAGCCCTACCACATTACCAAATTTCATCGTTTTACAAAAGTCGGAAGTAAAAGTGGGTGTATTCCACGCCCCCTGAATGGAAAACCTCAATTTTTATTTTCGGTCCTTTATAATCTATTTGAGCCCTACGGCTCTACCAAATTTCATTGTTCTACTGCAATCGGAGGTTTGCCATATATAATTTACATCAGTTCTGAGAAAGTGGGCGGATACCACGCCCCTGAATAGAAAATCTCAAATTTTATATTTTTTTCTTTGTATGCAATTTAAGCCCTGCTACTTTACCAAATTTCATCGTTTTACAGCAGTCGAAAGTGCTCCATTCAACCAACACCAATTCGGCGAAAGTGGGCGGATACCACGCCCCCTAAATGGAAAACCTCAATTTTTATTTTTGTTTCTTTATATGCAGTTTGAGCTCTACCGGTCTACAAAATTTCATTGTTCTACTCCAATCGGAAGTTTGCCATATATAATTTACATCAGTTCTGAGGAAGTGGGCGGATACCACGCCCCTGAATAGAAAATCTCAAATTTTATATTTTTTTCTTAGTATGCAATTTAAGCCCTGCCACTTTACTAAATTTCATCGTCTTACAGCAATCGGAAGGGCTCCATTCAACCAACACCAATTCGGAGAAAGTGGGCGGATACCACGCCCCCTGAAAGGAAAACTTTAGTGTTTATTTTTGGTTCTTTATATGCAATATAAGCCCTAGCGGTTCACCAAATTTCATCGTTTTACAGCAGTCGGAAGTGCTCCATAATACGATGTCGGGAAGTGCTCCAAAATTCGGAGAAAGTGGGCGGATACCACGCCCCCTGAATGGAAAATTTCAAATTTTCGATTTTTTCCTCTGCTTGCATGACAAGACCTACCTTTGTGCAAAATTACAAGATTCTACGATGTCGGGAAGTGCTCCATAATTTTGATGATCTGTCAGTCAGTCAGTCAGTCAGTCAGTCAGTCAGTCCGTCAGTTACGGTTTTTGTGATTTTTGAGGCCTTATATCTCAGGAACTGCTTATGCTAGAAAATTGAAATTTGGTGAGGCGCCTGTATACCTGACTACCTTAGCAAATATTCGGAGTTCTAAGCTTCTGACTTCATTGCTACTGAAGATAGGGAGGGGTCAAAAATCGCCTGAGTTTGTTCCTGTAAAAAGGGTGTAATGCCAGAACTTGGCTGGGCACTACCGTGCCCTTTGATATATGCAGCCAAATTAATAAACGTAGAATAGCGAAAGGTTAGGCCATATTCTGTGAAATAAGTGCCAAAGGATTATTAAGGGGAGGTTCTCCTTTTGCAGTGTCAAAAATGACACTTTTCCATGAATTTCTTTTTCATGGAAGGAATGATATAATTAATTCAAATTTTTTTTACTTGTTTATTATCATATTAAGCATATTCATCAAAAAACACCGGGCCGTTAAAAAACAATGCGCCTCGGAACAAGACCACCTACAAAACAAGTTGTTCGCTGTTGGCCACTCTAGCTCCTGCAAAAATGATCGGAAATTAAAAAATCAAAGTTTTTTTTATAAAATAGAAGAGTGTAGTTGCGAGTCTTGACCAAAATAATTGCCCAAAGTCAAAAATTAAAAAAATGGCGGAGGCTTGAATTTTAGTGTTCGTTTTTTCCACTTAACCTCGCTCCCTGAGCGCTGTAGAGAAAAAAATTTTTTGATATATCAGCCTAATTTTGGTCCAGACTCCAATAAATTTAATAAGCTTTAAAACAAAAAAATTATGACGATCCGTCAAGTATGTAGTTTTAAAGTAATTATGGCTAACAGTTGGAAAAATGTGGTTTCGAGAAAAACGCGTTTAAATTTTTTTTTCGAGTCATGGCTCATGTGTCGACACCTGGTGGTTCATGTCTCATGTGTCTAAGTGTCGACATGTGTCAACACCAGATGGCCAATATGGTACCTCTGCTTACCATGATATGGATATATAGATATATGTTCTATAAATTAAAAAAAAAGTATTCGGATAAACGGGCTTGGCTACATATTCTATATATATTTTACTAGAAAAAAATGTAAAAAAATTGCATTTTTAGTCGCCGAAAAAGGAGAACCTCCCATCAATAAAACAAATTTTCTAATGACGTTTACTAAGCTAATCCACCGAAGAAGGTGGCTTAGCGAAGAAATAAGAACCAGATTTTTCAAATTTTTTCTAAATTAAATAAAATGGCCGACTGGGTCACACGAACTTGCTCCTATGTAATGGACCAGGAATTTTAAAAACGAGTGTTATTAGAGAAAACTGTTCATAAGGATAAAATTATTTTTTTTTAAATTCTTTTAGTAGTAAGAGACAAAAGCAGAATTCTATACAAATATGAATTTATGCAAGAACAAAAATTATATACAAACTTTTTAAAAGATTTAAAAAAAAAATTGGTACGTTAGTTTAAAGTTTTTATTATTGTTCGAATAAAGATTAAATTTACTAAAAACAGTATTGAGTCGTTTATGAGATATCAAATTTTCAAAAAAAAAAAAGAAAAAATTGATTTTTTTTCTCAAAAATTCAAAAAAATATTTATTTTAAAGTTTTGAAATGCAATGTGTTTTAGACTTTTTAGAAGCTTCTCTATAAAAAATTTCATTAGATCCGTTATGTGGATAATGAGAAATTCAAAATTCGAAAAAATGGTTCTATGGTAGGTACAAGCTGTAATAACTTAATTTCAATTTTTTTTTTATTAAATTAAAGATCATACTACATTAATTGAAAGAAAACAAATTTTATCAAAATTCTAGGCTCCGTTTACGAGAAAACTACGGTTTTTGAAAACTAGCCATCAACGACAAGAAGAAGAAAAATATACAAAACCAGATATTATACAATTCAAGTGCTTAGTGAAGAGGATTTCACAAGAAAATATAGATTTTCCAAGGAAGATATAAAAAACTCATATTTAATTTTTTTTTTTACAAATTATCACAATTTTCTGTCAAAACCCATACGTAAAAAACAGGCGTATTACTTACTGTAGTAAATTTTCTTAAGGATTTTTTAGTAAACGTCACTTTACTATTCCACAAACATTATCAGCCGTATTTATTAGAATTCCCTAAACGCGTGAATAGTTATGCAATGCATAAGGACTTATTCATCCACTATGCAAATTCATATTTATAAAACATTTGCCTACCCTGCATAGTTATAATGAGCTTGTGTCAAATAAAGTACCAAAAAGTAAGAATCTATTACATTTAGCCTTCATAACACTCAGCTGTTTATCAAAAAAAAAAAAAACATCTTGTCTGTCTATCGAATTTAATAAACAAAAAGGAAACTACCAAAAGCTAAAAGAATTCCAATAATTAACTTTGATTCATCAGATAAAGTATGTTATTATCTCTAGCACAATACTGGAAATCAAATTGTTATTCGTTTCATTATAGCTGGAATACTCCTCAGACAAGTTCTTCAGGATACAATTCAATAATGCAAGATAATAATTACAACACTAACACACCGCATGAATAAAAATGCATGGAGAGACATCACCAACAAGTATATTTATCTATTTAATCATAAACAATTATCAATTCAATTTGTTTTTAATATATTAGTATAACATTTTTGTTTCAATAAATAAAAATAACACAAAGTTTTAGTTTCAATATTAAGTCAAAGGTATTTTTTTTGTTGATAATCTTTATAATTCAATGTGATGTCAAAGTGAATGTGACAGTTCAATACTAAAATGTCCTTATGTAGGCACTATTCAACCTCCAAACGCGTTTAGCTTATAATGCCCCTATTCAACGTCACATAAGTTTTATAAATAACGATTTTGCGTTTAGAGGCATTATAAGGGTTGCATAGCCTTATGTACTCACTATAATGAGTTTATAAATATGGCTGTATGTTTTTATTAATGGAAAATTTTAACCCTTAGCTAACTCTTATTCTAAGCTTGAGTAAAATCATGGAATAAGGCGCATGGTTTATTTATTTTACATACGATATACATACCGAACATATGTACATATATGATCAGAGAAATTGCGCATACGGGTATACAAACTAGAAAAAATTAAGAAATCTATAATTTGACCGTTTTACTTTAGAGATCTGGGGGGTCATTCCGTAACTCGATTATCGTCAGACGATATCGTTTGAACGATAGCGTTGCCTTTTTTTGATTCACGTAAGTCGATAATCGTCAAAACGCTATCGTCAAAACGATAGCGTTTCGACGATAGCTAAATAGGTATCGTCTTGATTTAATTTTGAATTTTGTAGGTGACTGTAGTTGAGTGATTGAGTTTCCACTGTAAATTGACATTATGTATTTTTTTCTATTGAATTGACAGATTGACTACAGTTTGAGAGTTTCTGAAATACATACAAATCTCTAAAACTGTGATCGTTTGACGGGACGATAGTAGTCGAGTTACGTGAAGCAAATCATGGACGATATCATCGACGATTATCGTTTTGACGATTATCGTTCAGAAAATTATGGAATGACCCCCCTGGTTTGCAGCGACTGATAGTGTACAATATTATAAATAAATCAATTTAGACATGGCTTTGCCGTCTGCCGATTGAAATAATTACTATTTTACATATACATATCTTATTAAAACAAAATATCTGGAATTATGTACATATAACTTTTGTTTTTTTTTTTTTAAAGTTTTCATTAATTATTCTCTCACGATAAGCTAGTGCTGTTTTGCAATAGATATTTTTTTAGTTTTACTACATTCATATCATTTAGCAAAAATTGAATACCTTCTATATCTACAAAATGTGCGCCAAAGTAATACCTTCTTGTTTCCCTTAGGGAAAAAAATGGATAACATCTTCTCGTACTCCTTGGTTACAATTACCACTTATCACTGGTAGATCCGCCCGGTGTGGAACATAATTGAGCTTGAACTTGATTAGTTCTACTCTCAACTGCATTGAAATCTACTGGATACTATAATTATCTCGGAAATAGTTTAAATAGAATAGATCAAGCACACTATACATTGCTCTGTGGACTGAGCTTGCCGCTTCTCTGAGGAAATTATCTCTACACATCCAATCAACCTTCTTGATCAGCCCATATAGTATTGGTTTCCATAGGAAATGTTGCTCTATGTCAAGGTTCAACGGGCTGCCGCATGCATCTCCTAACTCCATGCATTCACTATACCATCCGGTCTTTCTCCTAAATGTATTTAGTGCCGCTATCTTGAGTAGTCTTAGTCTTCCGTTTGGCATATTCATTACTTTTAAGACATAATCCACTTGAAGTTTAAGGGTCTTGATAAAGAGCGCTGACAGTCCAGTTTCAAAGCTGTCATACCAGTGCTGAATGCAGCCTTTTGTTGCATCCAGAAACTAACAAAAATTGTATCTTTGAATTATTGTCAGTTTCCGTTTTGTTAACTATATATATATACATCATTCTATTCTAATAAAGCACATGAACAAGCACGCTTTTGTCGAGAAATTATTACAGATTGGCGACGAGGATATAAAAAATTAAATAAAAAAAGAAATAATAGTGAAAAAGTTTGCTGCTAATTTTTACGAAATAATAGTTAAAAAGGTTGCTGCTATTTTCTACGAAAGTATAGTGAAAAGTTTGCTGCCACGTTTTTTTTCATGTGCTATTGCTGGTTTCAATCCACAAATTATTTTTTTGCTGCTGTTCGTTGCGTGTTGTTGCTTCTGCTGAGTTACTGCGTAGAAAGTTTTTTTCCACGTGTTGCTGCCGCTAAAAAAGGAAGTGTGCTGTTCGTTCCTGATACGTGCTACTGTTGCTTTCAATTTCTGAAAAATAAAAAGCAAATACGTCTCACACCATGTCCACGATGCATTCTTCATTCAACATCGAAACATTCGATAAAAACAAATCTAAGTTTTCTCGTTGGGTGGCGAGATTAGAAGCATTTGGTATTTTTGATATAACAGAAGAAACCAAAAAGTTAGACTTGCTTCTTCATTACATTGGACAAGAGACGTACGACGTTCTATGTGACAAAATGTCACCTGCTGCACCTACTACAAAATCGTATGATGAGATCGTCAAGCTGCTAGACGAATATTTGGATCCAAAGCCTTTGGAAATTGTGGAAAATTACAGATTCCACTTGAGGAAGCAGCAGGACGGCGAGTCCATTGATGAATTTCTGACTGCTTTAAAGAAATTATCCATAAATTGTAAATTCGGAACGTACCTGGACACAGCTGTAAGGAACCAACTAGTATTTGGCTTAAGAAGTCAGAAAATCCAAGATAGACTTCTCGAAACAGCTGACCTTACATTGCAGAAAGCAAGAGAGAAGGCGATTGCTTTGGAAATGTCGGCGAGGGTTGGACAGAAATACACAATGCAAAAAGTGTATCACACATCCATATCCATGCAAATGTACAACCACAGAGGATGCAGGTAACCAGTAAAAATGTATTAAAAAAAAAGTAGTTTGTTATCGCTGCAGCAATTAAACACATTTGGCAAATGTTTGCAAATTTAAAAATGCTAATTGCAATAATTGTAGTAAAATTGGACATTTGGCTAAGATGTGTCTCAGTGCCAATGCCAAAGGAAGTAGTACTAATAGTAATAATAGTATGAGTAATAAAAATACAAGACATGTAAACAATAAAAATACAAAAAACAATAAGAATAGAGGCGCATATTTTGTCGAGGAGCAGGAGGTAGAACAAATTTGCAATATTACAGGTAGTTGTGTTTCGAATAAAAATTGCGATCGATCGAAAATATGTGTCTGCTTAAAAGTTAATGATAAAGTTTTGAATTTTGAAATTGATACGGGATCCCCATCCCCAATATCACTTATAAGTAATGCCGATAAGTTAAGGTTTTTTCACGAAATGTTTTTAAATCCACCAGATACTTCCTTGGTAAGCTACTGCAATAACGAAATAATTGTACACGGATATATTAATGTTAAAGTAGAATTAGAACAGGGTTCGACCACCAGTGCCAACCGAACCAAACAGCTAAAATTATATGTAGTTGATTCTGAAAGACATCCATTGCTTGGTCGAGAATGGTTAAATGACTTGCAACTGGACTGGAACACAATCTTTGGAACGAGTACCGTTCAAAACATAACTCAAAACAAAAGTTGTATTGAAATACTATTAAAGAAATATCCAAAAGTGTTTGAAAAGTCAGTGGGGAAAATAGCAAATATTCAGGCAAAACTCACACTGAAACCAAATTGCAAACCTGTTTTTATTAAAGCTAGATCAGTTCCATTTTCTATTAAGAAGGCAGTAGAAAACGAAATTTTAGATTTGGTAGATAAGGGTATTTTTACAAAGGTAGATCATAGCGCTTGGGCTACGCCCATTGTACCGGTGGCTAAAGCTGGAAATAAGGTCCGACTTTGTGGCGATTACAAAGTCACAGTTAATCCAAACTTGATTATAGACGAGCACCCTTTACCTACAATTGAGGAACTTTTCGCCTCAATGGCTGGGGGAAAAAAGTTTTCTAAAATTGATTTTACGCAAGCTTACCTACAATTAGAAATACGTCCAGAAGATAGAGAGATTTTGACATTGAGTAGGTACACATAAGGGACTTTTTCAACCAAATCGTTTAATGTACGGTATTGCATCTGCTCCTGCAATTTGGCAAAGGCAGATTGAGCAAATATAAGCAGACATTGAAGGTACTACTGTGTTTTTAGATGATATTAAAATAACAGGACCTAATGACAAGATTCATCTACAAAGACTTGAAGAAGTTTTAAAAAGATTAGATAAATATAACATGCGTGTAAATTTCGATAAATGCGATTTTTTTAAAACCGAAATATTTTACTGTGGTTACATGATTGACGATCGTGGTATTCACAAAATGCGTAATAAAGTTGATGTCATACAAGATATGAAAAGACCTAGTAATAAATATTAAATTCGTGCTTTTACGGGACTAGTTAATTATTACGGTCGTTTTTTAGAACATTTAAGTACAATTTTATACCCGATAAATAATTTACTTAAAAATAATAAGGGTATTCATGTAACGAGATAATTTTCCGCTTTGTAGAAAGATATTACTTTTCGCAGCATGTTTTCATGAACACGACCTAAGAAATACTTGCGTAAATGTGGGAAATATTTTGTGAAATGTCAAATTAAAAGTCAGAATCCATACTTCTTTAGTTTACGAGTTTTATTTCTGCAATTTCCGTAGCAAATTTGTGAGATAATTTTATGAGATTTGCAGAAACTTTCCCATACAAATTTTGACAGCTCGTTTCTGCAAAGATAAAATTATCTGGTTAACGAGGGTTTTCCGCGCTTACATGAATACCCTTAATATTCCTTTTGTGTGGAATAAAAACTGCGAGGATGCATTTAAGAAAGTTAAATCTGAAATGCAGTCCGATAAATTTTTAGTACATTATGACCCGAGATTACCGCTGTTACTTGCAACTGATGCTTCACCATACGGAGTTGGTGCAGTCTTAAGCCATGTTTATGACGATGGCACTGAACGTCCTATACAGTACGCTTCACAGACGTTGAACACTACTCAACAACGATATTCGCAAATTGATAAAGAAGCCTATGCAATTATTTTCGGCATACGGAAGTTTTATCAATATATATTCGGGCGAAAATTTACGTTAGTAACAGATAATAAACCCATATTACAAATATTCTCTCCTAAAAAAGGATTACCTACTATGTCTGCGATGAGAATGCAGCATTATGCAATCTTTTTACAGTCGTTTGATTACGATATTAAATACAAGAATACAAAAGATCACGGAAATGCGGACGGAATGTCACGTTTACCGACTGCTGATTTTTCATCCAAGATCGAAGAAATTGACATAGTAGAAATAAATATGATAGAACATTTACCGCTAACAGTACAAAATCTGTCCAAAGCTACACTTGCAGACAGCAATGTCAAAGTTTTAATACAAGGTTTAAAAAATGGTAGAATTGTCGATAGCCGTTTTCGTTTTGGAATTAATCAATGTGAATTTTCTTTACAACAAGATTGTTTAATGCGCGGCGTTCGAGTGTACGTTCCAAATGAATTGCGTACTAGAGTGCTCGAAGAGTTACATTCTACGCATTTTGGATTTTCTCGAATGAAATCATTGGCCAGAGGTTACTGTTGGTGGAATAATATTGATAAAGACATTGAAAATATTTCGAAAAATTGCACAGATTGTCAGTTAGTGCAACCAAATCCGGTTAAAGAACGTTTTCATGTGTGGGAAACGCCCGGTGAACCATTTCAGAGAATTCATGCGGATTTTGCAGGTCCAATGATGGGTGGAATTTATCTTCTCATTTTAGTTGACGCATTTTCAAAATGGGTTAATGTACGTATTTTGAATAAAATAACAGCTGAAGCTACTATTACGCATTGTAGAGATTTTTTTTCAACTTTTGGGATACCATCGGTATTCGTTTCAGACCATGGTACCCAGTTCACTTCATGGCAATTTAAGAATTTTCTTAAATTAAATGAACTTGTTCATAAAATGGGAGCGCCCTATCATCCATCAACCAACGGACAAGATGAACGCTACGTCAAAACAATTAAACATAAATTATACGCCTTAAAATGCGATAAACAGCATCTTAGTGCAGAACTAAATAACATTTTACTTACTTACAGAAAAACTATTCACCCTGCTACGGGTAAGACTCCATCAATTCTAGTATTCAATCGTCAAATTAGATCTAGAATAGATCTAATTGTACCAGGTGTCAGAAATGAAGAGAAGAAAGAAGTATTACCGCATAAAATTCGAGAGCTTAGCATTCAAGATAGAGTAGCTGTTCGAGAATATATAGATAAGAAAACTAGGTGGAAATTTGGAAATGTTATAAATAGGTATGGTAAACTCCACTATGTAGTTCGACTTGACGACGGAAGGGAATGGAAACGCCATATCAACCAAATACGTTCGGTTGGTATTGGTGTTCGATACTCTGAAGATCTAGATTCAGATTCTATATGATCAGAAGAAAATATCGACCTTGATTTTTCTGAGAATAACACAAACAGAGAGAACGATACAAACTTGAGTAGTAGTATAAATTTACCAAGGGAAGACTCAAGTGAGATTTTGAATGAGGACATTGATTCAACATATCGGAATTCAAATTCTGAAAATGTTATCGAACAAAATTATAAAAATCCAACCATAAATATAAAAGAAAACACTGTTACACCTCCTTCTCCTTTTGTGCGAAGATCTAGTAGAGTAAAAAAAGCTCCTATCAGGCTAGACCTACAAGTATGTAAAATAAAAATTGATTTTATTATTGAATTGAATTTGTGAAATTAGTATGAAGTATTAAGTTCAATAATTTGATTTTCTTCACATCAATGCATTATGCATATTATATGAAAATAACATTTATATGAATTTTGGAATCATTTGTCTTTAAATATAAGAAATGCAATATGTATATTCTTGTAAAATAAAACTTAGACTTTTATGTATGTATCTTTAAATATAAGAAATGCAATATGTATATTCTTGTAAAATAAAACTTAGACCTTTATGTATCTTAGAATGTAAGAAATGAAATATGTTAAGTTTATATTCTTGGAATACAAAAAAAGAGAAACAATCTTGTAATAGCAATAAAAATATTTTCTTTATGATGTAAGGAAGAGTTGTCATACCAGTGCTGAATGCAGCCTTTTGTTGCATCCAGAAACTAACAAAAAATGCATCTTTGAATTATTTTCAGTTTCCGTTTTGTTAACTATATATATATATACATCATTCTATTCTAATAAAGGACATTTTGTCGAGAAATTATTACAAAAGCATTAACGCATAATTGGAAGACCAGTTTTACAAAATATCTCTGTAACTTTTCCACTGTGTCATACTGTTTGGCACCCCACATTTGTACAGCATACAATAAAACAGATTCAGATACTACTTCAAATACTCGATATTTGCTGCTGTGTGCTATGTGCTTGTTTACAAAACAGTTATTCAAGGTAGTACTTATTGCTGTTTGGCGTTTATCAGCCTTTCCTTTAGGTGTCTCTCCATATTAAGGTTTGGTTTAAAGTATACCCCAAGATATTTTTATTCTTTGACCACTTCTAATGTTTGGTCGTTGACCAATGTTCATTTCCCGCGTTTCTCCCAGAGGTGTTTTTGAAAATCATAGCTTTTGACTTTTCGAGATTTACAGTAGGATTCCACATGTTGCAGTACTAAATAAGTCTGTTTATCATCCTTTGCAATGTCTCGGGTGAGTTAGCAAGTATGACAATGTCGTCCGCAAATAAGAGAGGTTTTATGTTTTGATTACCATACTCAATTCCGCCTGGCAAGTAATCCGTAATATCGTCAATAAACAAGCCAAAAAGTAACGGGCTAAGTGAGCATCCTTGTCTCATACCAAATTTTGTTTCAAATGGTTCAGAAAGATTTTCCCCGTTCCAAACTGTGACTCAAGTCTCCTCGTACATTCGTTCCATTAAATTGCAGAACTTCCTTGATAAGCCTTTGGCGTATAATTTGTAAAGAAGCGCTCTACGATCCACGTTATCGAATGCTGCCTTAAAATCAACAAAAAATGTGTAGAGCTTACGACCTCTTGCGTGAAAGGACTCAGCTATACTCCTTAGGACAAAAATGTGATCAAGTGTTGAATATCCTGATCTAAAACCCCCTTGATACTCATTAATTTGACTATAAGCATTTATCCACGTTTTCAGCCGTTTTTGGCATATTTCGGTGAAGATTTTATATGACGCATTCAGGAAGGAAATGCCTCTGTAGTTTGCAGGATCTGACTTGTTGCCCTTTTTAAAAATCGGGAAAATAAGTGATTCTTTGAATTCTTTAAGAATCTCTCCAGTCGCCACAAACTTATTAAATAACACTTTAATTTGTTTTATAAGTTCTCTGCTATCGTATTTGTAAAACTCCGTTGGTATTCTATCGGGTCCAGGTGCTTTTCCATCTTTGAGTTCTTTTAAGGCTGTAATGACATCAAGTTCAGTTATTTCAGAGTCCAAGATTTCATCTTCAAACGCTGGCATCGCGTATTGGTTTCTGGATTAAGAAGGCTAATGAAGTGTGAAGCTAATAACGCCGGGTTCAAATCCAGCGACTGGTATACCCTCATTTATCCCCCTTATTACCGCTGGCGAGTCGAACAAATAAACATGTGAGTGTGAGAAATTAGTATTATACGGTTGGCGAATCGAGAACCTTTGATTCGACTTAAATGTCATATATTTGATATTTTTAATAAACAATCAAATTTCGAACTCGAATTGTAAAATTCGCCAACCGTAGTATGTCGAATGTGTTGGTTCCCTAATGAAAAAATCTCAAATCGAACGTTCGATTCGCAAACCGTAATAGGGGGGTATGTTATTCTATAGGGTGTCCCAGATACTTAAGAGATACTCTGGGATATGGATTTTGGGTATATTCTAAGAACAAAATCGTTTTACAGTATCTCCAATATTCACATAATTTTTCGGGAACTTAAGAAAAGGCCTTTTTTAACATGTGTCAGGGTAGAACAAATACCCGGACAGATGTTAAAAAACTGTTCTGTGAATATGAATTGTAGAATGGAAGATAATATAAATACACCTTTATAACTGCTTTATTAGGTCAGTTCGAACCATAGAACAATTGATCCAATGAAGATTTAACAAGATTTATTTCTAATCTACTAGATTTACGAAATAAATTTGTGTGGTAAATCTTCGAGATTAAGCCTAGTATACAGTTCATTTTGAAGAGAAAAAAAGTGAGTGGTGAAAAAAGAAATTATTTCTCATGAAAAAATTTCTGTGGTGGAAAAAAAATTAGCTGTCAAAGTTCTACTACTACTACGCATTACTACTACAAATTTATTTTTTCGAGAGAAAGACTACTAGGTTTCTGATTGACTGAAACACAGATGACAATTGTAAGTTTTTTCAGCCAAAACAATGGGATGCACAGCACATTGTTTTGCGTGAAAAAAAATCGTGGTTAGTATACATTTTTTTTTCGATTTTGTTTTACAGTTCGGATGACTGTGGTGAAATGAAAAACGTTTTTTTTTTCGGGAAAAAACTCTCCCATAAGAAATGCATTGGTTTTTTTTTAGAAGAACTGTATACTAGGCTTTAATGAAGATTTATGGTAAATCCACTTAAATCCAGGATTATCTCTTGGTGAAAACGTATTATATGGAAAGAAGAAGATTTTAATTTTATGTGTGTATTAAGGCAGTTATAACTAGGGCTAGGATTTTCATGCACTTAAAAATGCAAAATATGCACTTAAAATGTGCTCTTAAAAATGTAAAATATGCACTTAAAATATGCATTTAAAACCATATCCCTTGCGAACGATCTGTATAGTAAAAACATAGTATTTAGGTTTATATAACAAATTCAGTCTTTATTATCGAGGAACACAAAATTATATCAATAAAAACAGAAAAAAAATATTAAAAATAGCACAGAATTTGAAGTACATCCATTATGCATTCCATCTAATCTTCAAAATTTTCGTATGCCTTATTCGCATAAATCATAAAGCTTTCTCTCTAATTTTCACACGTAAAACTTTGACAATTCGGTCTCTGAAATGCCTTCTACATAGAGAATGGAGCATTCTTTAAAGAACATATTTCTTGAGGTATTAAGGGCTCAATGTAATACTCATCGACACAACTCAGTGTAAATTCCTTGTAAATACTTTTTATTTTTGCAAAACCTTAATTTTATTCTAGAACATTATCCAGTTTTTTTGAATTGCTGCACCGAAAGGTCCTTCAACTGCACTAATTTTTGAAAAACTATTTCAATTAAATCAATTTGTTTTTTTTTTACGTATTTTTTCCTTCAATCTATACAATTGTATCATCACGCAGGAAACTGTAGTTGGAACTGATGAATATGATTTGACTCCTTACCAAAGGCTGATTCAATGCTTCTTTTATATTTTTAATGGCAACGGCATCTGAGTTATCAT
Organism: Philhelius festivus; assembly: GCA_963931855.1. Lineage (NCBI taxonomy): Eukaryota > Metazoa > Arthropoda > Insecta > Diptera > Syrphidae > Philhelius > Philhelius festivus. The sequence continues at coordinate 127,660,384 of OZ007556.1, read as the reverse complement.
TCACAACATCTTCAAAATGTTCATAGTTTTTGGCGTAGTAAGCAACAACTTCCAATCAAGTTTCCCACCTGGTAACAATTGGCTGGGGAGGAAGAGGGGTCGGTGGATACTTTGTTTGGAGATCCTCAACGCGAGATGTTGCTTTTAAAAATATTTTTGTTTCCATTTAAGATTAAAAAAACTACATTTTTAAAAATACTTCCTATCTGTTCTGCCACTCTATCTACTGCATGTGCTAAGCACGTTATAATGATCATTTTCGAATATAAAATTTTTAATAATTCTCCGAGCGGCCATTACCATATATGTGCATTTTTTACTTTAGGATTATATTGTTTTTCGAAAATATGCACAAATATGCATTTATTATTGAAAATATGCAATTAAAAGTAAAATATGCATTTATAGTAAAATATGCAAAAATATACACTAACGACTAAATTCCATTTTAAAGCAAATTGATTGATTCGTGTTTGCATTTTATTCCTGTGTTTCTAAAGTTTCTCAAAAAAAAATATGTATTTGCATGGAAATCCTAGGCCTAGTTATAACATTTCCTCAAAAGGAAGCACTACGAAATCCCGGAACACAAAATCCCGCGTAACGAAATTCCGCCGCTTAACATTCTGCAGTTAGCCTGTAATTAACAGAAAATTACTTTGGTATCAAAATACCGCCTATAGCGGTGGGATAATTCTACTCATATTTGTCGGGATTTACATTCCTTTAAAATATTGAACTGATAGTTTTGAAAAAATATTTTATAGGTAAGTTAATATTTGTTTTATTAAATATTATATTTTAATAACTTCGAATTTATAAATTCGAAAATGGATTTTAAGTGGGAATAACGAATAAAACAGCTGTCAGTGACATGTCAAAACGACACGTTATCAGACAAAGACAGCGACATGTTTTTAGAATACAAAATGTTTGTACGTTTATAGGTTAGAATCTTACAGAGGCTTTGCTTGAGGAAAAAGCAGTTTTACTTCTTCCGCGCGTACGTCAGTACACACAACCTTTTTTAAAATATGCTCTTTTTAGCCTACTAAAATAAAAAAATGCATGTCAAACTTACGTATTTTAAGTTGGAAAACATTCTTTATACTAAGAAGATTGAGAAGTTCTTAACCTAAATTTTCAAACGCTTAAAATAAGTTTAAGCGTTAAAAGAAAATTCGTAGAACGATTAAAAACCATTCAAAGCGCGTCATCAGCCTTCCAACCAAAATGATACATTCACATAGTGAATTAATCTCGATGTGTTACCTCTACTGACCACCGAGTTCTAATAAGAACTAAAGATTTTTATGAAATCACTCCTGCTTTTATACTTTTAATTGCTTAACTTATTAGGTCATTCGTCCTCCTCGCTTCTCACATTTAAATGTGAACTAAACAAAAAATATTGTAATTATAAAAACAGTATACAGTCCACGCAACGTGGCGACGTCACAATAATATCCAGTACCAGAAAAGATTGCAAGCAATCAAGCCAGGACCTGATTCTTTCAAAAACATCAATAGGATTATTGGAAAAACAGCTACAATCATCATCAGCAACAATACGGAAGCTACCTCAGCCCAAGACAAGGAAGAAGCCTTGCAAAATAACTCAAAGGAAACTTCACACCTACTGACCAAACGTTTTTAGAGGAAGTTGAGGCAAAAGTAACAAACCCTGCAGCCAAACCTGTATAAAATCAATTTCGATAACATCAATCCAGCAAATGATCCTACCAATAGTCCATACATTTATGCAATCTAGAGGAGGTTGCAGAAATCATCGGAAATTCCAAGCTAAAAAAGTGTTCCCTGCTGAATCAGATGATGTCTCCTACTACATCCTGAAAAGGCTGCCAACTGCCAGTAATGATATTCCTTACAATAATTTTTATCAATAACTGTTACTTCTCCCAGAAGTGGAAAACACCGAAGGTTGAGCCAATTCAAAAAAAAGGTGCTTCCAAACTAGTTTCCAACTACCGGCCGATATCACTTCTCTAGTCTAGAACATCAGCAAATAACTGGAAGAAGTAATCATCCGAAGATTGATGAAATTCTGTAGCGAAAATACCATCATCCCCGACATGCGATTCAGCTTTCGAAAAAACACTCAACCTTGCATTCACTGCTAAAATTCCAACATGATAACACCACTGCGCTCTCGACAGTCATTGTGTCACCGTCGGTTGCTTCTAGGATGTTGAGAAAGCATTCAACAGAATGTTGATAGACGGCCTAATCCACAAACTTTATTTAATAAAAGTACCTGCGCCATTAATAAAAATTCTCTTTTCTTTCCTATCTTTCAGGAAATTGTTCATCAAACCAGACAACTTCAAGTCACACATTAAGACCATTAGATCTGCAGTCGCCCATGGGCCATGGCTCAAAACTATGTAGGTCCTTCTCCACACAGAAGCAAATTTAACCCCACTGGAACACCTAGTACTTCCAACAAACAAACTAGTCGCGAATATCATCGAACACCCCAATCAGCTTATGAGAAGGATGACCACTTAACAACGACATCATGAGCTGAGGAACCTCAGTGTGATGGAAACCCTGGATGGCAACATGATCATGGACAAGAGGAAGCAGTCTCATTCTACCCGGACAATGGGTCAGCCTACCACCGCTGCTAAACGCCATCTCTGCACACAACCTACAACAAAATCACCGCACACAACAGGGAATGAACACCCTAAAGACGATAAAATCAACCGATGTTTTAATTTTTTTTTGACATGTAAATTTTATATACTATGTATATAAATTGTGAACCTAAGTCACTTTCTATAGTCAGTTATGAGCCAACAAATGTAGATTATCATAGTATATTTTTAGTTATAAGCAAATTGTAAATAATTTATAATAATAATAGCTTTATTTTTTCAAATTATAAATAGTTTTAACAATTCGCCGAGTACTTAAATGCCCCATATCCAAAATAATTGTTCCATAGAAAATGAATTTTAAGGTTTAAAAAATAATTTCTTTACTTTCTTCTTGAGAATTTTTATATATATATTTTTTGAAAATATCTTTGTTGGAATTTGAATACAAGAAGTCAAAAACTATAACGGTTATTTTTTTTTTTTTAAATAAAAGTATGAAAAAATTCAGAAATGGATATAGGACCCTCTTTCATATGTATGCGAAATCGAAGAAAACCAAATTGAAAATTTCATATGGATATAGGACTTTTGTGCACTGAAAGGAAGTAATTCAATGTAAGCAAGAAGAACCAAAAAATTCACAAACACTGGCATTATTTATTTTTTATAATTTTATTTTTATTGATAAGAACATAAAACAAAAAATATTATAAATTTAGTGAGTATACCTTACTAAATCCCATATTGGACTATTTCTAAGTCAACAAAATAAGTAAGAATATGCTTAAGTATTTTGATACTAAAGTATGAAAAATACTTAAAACTAACTTTGGTCCTTAAAATTTTTCAGAAAAAGAAGCCTTTTTACTTGCGACTTACAGGTACTATAAGGCAAGTTATGCATTCTTAAAAAAAAATAGGACTCGAGATTTTGATAAAAGTTGACATTACGATGATAGCGAAGACTGAAAAAGTGGGTCTCGCAATTCTGTCTGTCTGTCGGTTCGACTACAGCCTAAACGGCTCGGCCAATTTTCTTCAAACTTGGTAGAAATGGGTTTTGATTTTTCCCCCCACAGGTTTTTTCTTTTTTTTAAGACCAAAAATAACGGTACCTGCCATACGAATTTTTTTCAAAATTTTATAAATATTTTTTTTTTCTCAAAAACTGTGAGACAGATATAAGAAATAAAAACACAAAAAAATTCATTTAGTTAAAGCTAGGTAATCGTTGAAAAAAATTTTCCGAAAAATGTTTATTGAGGGTACCCCCATGGAAGCATTTTTTTTGTTTTTGAATTTCTCAAAAACGGTACATCCGATTTTGATAATTTTTTTTTTGCTAAGGCTCCCCAAAAATCTAAATAAAATTGTGTATTCAAATTTTCAAAAACATTCTTTTTTGGATTTTTAAAAGAACTTCAAAATTTTTTGTTCAAAACTAAATATTTCGAAAAACCCATGCTAGATTTTTTTTTAAACTTGATTAATTAAAGTTTCTTAATATAATCTACAAGATGTGAGAAAAAAAAATTATTTTACCTAAAACACATTTGTATTGTGGGTACCTTTAACCCACAATACAAATGTTAAAAATTTAAAAGAAATTGTTTTCAAAAATCGTATTTTTCTCGAAAACGGCGCCTAGAATTTTGATAAAATTTTTGTTCCTTCAATTAATTTGTATAATCTTTAATTTAATAAAAAAAAATTTTAAATTAAGATATTACAGCTTGTAACTACCACAGAACCATTTTTTCGAATTTCGAATTTCTCATTATTCACATAACGGATCTTAATGAAATTTTTTATAGAGAAGCTTTTAAAAAGTCTAAAACACATTGCATTTCAAAACTTTAAAATAAATATTTTTTGAATTTTTGAAAAAAAAAAATCTATTTTTTCATTTTTTGAAAATTCGATATCTTAGAAACGGATCAATATTTTTTTTTATAAATTTAATTTTTATTCGAACAATAGTAAAAACTTTAAATTGGCGTACCAAAATGTTTTCTTAAAAATCTTTTAAAAGTTTAGTAGATATCTATATAAAAGTTTTTTTTTTAAGAAACCACTAAAACGACTTAAAATTTTTGTTCTTGCATAAATTCATATTTGTATAGCATTCTGTTTTTGTCTCTTACTACTTAAAAAATTGAAAAAAATAATTTTTTTCTTATGAACAGTTTTCTCTAATAACATTCGTTTTTAAAATTCCTAGTCTATTACATAGGAGCAAATTCGTGCGACCCAGTCGTGCATTTAAAAAAATAATTTTTTTCTTATGAACAGTTTTCTCTAATAACATTCGTTTTTAAAATTCCTAGTCTATTACATAGGAGCAAATTCGTGCGACCCAGTCGTGCATTTTATTTAATTCGGAATAGTTTATAAAAATTCGTTAACTTCTCATTGTATTAAGTATTATTTATTTTCAAAAGTTTTTTTAAATATCTATAACATTTTTTTAGCTTTTTTAATTTTATCCACTTTAGCAAAAAAGAAAAAGCTTACAAAATCTACAAGACTGCATTTAATGCACCCATCTCTATTTACCCCATGGTTAATTGTTTTTCAACTTTACTGATGTCTTTTTTCTTTACCATCGTCAAAGCGAAAACTTACTTTTTGCGTTATTGAAATAACCTCCGATAGAAACCTGGACCACATGTTGGTCTTGCATGTTAAAAGATATAGAGCATTATAGAGATATAGAGGATATAGGGCACATAAGCACTGAAAATGTAACTTAGTTGCGATAAATATGAGAGCTTAAATGCTCTATATCCCATTTTCTGTGGATATGGGGCACTTATGCATCAAATGAATGTTTTAAGAACTCTTCTACAGGGTGCGCCAGAGAAACTTACTTATTTGAAAAAACTCCCGCGCGGTGATTTGGGCAGTTAGAGGGGCGAGGGGGGGCGCATCTGGAGGGGGAAGTTCCCAAGTTTGTTTCTCCCTCCAGTCAGTTGCCATCATGCTCTGGTCTAGAGAGCAGCGGGCCTTCGCAGTCGAGAGCTTCTTTTCTAACGGTCGCTCACTTGTTGCTACGCAACGTGCCTTCCGCGCTTGCTTTGAAATTCCTCCTCACAGACTCATTCCTGGCCGTAATTCGATTCTGTCGTGGGTTAACTCATTTTGGGAGTGTGGAAGTGTCGCTAAACCCAGAAATGGACTTCAACGGACCATCAGAACTCCGGAAAATATCGAAAGAGTGAGGCAGTCAGTTGTGCGTTCTCCCCGGCGTTCGGCTCGCAAACACGCAGCTGCTATGGGAATTTCTGACACCACTGTTCGACGAATTCTCCATGAAGACCTTCAATTTCATCCCTATAAATTGGCTGTTGTGCAAGAATTAACTGAACGCGATTTTGTTGCCCGTCAAAATGCATTTGCCATTTCCAACATACCGATTGATATGCTGCAAAATTCAAAATTCAAAATTTCAAAAATCGACTTCATCAGTGTATGCGCAATGGGGGTCGCCCATTTATCCGATGTCATTTTCAAGACTGCATGAAAAAAAAATTGGGATATTGTATTCTCAAATAAACAAAAAATTAAAACAATAATTGAAGCACTTTTGTTTTTATTGACCTTTCAAATAAGTAAGTTTCTCTGGCGAACCCTGTACAAAGATTGCCCCACTTGGTACAAATTTTGAATATGCGGCAAATAAGCACTAAAAGGACCCACAAATTAGTGGTCTATGGAGCAAACTGGCCTTATGTAACTTCGTTAATAATGAAGATAGAGCAACGGGGATAGCGCCAAGCGATGGAGAATATTCGAATTAGTATAACTGCATCTTAAACTCAGTTTCCCGAAAAAGTGGTCTGCGGGGCATTTAAGTACTCAGGCGGCGTATTGTATATTATAACAAATAAATTATGGCATTGGTTTTTGGAACCGTCTGCCAGATTCCAACTTTATTTTTTTTACAAAATTACAAATTATATTTATTGATCATGTAATGTCTTATAATATATGTATATATGTTTATATTGAATTTAAATTAACGAACTGTTATACCTAAATATCTAGAATAATTTTATTTTGTACTTTAATTTTATTATCTTTCTTTTTAATTTTTTTGTTTTGGTTCAAATCTTTAAGTAATTCATAAAATCTTTTCTATAGTTAAAAGCTTCAATGCAGTATTCGGCAAGAAGTTTCCAGTTACTTCCATTAAGAATACTTATGGAATCTGATTCGTTTAATGTTGTCTTTTTAAAATGTACAAATCTTATTCCTATTAACATAGGGCATATTGATAAAAAGTGATACGATTTTTCCTGTTCTTGTAAGTTGCAAAGCGAGCAAACTGTTTCTCGATCCCTAAAATATGGCCTATAATTTAGGTCAAGGAGTTCTCTTATGCGAAAAATTCCAGATATCGTCAGTTAAAGTGCAGGACCTCGTAAGTCAAAAAAATCAACAAAAATATTTTTATATCAAAAAAATCAGAAAAATAAGAGCCACCTTTTGGCGTTTTTAGTGCACTAATGTTGTTCTGAACATTTTGTAGAAAAAAGAAAATCTAAACCTCGTATAAAACTCCGCGCCAAGAATAAAGCAATACCTCGTAAGTGCCCGTTAAATGAGAATAATGCATTACTAAGACATTCATTTTTATTAATATAATCAATTAACTAATAAATAGCACATATCAATTACTTTGTTATTATTTTTTTTTTTAATAATTTTTTAAGAAGTTTTTTGTGATTTCTCCAAAACATGCTAAAAATACTTACGAGGTCCTGCACTTTAACTGACGATATATCATGTAAGCTCATTTTGTCTGTGAAATAATTGAGTTCACTCAAATTATAATCTAGCTTTGGATATAAGGATCTACGCGATGAGCCCCTGGCTTCTTCAATTAGATCGGATCTAATTTTCATATCGATTTTTTCAAGAATGCATTTGAACTTTTACCTCTTACATGCATTTAGCATCTCCCAAGAATTAACTGAAACCCCGCTCAATATAGTTAGATCTTCCCATCTCTTAAACCAGCTATTTTTTTTTTTGAATACTGTGTATCGCCAATATTTTTGGCAATCGAGTGTCATCATAAGAAAGTACTTTAGTGACATACTCAAAGTGCATTCTTAGGGTAAAAATATAAATAGGCGGAAGACCTGTTTCCAGCAGGAGCATGTAATTAGGCGTTGAGTTCGGTAGTCTTAATGTCTTTTTTAAAAACAAGCGTTGCAGTTTTTCAACCTCATCATATTGTTGGTATCCCTATCCCTGAGATCCATAAGTCATTATAGATCTCCAAGCAGCATCAAATACTCTAAATTTAACACTATGGGCAATATTTTTGTTCCTAATCAGGTTTTGCCAGGTTTAGTTTATAGCAGAAAGTGATTTTTTAGGTTAAGCTGTGGTGTAAATATTATTCCTAAGTAAGTGAATTCATTCACTACTTCAATGTTTTCCCCATTCAGAAACCACCTTTCATTTCTGCTGTGACGTCCTCGTCCTGTTCTAAAAATCGTGACTTTTGATTTTGAGATATTTATTACAAGATTCCACAATTTGCAATAATTATTCAGTCTATTTATCATAAGCTGAAGACTTTCTGGGGATTCCGCGAATAACACCACGTCATCTGCATATAAAAGGCACTTTATATTAAGAACTGCAACTTTGATACCATTTGGTAATGCATCAACCAATCGTTGATATAAAGTGCGAACAGCAAAGGAGATAAAAGACATCCTTGACGCACTCTACTTTTAGTTTCAAACCAATTTGACATTTCCTTACCATCCCATACTGCAGACATAGTATTGTCATAAAGTTTCTGTATAACATTTGAGATCTTAGATGATAAGCCCATTTGATTTAATTTATAGAACAATGATCTTCGATTAATACTATCAAAAGCAGCTTTAAAATCAATGAATATTGCATACAACTTTTTCCCATTTTCGGAGTAATAGTCTAGGATGTTTTTAATGTTAAAAATGTGATCTATAGTTGAATAGCCCGCTCTGAATCCAGCTTGAAATTCGTTAAGCAATTTATTCTGATTCACCCAAAATTCAAGCCTTGTAAGTATGATGCCAGTACATATTTTTGCGATCACATTTAAAAATGAGATACCCCTATAGTTTTCCACATTATTTACGTCCCCCTTTTGATGGATTGGGAATACAATTGACTTTCTAAAATTTGCCGTCCCCCTTTTGGTGGATTGGGAATACAATTGACTTTCTAAAATTTGCAGGTACTTCAGCTGTATGTAATATATTCATATAAGTCTTTGCCAAATTCTTCAAAAAGGAGTGTGGAGCGTTCTTGAAAAATTCGTAAGGAATTCTGTCATCTCCTGGGGCTTTGTTGTGTTTGGCCTTGTCCAGAGTACCACTTTCAGAGTGATATCCTGCTCTAAATAGCTGACTATCGTGAAATTTTCAGCATATCGGATTTTTTCTGTAATTTCCGATGGATTTAACAATTTTTCGAAGTATCAGTTTTAGAAGTTTAAAGCTCTTAGCTCTAGCTTTCTCACAGTGTATGTCATACCACTTTTGCTTACCCTTAACTACATTTACCCTTTCTGAAACGGAAACCGAGTTTTTTATAGCTTCGATAAAAGAATCAATTTGGTGACTTATGTTTGCTTTGCTTAAATCAGTTTCCACGGTAAACTGACCAAGTTTATCCTTATAGCTTTCCTTTTTCCAGTCATTCCATAAAAGTCTCGGCAAAAGAGCAATGTTTTTTTCCGGTAGAGGATTTTTTATTGCCAGACAAACTGAAATTGGCATGTGATCCGAGAAAGTCAATGTAGCAACAATAAAATTCAGGATTTTCTCAAACCATTTTCCACTGATACCACAATAATCAGCAACTGATGCAACTGGACCTCCAACAAAAGTCAGTTCCCCTGATAAATTCTCACTTGTTGACCCATTAGGCAAAAAAATAGCAAAATTTTGAAAGAGTTCTAATAGTTTTCTACCACAAAAAAAAAAAAATACTATCACTTTCTATCTGGTGTTCCGCTAGTCGGGCATTAAAATCGCCAATAAGCATTATATTGGTAATGTTCAAGGATTTAAGTAAGCAATCCAAACTATAAAAATCTTGATCCCAGTTATTACAATTTAGATAAATAGGGAAAATATAATAATTTTCATCAACAAAGTTTAATTTTAAAGCTCTATAATTTTCAATATTTACAAAACTGCAATAATTTGAATTACCTGATTTGAACCCAAAAAGATAACCCCCGATTGCTCGCCCATACGTGTGTATCCGTGTTGCCGGGGTCCAAAATAATTTAAACCCTATGAAATATTTTTCAAAATCCCCATAGTCGTTTCGCATTACATGCGTTTCACAAAGGAAAAAATAATCAAAGCTGTTTATACAGGGTGATTGGCATAAGGTGTGACAAAAAGCTAGGGCGTGTAGGTTGGACTTAGACAAGAAGAAAATCGTATAGGAGGGGGGGGTCTATTTCCCCCCGTTTAGGCGGGAGGGGCAATTTAAGAAAAAAATCACTTAAAACAGAAAAAAAAAATATTAAAAAATAACGGTGATACCTACAGAGTAATGCTATAGCATTTTAAAAAGCCAGAAATACATTCTTTAATTTTGTTTTTAAATAAAGTTGTTCGAGTGAATAGTTTTTGAAAAATTAATTTTCAAAATCAAAATTTTGGAAAAAAAAATGAAAAAAATTTTTTTAAACAATTTTTTTTCAAAATTTTACGTAATTAAGTATTATTTTTGTATTCAATATTCAATGCTCTCATTAATTTTTGATCAAACACAAAAAACCGGATGTCAAAATGTTTTGTAGTTTTTGCGAAAATCAAAAATAACAAAAACTACTTTTGTTCTAAGAATAGCCTTTTATTTTAGTTTTTATACGTCTTTGGATTCTTACGTGAATTTACGATTGAGAGGATTAACTTTCTTTTTACTATTTTTTTAATTATCGTCTTATAAACATACAATAATGTGACAAAGTACTGGATTAACCATATTTCACACATTTTTTCATTGAGAACACCTGCGTGAGAGCATTGGCTTAAAATTGACCTGCCACTTTTTTATTATGATGGGGTCGGCTTGGCGTAGGTGCATTTATGAAAAAAAGGATTAACTTTTTTTGTAAAATTTTTTTATTATCAGTCTTATAAGCATACAATAAAGTGACAAAGTACTAGATTAACACATTTTTTCATTGAGAACACCTACGTGAGAGCATTGGATTAATATTGACCTGCGAATGTTTTTTAAATAATTTTTTGTAATAAGCTTTAGTTAAAAAATAGTTAAAAATTTAAATAAACAGTAATTATGTATTTTATCTAAATATGCATGTATTTCTTATTTTAATTAATTTCAAGATTCAGGAACATTCTTGTTCTTATTTCGCAATTGCACTTTTCTGTCACTAGTTAGGACGTGTAACGTTGCATTATTTAAAAAACATTCGCAGGTCAATATTAATCCAATGCTCTCACGCAACACCTCAATGAAAAAATGTGTGAAATATGGTTAATCCAGTACTTTGTCACATTATTGTATGTTTATAAGACGATAATTAAAAAAAAATTAAAAAGAAAGTTAATCCTTTCAATCGTAAATTCACCTAAGAATCCAAAAACGTATAAAAACTAAAATAAAAGGCTATTCTTAGAAGAAAAGTAGTTTTTGTTATTTTTGATTTTCTCAAAAACTACAAAACATTTTGACATCCGGTTTTTTGTGTTTGATCAAAAATTAATTAGAGCATTGAATATTGAATAAAAAAATAATACTTAATTACGTAAAATTTTGAAAAAAAAAAATTTTTCATTTTTTTTTTCAAAATTTTGATTTTGAAAATTAATTTTTTTAAAACTGTTCACTCGAACAACTTTATTTAAAAACAAAATTAAAGAAATACGGCTTTTCAAAATGCTATAGCATTACTCTGTAGGTATCACCGTTATTATTTAATAATTTTTTTTCTGTTTTAAGTGATTTTTTTCTTAAATTGCCCCTCCCGCCTAAACGGGGGGAAATAGACCCCCCTCCCATACGATTTTTTTCTTGTCTAAGTCCAACCTACACGCTCTAGCTTTTTGTCACACCTTATGCCAATCACCCTGTATATTCAAAAAAGGATGAAAAAAGTAATTTATTTCTTATACGACAGTAAATTTTAAGTACTTACATACATCTAAATTAATATTTTTTGTATTGTTAGCTAGTTTTTTTAAATTTAATCTGGCAGATGTTTCCATTTCATGAAGAAAATTTACTTGTTCATTGTTGTATAAATTCAGGCGGATTATTATATCATATCTTGATGATAGGTTGTTGGTTGTCTTCACTAGTGTTGAAATGAGCAGCGGTTGTTAATTTTAGAAGCTCTGTGTTGGATAATCTAAAACCAGAATACAATTCGCCGAGAACCACACAGCCGTCAGATCTGTCAGCAAGTAATCCTCTCTCTCTGCACCAATTGAAAGTTTTCCCTTCCACCAACGTATCACCTTTACTTTGTACCTCCACATTAGCTTTGCAGGTTTTGATTGCCTTTCTTAGGGTATAAATAGAGTGGAGCGGAGAGCAAAGCTGTGAAATTCATCAGAGAAAAGAGCAAAGAGCACGAGAAGAGAGCAAGGATGAAGCCTAGCCAGAGTGACGAGCAAGGAGCAAGAGCAAAGTAGAAGTAAACAAGCAAGCGATCATTCTTTTCCATTCAAATATTTGTATTTTTCAAATAAAAATGGATTCTACTATACTCTGTCCAACAAAAATTGTCAGTACAGGCCTTATGGGAGAGCTTTTTCTAAAGCAGTGGCGCCTGATGCACCCTCACTACAATACGTTAGGAAAAATGCCAGTAAAAAAAGAGCAAGCCACTGACTTTTCTTAAGGAATTGTTGTTGTAATTCTTTGCAAAAAGTTATACACCCCAACATGACCGCCGTATCCCACTGCTGATGAGATACTGTCAAGAGTGTCAAGTGTCACTCAATACGATCGTGCGCTCTTTATCTACATCAAAACAGAGTTACCATTATCATTCTCAATTGCAAGCAAGGAGCTTTTTCAGTGGTTTTTATTAAGGAGCTTTTGGGATTTGAAGCTTTTGAGAACACATTTTAAGAAGATGAGTATGTTGAGTGTTGTCGTATTGCTTTTCAACTTAAAAAAAAACGCGCATATTATCTTACCGCTTGGCGTTGTGGGAAAAGGTAAATTGAATATTGTTTTCAGTCGTTTTGAATCGGCAGACGGTAGCCCTACGCGTTTTTTACTATCATTTGCGGCGATTTATAATGTAAACTACGGAATCCCTGTGAGAGCTTTAAAAGGCGACACACTTATGCATGGAAATGCAACCAGAATGAGAGACAAACGTCCTATCTTCCCTGTACTGACAATTTTTGTTGGACAGAGTATAATTTTAATTTGTACTTTATTGAAAACCCATTCTTTACCATATGATATTTTCTGAAACCCGGAAACAGGAGTGAAAGAATTCATGTTATTAACCAATTACGGGGTTTCCTCAGTGAATTTCACCATTTATTCTAAGAGCTACGAGAAAATCATGTTAAATTTGAAGAATATTTCCGAATGACCATGAAACATTCGGTTATTTTCCTTACAAAATTCAATACAAGGTGACGAAGAAGTGGACAGATTTCAAGCCAACCCAATTCTAGTCAATAAAGCATCTTTCAGTAGATAACTTTAAATACAAAAAACCGATCGAAATTTCAACTACTTCTAGTTAAAAATCGCAGCGATGATGATAGCGGAGAAATCAAACATGTTTGAAATCGCCGCTTTGCTCTCTTGAAGACTCTTTGCTCCATCCTGGAACGACGCTGCACTCTGCGTGCCAGCCTTTCACTACACGTGTTTGATTTCTCCGCTTTGCTCGTTGCTTTTGTTCACTCTCAGCTCCACTCTGTACACTAACTCGAAGCAACGATTGACGCACCTTACGTTTTGCTAGTGGATAATCTTTATGTATGAACATGCCAGTCCCTTTAAGTTTCTTGGAATTATGAAGCATTTCATCGACATAATCCTTAGAGTTGGTTTTCACCAGGACATTGCATGTTTGCCATGTTTGGTAATTAGAAGGCAGCAATTGTATTGAGTTAAACGAATCTGGTTCATTTGGTACAAGCGAAGGAAATAGTTTTTTCACTTCGTCCCGGTGATCGATGTCTTGCCGTTTGGCGATGCGAACGATGAGATTCTTTTCGCAAGATTTCTTTGAAAGAAATTCAACTTCCCTCTTGAGTGACTTACATTCGACTTGCACTTCCTCAAGTTTAGTTGTGAGTTCAGTATTTTTCGTTCTAAGTTGTTGAATCTCATTACGAATGCCTTAAATATCTCCTTTAGTAGCTAAGTTTGATATTTTATCGTCAAGAAGATTTCCCATGATTGTTTTCAAATCTTCAATTGACAATTGTCCCACGGCCATGGTTGTTTTTGTTTTTTGTTGTCTTTTAGGTGAAGAAAATATTTGTTCTGAAGAAGTGTCAGCACGAGATCTTTTAAAATTCATTTACACTTAAATATTTATATTTTTATATAAACTTTTATGTTTTCTAGTTGTAACACACTATGATAAATGTTAATATTAAAATTTTACGATTTTGTAATTATTTAATTTAAAATTAATTTTCCATAGAACTTCTTATTATGGGTTGTCACTTCTTATTCTCTCAGAGTTGCCATCCAAATTGTAAATAATATGTTCAATAAAACAAATTTAGTTGAACAACGTAGCGACGACGCGACGACACACGGTCAGTACTGATTTTGATGCTGATTATAGCGAACATTTAGAATAAGGGTCAGAAAATTTCTGCCAAATAGCTTTAAACGATGCTGATTTTTAGCTTTAAAAAATTATTTTAAGAGCTAAATAAAATATTGTTGATAAAAATGATTTTCAATAACAGGTATTTGATTGAGTATATTGTTGTGAACAGAGCTTTATACTACTACAGCGCCATCTGTTGGGAAATTGCATATCTAATTTATGGAAGAAACAAAAAGCTCTTTTCCAATGTCAAATGTATTTCCCCTTATTCCAACCATCTAGAACATTCCAAGATGAGAACCTTCGAGAACAACTAACTTGAGTATATAAAGGAGTGCTCGCGGTGAGCACGGGACAGTTGATTTTGGATTATGAAAGTGTGCAAAAGTATTGCTTATTGGATTGTGTTATTAAACAAGTGTGATTTAAATTTGAATAAAAGTATTTGAGTTGTTTATAAATTGAGATTTACTGTTTTGAATTGGAAAGTGTGAATAAAGAAGAAATACTAAAAAGAGTAATAAGTTTTATTTAACGAACCTTGGAAAAATATTACAATATTATGATTAAGAAAACTGTTGTCACGGACGCCTGACTGGCGATTGAACATACCCTAAGCGGAGCAACGGAGTTTCTTCAAGTGGGCCAAGTTTCTGTTGTCCAAAAACCGTTTTTGAAATCTGTTGCTTATCTCTTTTTACATTCTTTCGTTGTTCTTAAAAATGCTTAAAATGTCTCTTAAGCTTAATCAAAATTTAAAGAAATAAATAAAGACGCCTCAAACACGAATCAAGCCAAAGAAAATAAAAAAAATAGTACCTAAAACGCTTCTTAAATATTGGAAAAATTTCCTAGAACAATTTAAATGCATTTTAACACGCTTAAAACACTGTTTAAGTTAGAGAAGCCCGTTTTTTGACTGCGAAAATTTACTGATGCTAACTGCTATCTTGATGATTTTTTGAGAAAACGCTCTTTTGATTCTCTTAAAGTTGCTATTTCTGTTAAATACCTATACATTTCATTTTCATTTTGAATTAAAAAAACCATAAATCATAAGTCTGTAGATAATTTGTGATTAAAAAAAATTTAATTCATAAGCTACTAAGTGACTTATGAATTAAAAAAAAATTAATTCACTACCTGAAAGTGACTTATGAATTAAAAAAAATTTAAGTCATAAATTAAAAAAACAACAACTTTATTTAAAAACAAAATTAAAGAAATACGGCTTTTCAAAATGCTATAGCATTACTCTGTAGGTATCACCGTTATTATTTAATAATTTTTTTTCTGTTTTAAGTGATTTTTTTCTTAAATTGCCCCTCCCGCCTAAACGGGGGGAAATAGACCCCCCTCCCATACGATTTTTTTCTTGTCTAAGTCCAACCTACACGCTCTAGCTTTTTGTCACACCTTATGCCAATCACCCTGTATATTCAAAAAAGGATGAAAAAAGTAATTTATTTCTTATACGACAGTAAATTTTAAGTACTTACATACATCTAAATTAATATTTTTTGTATTGTTAGCTAGTTTTTTTAAATTTAATCTGGCAGATGTTTCCATTTCATGAAGAAAATTTACTTGTTCATTGTTGTATAAATTCAGGCGGATTATTATATCATATCTTGATGATAGGTTGTTGGTTGTCTTCACTAGTGTTGAAATGAGCAGCGGTTGTTAATTTTAGAAGCTCTGTGTTGGATAATCTAAAACCAGAATACAATTCGCCGAGAACCACACAGCCGTCAGATCTGTCAGCAAGTAATCCTCTCTCTCTGCACCAATTGAAAGTTTTCCCTTCCACCAACGTATCACCTTTACTTTGTACCTCCACATTAGCTTTGCAGGTTTTGATTGCCTTTCTTAAGCGGTCCCTAGACTATCAATATTATTGAACAATATATTGCACAATATTATTGACTGGTACCCTACACTAAACAATATTTCGCACAATAAATTATTTGACAGTTCTTTATTTGTGCTTCAACATCGTGCTCGATGATATGGATTATTGTTGTGTGGCAATTGCTCTTGCTATTTCATTAAAAAAAAAGAAAAAAACAAACGCAGATGGAAATTCTTTTTAGTTCTTTCCTGTAATTGGTTCGCAGAGTTCAGTTTTTGGATCAGCGTCGGGATATTTTTCGCGGTATTTTGCAAGCATTTTTTCGTTTTGATCACTTTTAACATTTCTGTTGGAATATTCTTTACACTTCACATTCCACAAAGCAGGCAAAGTTTCATACACTTCGATTAATTCCACTATGAATTTGCGTTCCTCTTTTTTATTGTTATTGTTTGCCATTTCGACATTTAATTCCGAGAGATGTTATCACTACGAAAATTCAAAACAAATGACAAAATATTGTGCAAACACATCCACAGACTATACAATAAATTTGGTTGCACAATAAATATCAAAAGGATTTTGATTTTGTACAATATATTGCACAACCCTTCAATATGAGCCCTAGACTCTCAATAATATTGTGCAATATCAAATATTGCACAATAATATTGATAGTCTAGGGGCCGCTTTAGGGTATAAATAGAGTGGAGCGGAGAGCAAAGCTGTGAAATTCATCAGAGAAAAGAGCAAAGAGCACGAGAAGAGAGCAAGGATGAAGCCTAGCCAGAGTGACGAGCAAGGAGCAAGAGCAAAGTAGAAGTAAACAAGCAAGCGATCATTCTTTTCCATTCAAATATTTGTATTTTTCAAATAAAAATGGATTCTACTATACTCTGTCCAACAAAAATTGTCAGTACAGGCCTTATGGGAGAGCTTTTTCTAAAGCAGTGGCGCCTGATGCACCCTCACCAGTGTTGTCGTTTCAAAAATTCCTAGAGTAGCACTTTTCATAAAATTAGGGGAGCATTGAGGAGCCACGTTAAAATTCGGGATATTTCATCAAATAATAGATGCGGTCACAAATGAAAAGAAACAAAAATATTTTTTTTTTTATTGATATTTTTATTCATACCTACACACAAAAATGTCTAAGAGTGTGTTCACAACGGAACTGCGATAAACGATTCAAGCTGCGATTTGATCAGAGCTGAGAAATCTTTACATTGATTTTCCTATGTGTGTTCACAACGGAGCAGCGCTTCGAACAACAACAATCAATGTAAAAATCTCAAAGCTTTAGTCACATTGCTTCTCGAAACGTTTATCGCAGCTCCGTTGTGAACACACCCTAAGAAGGACACATGCATTGGACTAAACAAAAGAAAAAGCAATTCATATCTGAAGTTGTATATCTATATAAATATAGCCTCAAAAGAAGCCTTATTTTAAATAGGAAAATAAATAACTGAAAATTGATCATTATTAAGAAATTAATTAAAAATATTAAAAGTAGGTTTTTTAAAAATACATATGTAACTTATATATGTAATATAAAAATAAATATACATATATTATTATTTCTTTGAGTCCAGACCTCTTTTTTTTTACTTCTCAATCAAACTTTTAGACGGTTCCCACTTTTCGCATGAGTTATTATTCAAAAGTTCTTTTGCCGTTAAAATAGCATTCACTGTTTCAACGTGAAGGCGGTTTCGCTTTTTGTCTTTTATTAGACTAACATCTGAAAACTTTTTTTCCGCAGTCGCACTACTTTGTGGAAAAACAATTATTGTTTTTAGTGTTGAACATACTTCGGTAAAAATCTTCAAAGTCTAAGTCCTTTGACATAGAAGTTTGATTAAGAAATAGACGCCATTCCTCATCTAGATTTTCAGACTCTGACTCATCCGCTAAATTTAGAAATAACATCATCAAAGGGACTAAACTTGGTGCTAGGTTCTTGGGGTCAATACCTTGTATTGCCACTAAAACTTTATCATCAAATTAAACGTAATTAAGATTTTAAAAAATATTATCGTTGGAGAAATCGATTTTATGTAGCTGTAAATCATCTACATATGTATATATTCTGGCTTGACAAAATTTTGAAGAAGGGTTTTGAAATACATTCTTACAGTTTGGAGCAAGGTATGCATTTTTGGGGCTTCCGCTTGAAATTCTATGTTTATTTTTTTTGTTATATTCAAAACGTAACCCAAGAAACTTAAATATGTTTTATTTATTTCCGTAAGCTCTGAGAAGATATTATGGGCCAAATTCATATTGCTTTCTAACTCGTAAGCAATGAAAAAATGTTACAGAGGAACCCATTGTTCAAGAATTCTTGAGATAACGCTCTCCAACGAAAGCCACCTAGTTGACGATATTTTAAGAATTTTATGCACCTCAACTGAAAAATATTTTTGAAACTCTTCAAGTTCCAGTGTTCGTTTAGGACTATGTGCAAAAAACTAATATATATTACTAGTCAGAGCCTCAAGATGGGAGGGAGGAGCCTTTTTGAGGCATGGGGAGCACAGTAGCCCTTCCCGCAGTAAAGGAGCCAAATGTTACTATAGTAGCCATTCCGACAACACTGACCCTCACTACAATACGTTAGGAAAAATGCCAGTAAAAAAAGAGCAAGCCACTGACTTTTCTTAAGGAATTGTTGTTGTAATTCTTTGCAAAAAGTTATACACCCCAACATGACCGCCGTATCCCACTGCTGATGAGATACTGTCAAGAGTGTCAAGTGTCACTCAATACGATCGTGCGCTCTTTATCTACATCAAAACAGAGTTACCATTATCATTCTCAATTGCAAGCAAGGAGCTTTTTCAGTGGTTTTTATTAAGGAGCTTTTGGGATTTGAAGCTTTTGAGAACACATTTTAAGAAGATGAGTATGTTGAGTGTTGTCGTATTGCTTTTCAACTTAAAAAAAAACGCGCATATTATCTTACCGCTTGGCGTTGTGGGAAAAGGTAAATTGAATATTGTTTTCAGTCGTTTTGAATCGGCAGACGGTAGCCCTACGCGTTTTTTACTATCATTTGCGGCGATTTATAATGTAAACTACGGAATCCCTGTGAGAGCTTTAAAAGGCATGGAAATGCAACCAGAATGAGAGACAAACGTCCTATCTTCCCTGTACTGACAATTTTTGTTGGACAGAGTATAATTTTAATTTGTACTTTATTGAAAACCCATTCTTTACCATATGATATTTTCTGAAACCCGGAAACAGGAGTGAAAGAATTCATGTTATTAACCAATTACGGGGTTTCCTCAGTGAATTTCACCATTTATTCTAAGAGCTACGAGAAAATCATGTTAAATTTGAAGAATATTTCCGAATGACCATGAAACATTCGGTTATTTTCCTTACAAAATTCAATACAAGGTGACGAAGAAGTGGACAGATTTCAAGCCAACCCAATTCTAGTCAATAAAGCATCTTTCAGTAGATAACTTTAAATACAAAAAACCGATCGAAATTTCAACTACTTCTAGTTAAAAATCGCAGCGATGATGATAGCGGAGAAATCAAACATGTTTGAAATCGCCGCTTTGCTCTCTTGAAGACTCTTTGCTCCATCCTGGAACGACGCTGCACTCTGCGTGCCAGCCTTTCACTACACGTGTTTGATTTCTCCGCTTTGCTCGTTGCTTTTGTTCACTCTCAGCTCCACTCTGTACACTAACTCGAAGCAACGATTGACGCACCTTACGTTTTGCTAGTGGATAATCTTTATGTATGAACATGCCAGTCCCTTTAAGTTTCTTGGAATTATGAAGCATTTCATCGACATAATCCTTAGAGTTGGTTTTCACCAGGACATTGCATGTTTGCCATGTTTGGTAATTAGAAGGCAGCAATTGTATTGAGTTAAACGAATCTGGTTCATTTGGTACAAGCGAAGGAAATAGTTTTTTCACTTCGTCCCGGTGATCGATGTCTTGCCGTTTGGCGATGCGAACGATGAGATTCTTTTCGCAAGATTTCTTTGAAAGAAATTCAACTTCCCTCTTGAGTGACTTACATTCGACTTGCACTTCCTCAAGTTTAGTTGTGAGTTCAGTATTTTTCGTTCTAAGTTGTTGAATCTCATTACGAATGCCTTAAATATCTCCTTTAGTAGCTAAGTTTGATATTTTATCGTCAAGAAGATTTCCCATGATTGTTTTCAAATCTTCAATTGACAATTGTCCCACGGCCATGGTTGTTTTTGTTTTTTGTTGTCTTTTAGGTGAAGAAAATATTTGTTCTGAAGAAGTGTCAGCACGAGATCTTTTAAAATTCATTTACACTTAAATATTTATATTTTTATATAAACTTTTATGTTTTCTAGTTGTAACACACTATGATAAATGTTAATATTAAAATTTTACGATTTTGTAATTATTTAATTTAAAATTAATTTTCCATAGAACTTCTTATTATGGGTTGTCACTTCTTATTCTCTCAGAGTTGCCATCCAAATTGTAAATAATATGTTCAATAAAACAAATTTAGTTGAACAACGTAGCGACGACGCGACGACACACGGTCAGTACAGATTTTGATGCTGATTATAGCGAACATTTAGAATAAGGGTCAGAAAATTTCTGCCAAATAGCTTTAAACGATGCTGATTTTTAGCTTTAAAAAATTATTTTAAGAGCTAAATAAAATATTGTTGATAAAAATGATTTTCAATAACAGGTATTTGATTGAGTATATTGTTGTGAACAGAGCTTTATACTACTACAGCGCCATCTGTTGGGAAATTGCATATCTAATTTATGGAAGAAACAAAAAGCTCTTTTCCAATGTCAAATGTATTTCCCCTTATTCCAACCATCTAGAACATTCCAAGATGAGAACCTTCGAGAACAACTAACTTGAGTATATAAAGGAGTGCTCGCGGTGAGCACGGGACAGTTGATTTTGGATTATGAAAGTGTGCAAAAGTATTGCTTATTGGATTGTGTTATTAAACAAGTGTGATTTAAATTTGAATAAAAGTATTTGAGTTGTTTATAAATTGAGATTTACTGTTTTGAATTGGAAAGTGTGAATAAAGAAGAAATACTAAAAAGAGTAATAAGTTTTATTTAACGAACCTTGGAAAAATATTACAATATTATGATTAAGAAAACTGTTGTCACGGACGCCTGACTGGCGATTGAACATACCCTAAGCGGAGCAACGGAGTTTCTTCAAGTGGGCCAAGTTTCTGTTGTCCAAAAACCGTTTTTGAAATCTGTTGCTTATCTCTTTTTACATTCTTTCGTTGTTCTTAAAAATGCTTAAAATGTCTCTTAAGCTTAATCAAAATTTAAAGAAATAAATAAAGACGCCTCAAACACGAATCAAGCCAAAGAAAATAAAAAAAATAGTACCTAAAACGCTTCTTAAATATTGGAAAAATTTCCTAGAACAATTTAAATGCATTTTAACACGCTTAAAACACTGTTTAAGTTAGAGAAGCCCGTTTTTTGACTGCGAAAATTTACTGATGCTAACTGCTATCTTGATGATTTTTTGAGAAAACGCTCTTTTGATTCTCTTAAAGTTGCTATTTCTGTTAAATACCTATACATTTCATTTTCATTTTGAATTAAAAAAACCATAAATCATAAGTCTGTAGATAATTTGTGATTAAAAAAAATTTAATTCATAAGCTACTAAGTGACTTATGAATTAAAAAAAAATTAATTCACTACCTGAAAGTGACTTATGAATTAAAAAAAATTTAAGTCATAAATTAAAAAAAATTAATTCACAAGCTACTAAGTGACTTATGAATTAAAAAAACATTAATTCATTTATGATACTGCAGTTCCATTTTCGAAGAAGATGGACGAGAATTTGAGAATGAGTATGAGAAGCTGAGAGTAGAGTCGTTGACAACACAATGCTATGGATAAGAAGTTTCTGCCAAGAAATTATTTATAAAATATGAGGAAGAGAGCAGGAGAAAAACGGAGCCTTGGGGGATACCAGCATTTATTTTGTGAAGATCAAACTTGAAACCGTCAAATACAGCATGTATTGAACGATCTAGAAGATAATTTTTAATCCAAAGAATATGGGTTTCATTGAAACCAGACGTACGCATGTTCGATAAGAGAGCCTGGTGCCGAACTCTATCAAATGCCTTAGAAGAGTTTTATAAAAAACATACCCCCATTTTTATAGAAAACCTAACAAATGCTTTAAACCATGCATACGAGTCAGCTTATCTACCTTGAAGCCATTATCTGTCCAATATTCAAAGTGACAAGGAAGTTGCTGCAAACTACAGAGGAATATCGTTGATGAATCTATGAACATTTTTACAAAACTCCTTTGCAAACGGATCTACGATTGGGTTCACAACAACAATTTACTGAGCGAGTCACAAGCGGGATTTCGAAAGAATTATTCAACAATCGACCAAATTTATTTGCTTACCCATATAGTTGAAATATTTATGGGATCAAAAAGAAAACTTACGGTTTTTTTTATCAATTTCAAGGCGGCGTTCGATACTATCGACAGGAGAGCACTAATGCTCAAGCTGTGCAATAAAGGAGTATCATCGAAATTTCTGAAAGTCTTAGAGCATCAACAAAAAGCTTTATTTGTTTTTTGTGGATTTTAAAGCGGCTTTCGACTCTATTGATAGAAACGCTTTATTTTTTAAACTAGCACAAAACGGATTATCCACAAAAATGATTAAAGTGCTGAGAAGTATAACAATACAAGGCAGATGGTTTGGGATGGTTCTTCCCTATCGGAATGGTTTGAGACTCTATCTGGAGTAAGACAGGGCTGTGTCCTTAGCACCAAACAATTTTTTTTTAGATGACATAGTCACTCACTTGCCTGCAGGGATCCAGATTGCCGATTTAACAATCAAGGTACTTCTTTTTGCGGACGATATTGTTTTATTTTCTGAATCACCACAAAGCTTGCAATTAATGATTAATAAACTTAACAATTATTGTAAAATGTGGAACTTGGCGGTGAATTTAGAAAAGTACAAAACAAAAAAACTTTTTTAGATTACCAGCGAAATACGCCAAGCTATGTAATACAACTCAAGACTGGTTTACTTACAATTTTTATATACATACACTTTAAAATTGCACTTCGACTATATAATAAAAGTACTAGGATATAGTCCTAATCGTATACCTTTGGTTCTTACGAAATATGTTCTTGAAAAAAGGATCGGTTGGGTTACAGACTGGTTTCTTCTGGCACCGAAATGCGTGTGCGATCTGAATCTGCAAAGGACGGATGTGGACTGGACTCTACTTCGACCGTCAACGACAGAAACACTACAGGAACGAGCATCTCTACACAGAAGCCAATTTAATCCCGCTGGACAAATATCTAGTTCTTTCAACGAAGAAACTAATGGGGAACATCATCGACCACCCGAATCAGCTTATGAGAAGGATGACCACAGAACAACGACATCCCGAGCCGAGGTACCTCAGTGTGATGGAAACTCTTGATGACAACGTAATCATAGACAACGAGGAAGTAGTCTCGTTCTACGCTGACATTGGGTCAGCCTACCGCCATCCCTGCCCACAACCCACAAAAATCACCACTGACAACCAGGAATGAACACCCTGAGGACAATACAACCGACATTTTAAATTTAATTTTTTTTTTCGTCATGTAAATTTTATATAAAAATAATAAAACTTAAGTCACTGTATATAGTTAGGCCCCCTATGAGCCAACAAAAGTAAACTTTCATACATATGTAGTATCTTATTAGTTGTAAGCCAAATTGTAAATAGTATGTTCAATAAAACAAAAAATTGAATTGAGGACGGATGTGTTTGCATTAAGAACACAACTCTACAAGTTAGTGGACAAATTTGACATACACCACCGTAACGACTGCACCCAACAAGCCGTATCATCCATTAACAGGATTATATACCCTGAACTGAACTTTGATCTTGGTTAAAATAACTACTTCAGGGATGAATTTGGTTTAGAAGCGGTGTCCCTGATTTGTAAAGCGAGGTGTGTGTGATCTACTTAATTTAAATGGTACACCATACAACAAAACCGGCACTCCTCTTTATACCTTGTGCGAAGGAAGATTGCTTTCATTTTTTGGCCATCTGCCCGGTTCTTAAAGAGCTTAGATTCATGTTTTTTTTGGTTTTAGCACACTTAGCATGGAGCAATCGTAGGCTATTTTAAATGGAGCTAATTGGGAGTCTTTTCAAATATGTAAAATCTGCAACAAACTACCGTTTTGCTATAACAAACGAGTATGCTTAGTTCACAAAAAAAAATTGTATTAAAATGAATATATCTATCTAATCTGGCTCAATGGCAATACGCCATCCGACGACACAAAGTTTTTCAAAACCATTTCTTCCACACATGATGCCACTCTTCTACAACTTGATCTCAAAAGTGTCTCTGTCTGGTGCTTGAAAAATTGCTTAGAGATAAATACATATATCAATTACTTTTTCACCCAAAATCATCCAATGTACTCCCCGTCGATAGCTTCTCCATTATCAACCCATATCCACCGCTGAGTCAATTCGCTGATGTCAATACGTGCGAGCTCAACTTTCTCAAACTCTAAGCTAAACTTCAGCAAACTCTAAACTAGGTTTTGTGAAACGTTGGTCTAAAGAATTCTCTGACCCCTACGTGAACCGATCTTTATACATAACGTTTGTTCGCCCTCTTCTTAAATACGCCTGTCAAGTATGGTCCCCATATCAACAAATTCATATATCCAGAATCGAGAGCATTCAACGTCGTTTCAGACGTTTCGCGGTCTGTCTTGGAATAACCCTTTTTACTTGCGACTTATAGGTACTATAAGGCAAGTTATGCATTCGTAAAAAAAATCGAACTCGAGATTTTGATAAAAGTTGACATTACGATTATAGCGAAGCCCAAAAAAGTGGGTCTCGCAATTCTGTCTGTCTGTCTGTTCTATGTGGGACTACAGCTAAACAGCTCTGCCGATTTTCTTCAAACTTTGTAGATATGAGTTTTAATTTTTTCCCCCCGGATTTTTTTTTTGTTTTTTTTTTTAAGACCAAAAATAACGGTACCTACCATACGAATTTTTTTCGAAATTTTATAAATATTTTTATTTCTCAAAAACTGTCCCACACATTTTTTTTTAAATTCATAAAATTTCATTTAGTTAAACCTAGGTAATGGTTGAAAAAAAGATGTCCAAAAAATTATTATTTTTGGTACCCCGCTTGGAACTTTTTTTTTGTTTTTGATTTTCTCAAAAACGGTACGACCGATTTTGATCATTTTTTTCATGTGTAGGCTCCCCAGCAGTTTCAATATTATTGTGCGTTCATATTTTCAAAAAAATTTTGTTTGGATTTGAAAACTCAATATTTCGAAAACCCCATGCTAGATTTTTTTTAATGAAAGTTTAAAATTTATTTTACCTAAGACTAAAGATACCTACCATACAAATGTTAAAAAATTTAAAAAAAAATGGTTTTCAAAAATCGTATTTTTCTCGAAAACGGCGCCTAGAATTTTGATAATTTTTTTTTTCTTTCAATTAATTTTTATGATCTTTAATTTAATAAAAAAAAATTGTATTTAAGATATTACAGCTTGTACCTATCATAGAACCATTTTTTCGAATTTTGAATTTCTCATTATCCACATAACGGATCGTAATGAAATTTTTTATAGAGAAGCTTTTAAAAAGTCTAAAACACATTGGGGCATATTCATAGATGTTTGCTAAACTCTTGCTAAGTTGTTACTAAGCAATTCCAGAGTTTAGGCTATTCATAAATAAATTTAGTCCTTAGTTTAGGGCTAGACCTGTGGTCTAACTTTAAACATAGGAAATGCTGTGTTTAAGTAGTTATTATTAAAGTCAAATGTCAAATTTGATTGATAAAAAAAGTTCCCGATACTCTTAGAGCACTTTGCATTGCAGCATTGCTTTTGTTGTTGTATAAAAATTATTATAGAATATTTGTTTAAGATTCTTGTTTGGTTTTCTAATTTAATAATTTTCTTTTTACATAATTTTTTTCGACGTGCAATATCAAAAACTACCACACAAAATTTAACATGACGTGTAATAGAGATGCTAAACCTAGTGTTTTTCAACTCTCAACCATTAAATACTGTTTAACCTACAATTTTCTGCCGATTCCAAATGGCTAATAAGCAGCACTTCTCATGACAAGAGATACTCTTGGAGGATTTGTCAATTCCTCGCAAGAGGTAGTACACCACTGAAAAAAACTTTTTTGCAGCGGCTGAGAATCGAACCCCTGCAAGACAGTCCAAAGCACTAACCATTATGCCAAGGCGTAGGACACAAAATTTGCACTTTCTTTGACCCGTCATTATTTGAAGGATAATTGTAGTAGAACAAAGCCTTAACTTGATGTTCTACTAAAAACAGCGGGGAAACTGACTATGAATAGAAGCTGTGTTTATTTAACCAACAAGCCTTAAACTAAGGATCTAGCAATCACAACTTTAGTAATTCTCTATGAATACGCCCCATTGCATTTCAAAACTTTAAAGTAAAAATTTTTTGAATTTTTGAAAAAAAAATTTATTTTTTCTTTTTTTCAAAATTCGATATCTCAGAAACGGCTCAGTATTTTTTTTTGTAAATTTAATTTTTTTTTCGAACAATAATAAAAACTTATAAATAAATAATAATAATAATAAAGACTTATAATTTTTGTTCTTGCATAAATTCATATTTGCATAGCATTCTGTTTTTGTCTCTTACTACTAAAAGAATTTAAAAAATTAATTTTATCCTTATTAACAGGTTTCTCTAATAACATTCGTTTTTAAAATTCCTAGTCTCTAAAACATAGGAGCAAGTTCGTGCGACCCAGTCGTGCATTTTATTTTAAATCGTTTTGATTTTCATTTTATTCGTTGACAAAAGAACCGGAACTTTCTTTTTTGTCTTGTTTATACATCCGTTTGAAGCAAATTACATGTATGTACATATTGAATATTCGTATTTGCCATGATACGAGTACGAGTAACTCTTGAAATAAATGGAAATTGGTTTTGAAATATTTATAGTACAGTTTGAACTTCAAATTCATATTGAGTTTCAAGGATGTTTATTTTTGTAGGATATGGCGATCTACTTATGTACAATACATATATGTATGTATAATTCAAGATATGATTCCTGATTTCATGACCTTATTCTCCTAAAAATATTAGCGCATAATTTTAAACGATTTAGTAAAATGCTAAAGGAATGTTATGTTTTTATTTCAATAATTGATTGACTAAGTTCGTCGTATCTGTATTCAGAGAAAGTTCCTAATTACCACTTTGCGTGAAGTGATATTTACTTAACGATAAATTATCCACTTCTGCTGAGACAGATATTTAAAACTGCATCGGATAGTAGTTAACGTAAGCATCCGCATAGCCTTTAGTTTCACGAAATGCATGGATCGACAATACACAAAAATACACAATACAAAAAATACACATCAGAACCGATCATTGGTCTTCATTGTTAAATCTTAAAAATAACAATACAAAAAACCGAATACCATTTGTATACAAGTATTCTGTATCCACATTATCCTTGCTTTGCAGATTGTTTATATTAGAAAAAGGAATCTTGTAGGGGAGTTGGTTGAGACAATCTCAATGAAGAACAAACAGTCAGCCCATATTTAGTATAGTTAAAAAGAAAAGTTGTTTAATTTTCTAATTCTGGCGCATAACAGCCATTTAAGTAAGTTACTAAGTTAAAAAGAAGAATTTTATAATTTCAAACGATCTCAGCGTCTTACTATCTCTTAACATTTTACTAAAGTTAAAACACAAAGTTGCTACTTAACTTTAAGTAACTTCGCCGACTGAATACTTAATACCACTTTTTCGAGAAACAGATAAAGATGCAGTTATACTAATTCGAATATTCTCTATCGTTCGGCGCTATACCCGTTGCTCTATCTTCATTATTAACGAAGTTTCAGAAAGCACTTTTGCTCTATAAACCACAAATTTTTGGGTTCTTTTGATGCTTATTTGCCGTATATCCTAAATGGGTTCTTAAATGTCCCATTGCATTTTTATTTTTTTTTACTAGAACGGATAAAACAAAAACGGACGTACTGTTAAATACAGAGATTCTTTCTTTAGCCGGACTACACGCATGGGGAATGCTCTACCCAGCTCTATTTTTCCTTCCCATTGTAATCTTCAAAAATTTAAAACTAATGTGCATCGGTATCTCCTTTTAAACCCTTCCTTGTTTTCCTAACGCTCGCACTGTGTTAATCATTTTAAGGGTAGTAATAACCCCTTGAGTGCGCGCTAATTATAAAAAAAAAAAGAAAAAAACTAATTTAAGAAAAACTGTCAAAAAAATATCAAAACTTACTCATACGAATGTTTAAGTATTTTTAAAACCAATTCCGAATAAAATTGAATGTATTTTTCTAAGAGATTTTATTGACCATAGTTCGTGTTTAGCATTTTTCATAATTAAGTGTTAAAATACTTTATCATTTTCAAAAGTTTCTTATAGACTTAAAAATAATCCAATGTGGTATAGAGGCCACTATATTATTATTACTTTTTATTTTATGTTGTTATCACTCAAAGTAAAATTATAAAAATTGGTAATGCTAGAAATTTTGATTTTTTTTACAATTTTTGCTTTCGTTGATTTTCGAATGTCCAGTGCACAAAAGTCCTATATTCATAGGAAATTTTCAATTTGGTTTTCATCGATTTCGCATTCGTATGGGAGAGGGTTCTATATCCATTTCTGACTTTTTTAATTTTTAAAATAACCGTTACAGTTATTAACTTTTTGTCTTCAAATTACAACAAATATATTTTCAAAAAATGTATATATATCTCAAGGAGAAAGTAAAGAAATTATTTTTCAAACCTTAAAATATATTCTGGGGAATAATTTTTTTGGATATGGGGCATTTAAGTACTCAGGCGGCGACCAGCATTTATTTTGTGAAGATCAGACTTAAAACCATCCAATACAACATGTATTGAACGATCTAGAAAGAAATTTCTAATCGAAAGAATAGGGGTTTCGATAAGAGCCTGGTGCCAAGCTCTATCAAATGCCTTAGAAATATCAAGCGCAGTAATCTTACTTTCTCCAAAACAATGTAAAGATCTGTTCCACTCTTCGGTGAGATATGCCATCAGAGCACCAGTGGAACGATTGGTGCGAAAGCCGTATTGCCGGTCATTAAGAAGCTTTCGATCTTTGAGATATTTCTTGAGCTGATGTTTTATCAGCGATTCCATGACCTTGGAAAGAGGAAACGTAAGTATTTAAAATGTATTTTAAAATCAAATTTTTTTTTGAAAATTCGATATCTCAAAAACGAGTCAATATTATTTTTGGAAACTTAATTTTTATTCATACAATAATAGAAACTTTAACTTGACATACTAAATTTTTTTCTCAAAAATGTTTTTAAAATTTTGTACATACATACTTAATTTTTTTCTCAAAAATGTTTTTAAAATTTTGTACATATGTACATATCAGGGACGAAGCGTCCATATATTGAGTGGAATGAGTGCTTCCGTTAAACCATTTGAAAAAATCGTACCTAGCAAGGAATTAAATTCAAAATTCCAAATTGTATTAATATTTTTATTATTTTATTTGTATCTATTAATGAATCTTCATTCATCTGTAAATTACATTCCAACATCATTATGACAACATTATCATCTTTTACTAAAATTTCCAAAGGAAATCTTATTACAACTTAAAATGCCACACTGCATACTGCAAACCAACTGAGCATGCTCAACATCACTCCATTATTTAAAATGCTCAATCTCATGAAAGTTCTTGCTAAAATGCTTAACAGCTATGCATTCCTTATTATCGTCTCCATAATTCAATTTCAAAATACCCTTCCACTCCAAGTCAACTGAAAATATACCTACAACACCACTCACCAATATTCACAAAATGCTCAAACAAAAATGATTCTCAAACAATATAGAATGCACAACAGCTGGGCATTCCATTATTTCTCAAACATAACTTAGATCTCAACCCAAAGTCAAAATAATTTTGTCTCGTTTCTTGCCTTTTGCACAATGTGTGAAGAATGAGTTGAGTGAATGCATTACGAGAATTTCCTACAAGAGAGATAGAAAAACAAAAATGTATCTATTGAGTTGCTTATTGTCTCAAACTGATAATGAGTTTAATTTCGTGGACAAAAGGGGTAGAAGAGTTTTACGAGTATTTTAACATAATGTGTATGCAAATTTAGGTGCAATTCATTCATAACTATCAGAAAACAAACAAATATGAATTTAAAAGGTGGTAGTTTTTTAATTATTTTCGTGGCGATAAATACAATCCACCTGTTTTCTGTTTATTTTTTGTTATTATAAAAAAAGTGGTCAAAAATAGTATTTCTTATATTCATATCTGAGGTTTCTTGACATTCCAGCAGAAATATAAGTAAAGGTTATTTTCAATTATGAGAATTTTAAATCAAAAAAACTTCAAGGAATCTTAAGATTTTTAATATCCCTTAATAATGGCATCTGTAGAGAGATCCTATTCAAATTCAAATTCAAATTTATTTCTTCTTCAGTGAAATCATGTTACATAGTAGAATATTTTTTACATATAGAGATTAGAATACAATGATTCTTAGCAACTAAAGATTGTATAATATGGAAAGTTCTTGTGAAAGTGGAGATTAGTATGAGAAAATTGCGAGGAAAAAAAACTCAATGTTCATGTTCATGTTTTAAGAGAATTAAATATTTTTTTAGAAATAAATGTGGACAAGAAAGGTTATTTACTCATAGCTTAGTTCTTATCAAATCGTACTTAGATAATTTTGTCTTAAAAGAAAAAGCTTTTTTTTTAATAAGACTTTACTGTAATATATTATTTATGTATATTATTTTATGTGTATTACCATAAAGTGGAATTTAAAAGGTTGGATCTCAAAGGCCTTTCATTTTTGGTTTTATGTTCAGTGCTTCCGCTATCGAAAAAATCACGCCTCGTGCCTGGTACATATGTATATAAAAGTTTAATTTTTTAAGAAACCGCTACAACGACTTATAATGTTTGTTCTTGCATAAATTCATATTTGCTTGAGAAATCACATGGCATTTTGTTTTTATCTCTCACTACTAAAAGAGTCTAAAACACTAATTGTATCCGTATGGGCAGTTTTCTCTAATAACAATCGTTTTCAAAATTCCCAGTCTATTACAAAAGATCAAGTTCGTGCGATCCTGTCGTGCATTTTATTTTCTCAATGCCTCTTCTTTTTGCTGAAAACACTGCGACAGGTTCCTATTTTAGATTTTTGATGCCCCTGATGATGGCGAAGCAACTTTAGCAACCACTTCAGTAAACACAAATACTGCTGAGGACGTATTTTTGATGTTGGCCTTGGAAATAAAATGCACGACTGGATCGCACCAATTTGCTCTTATGTAAAAGACTTAGAACTTTAAAAATGAATGTTATTAGAGAAAAGCTGTTCATAAGCATGAAATTCATTTTTAAAATGACTAAAAGAACTTCTTTAGTAGTTGGAGCTAAAAATAGGATGCCATATGATTCAAGCAAATATTGGTTTATGCAAGAACGAAAATTATAAGTATTTGTAGTGGTTTGTTAAAAAATGAGCTTTTATATACAAAATCTTTAAAACATTTTTAAGAAAAAATTTTGCTACGCCAACTCAAAGTTTTTATTACTAAACGAATAAAAAATAAATTTCCAAAAAAATATCAAGCCGTTTTTGAGATATTGAATTTTCTAAAAAAAAACTAGATTTTTTTTTTCAAAAATTCAATAATTTTTTTTTAAGTTTTGAAATGCAATGTTTTTTAAACTTTTTAGAATTCCCTAAAATAAATTTGATTAAAATCCTGTAATGAAGCATTACAACTCTGCCTCCCACCCCCCTACCTGGGGACCTGTCCAATTGTTATTTGCAGTACCTCACCACCAGAGAAACATCGAGTAATAGATTGTGGCGGACTTTCAACGAGGGAACATTGAGATTGATCAAAGGAAGGTAATTAAGTGAGATAGTTTGAAGACTTCCCTCCACCAGTGGTAAGGGGTCTCAAACAAATTAACACAACCTATTGCAGGATTTTATCCGTTGATTTGCCGGATTCATCCATTGATTTGCCAGATTCGTCTGTTGATTTGCCGGATTCGTCCGTTGATTTGCCAGATTCGTCTGTTGATTTGCCGGATTCATCCTTTGATTTGCTGGATTCGTCTGTTGATTTGCCAGATTCGTCTGTTGATTTGCCGGATTCATCCTTTGATTTGCTGGATTCGTCTGTTGATTTGCCGGATTCGTCCGTTAATTTGCCGGATTCGTCTGTTGATTTGCCAGATTCGTCTGTTGATTTGCCGGATTCGTCCGTTGATTTGCCGAATACGTCCGTTGATTTGCTTATTTTCTCTTTTATAAAATGATGTCGAATATCAATTTGTTTAGTTCTTGGACTGTAAAGTTGATTGTGTGCAATATTTATGGCACTCTTGTTGTCGCAATGAATTTCAACCGAATCGATATTCTCAATAATTTCTTGTAGTAGCTGTTTCAACCAAATAGCTTCTTGTGTAGCCGATGACAAGGCCATGTATTCTACTTCTGCACTTGATAAAGCAACTGTTGGTTGACGTTTACTAGTCCATGAAATTGCTCCACCTTGAATCTTGAATAAATAGCCAGTACATGATTTTCGACTTAAAATGTCCGATGCCCAATCTGCATCCGAGAATCCAATCATACATTGGTTTCCATCACGCGAAAATTGAAGTTTATAATCTGTTGTACCTTTGAGATATTTGAAAATTCTTTTTACTACATTCCAGTGACCTTTTCCAAATTCGTTGTTGAAACGACTCACATTTCCAACCGCAAACGAAATATCTGGACGAGTACAAACAGATAAATAATGTAGACTTCCTACTGCTTCTTGATAAGGTATATTTTGCATTTCCTAGGTCTCATCCGATGTATTAGCTGTCATGTCCTTGGTTAATTTTTGATTTAAATCTATTGGGTTCTTCACAGGATAACAATCATTCATCTTAAATTTGTCAATTATTTGTTCCGTGTATTTTTTTTGGTCAAGTGTAATTGTTCCTTGTTTCTTGTCCCGAGTGATTCTCATCCCGATGCAATTACTTGCTTCTCCCAAATCTTTCATGCTAAAATTCTTTGTCAAATTAGCTTTGAGTTGGTTTGTCCATCCTTTATTGTTCGAAAAAATTAAAAAATCGTCCACATAGACCGCAACAAAAATCATACTTCTCCCTTGACGACGAAAATAAATGCACGAATCAATTTGCGAACATTTGTATCCACTCTTGATCATCACATCATTCAACTTGATATTCCATTGCCGACTTGCTTGTTTTAAGCCGTTAATAGCCTTTTTCAGCTGGCAAACTCGACCATTTCTGTCATCAGAACCTTCAGGTTGATTCATGTAAATAGTTTCATTGACATCGCCTTGTAAATATGCTGTTATTACATCCATCTGTTCGATATCTAAGTCGTATCTAGCTGCTAATGCCATCATTAAACGTATTGAAGAATATCGAACAACTGGTGAAAACGTTTCTTCATAATCGATACCAGCACGTTGACTGTATCTTTTCGCAACTAGTCTCGCCTTGTATCGAAGGATTTTTCCATTTGTATCGGTCTTGGTTTTGAATACCCATTTTGAATTTATTGCTCTTCTGTCTGTTGGTAAATCTACGAATTGCGAAGTTTTGTTTCCTAAGAGTGATTGAAATTCTTCATTCATTACACTCCTCCAATCTTCACTATTTAAACTTGAAATCGCTTCACTGAAAGATGATGGTTCATTAACATTATCTTGTACAAAATATTGAACGTCTTGTCTGTTGATTGCATTTTTTATTCGAGTTGATCTACTTAAAGTTGTAGTTTCATTTGAATTGTTGATCTGTACTGGATCTGATGTTACCATTTCATTTGGTGGAATTATCTCTTCACTATTTTGATCTTCTTGAAATGGTGGTACTTCCACAGCATCACAGTATTCATCAGATGAATCACTATCACCCAATTCAACAACTATACAACCGTTATCTGAACTTTCATTTGATTTTTTTAATGGCATAACTGGATAACTGATTTTCTCAGATTCTAAAAAAATAACATCTCTACTTTCAACCACCTTGTTTGTTGTAGGATTTATCAACCTATATCCTTTGTTGCCATTACAATATCCTACGAATATATATGTATGTTCAACCGATTTAACTTCAAACTTCTTTCGGTTCTTGATTCAGGAACATGAATCATAGCCGGTGATCCAAAAATTCTGAAGTGAGATAAATCTGGTTTAAATCCAGACCAAACTTCAATCGGCGACTTGTCCTCCAAAACCCGTGAAGATGAATGATTCTTTATGTATGTTGCAGTAGCAACGGCCTCTGCCCAAAATTTTTTAACTAAATTTGCATCTGATAGATAGATAGATAGATGATTTTTATTGAATTGATATACATATAAACTTAAATTTTAACAAAAATCTTGATAGCATGGCTTGGGCCGTCTGCCAGAAATTAAATTTGCATCTGTGAACATACGTAAAGCTCTTTCTGTCAATGTTCGAATTGTTCTTTCAGCAAGTCCATTTTGTTGTGGAGTATAATGGTGTCGACGTTTGTCTTTCGATACCACAAAATATTAAACAAATATACATAAACTTGCATTTATTCACATTCGTCTAGTTTCGTCTTAGACAATTGACGAATTAAACCTATCCGACGAAACCTACCTTTTTCCACAAAAACAGTCTGTACGA
This sequence comes from Philhelius festivus, assembly GCA_963931855.1. NCBI lineage: Eukaryota > Metazoa > Arthropoda > Insecta > Diptera > Syrphidae > Philhelius > Philhelius festivus. The sequence goes on along the minus strand of OZ007556.1, from coordinate 127,625,229 downwards.
GTAGTTTGTCCCAAACTTCTTTTGCCGTTTCAGCTTCTGGAACGTGAATAAAATTAGTCGGATCAATAGACAAAATATGAGTCGTTATGCATTTTGAAATTTTCGAAGCATTCTCTTTGGTACCTTCAACAGATTTCCAAAGTCCTTCATGTTCTAAATAAGTTTTTGTTACGAACTTCCAATTAGCATAATTATCACGCCCCTTAAGCTTTTCAATCGTGGCCAAAAAATTGCTCGACATAATTATATTTATATGTTTTTTGGTCTTATTCAAGATTAAGCAAAAACAAAGAATATTATAATAAATGAAAAGATATTACTTATTTGTACGAGTATACACAACAAATCTTCGGAGTAATTCTTCGGTATAATTATCCTTCTTAGCGTTTCTCTGGGCCCAGAACCTTTTGAAATAAGAGTTACAGAGAATATTTTATTTAATCTTGAACGTAACAAATTTTATTAAGGATTGAAAAATATTTTATAAACATTTAAAACTTAAAAGTATGTTTATACAAAAACTAAGTTTCAATTAAAAGCTCAAGTAGTGAATTACATATTTACAACACCAATTGACTCAAAAATTGACTAGTCGAGGCGTCCACTTGAACGACGTTGTATTCCATAATTAATGGGAATGTTTGCTCTTACGAATAAAGAAAAAATTTAATATTGTTCATTTTATTGCATTTTTAAAAAGAAACTTGTATTTGGCCCACCCTATATACATATATACAATGTAAGTGCTGTATGTGTCATATACAATTTTTGCTTACCTTGATTATATCTATAAATTCCCAACATTACATCTAATATTTATGTATATATATTTCTAGTTCCCGATAATGAATTTTAATACAAAAAGCATCCGGGCAAAAGTATTGTGTCTTATAACGAATGCGAAAAGTACTCGACAATACGAGAGTAACAAGAGTAACCTTGAAAATTCATATGTTCACGTACATACATTACATTATGCTATATACCTCAATACCGAATTTATTAAATTATACATAGTTAACTGTAATGGATTTTTATTTAAAGCTTTAAGTGCACTTCTTTTACAGCTATAATTAACCTGTGGATATATGTAGGAAAATACGTATATAAACCCTGATAACATCTCCAAGTTTTACACGACTTCTATACTTCACTGCCACTTAGATGTTATTGGTTTGCCTTTTGGCAGTAAATTAACGTACATACTTCGGTCAACATTTTATGAGAAAATAGTGTTCTCATAAATCTATTAACCAGGGGGATTATTCAAGTTACTTCTTTTTCCACTCAATAACATCCATTAAGTAAATTGCAAACATAAATCATAAAGCTAATTTTACAATTATGTATAAGCTCATTTATTAGTAGTGCTTAACTTCATGTATACTTGTGAATCTATGCGTTTTCGAAGATTTCAATTTAATTTCAATTTCAATTTATTTATTAATTATGAATGTACAGGTAAGACTAAGTCTTTTATAGTACTAACTAAGAAAAAATACAATAATTATGTTAAAAATAAAACTCATGAATGTAGTAAGAAATATAAAATAAGAAATATGAAATAAATAAGATATAATGAGATAGAAGGAGGTTGAAGGAGGAAAGGAGTTTAAAGGATTAAGATAGAATTTATAGTATATCTAAGAAGCACTTTCAGATAAGTGTTCAAGTATTTTATTCTTAAAACGTTTGGGAACATTTATTTGTTAAATATTTTTTGGCAAAGAATTCCACAACCTAGAAGTGTAGACATAAAACAGTCGTGATGAATTAAGATAATGATACGTTGGGATAATAAGGTTAAGAGTTCTACGTGATTGTGCAAATTCAAGTTTTTCAAAAAGATAGTAAGGTTGTTTTATATATATTAACTTTTGCATAAAAATCAACTTTCTTGCATCTAAGAACTATGATAATGAGCAGCCTAAGACCAGTAGATTGTGTTGTGAAATGTGGTCATATCTACGAAGGCCATACACATAGCGAACTGCATTGTTAAATGCAACCTGGATTTTATGTTGCGATACTGAGTCCAACTTACAATACACAGTTTCAGAGTAACATATAAGGGGCAAAATAAGTGTCTTTATGAGTCTCAATCTAGTTTCTTGAGGAGTAAATGACGCTGATAGCCATAATTTGCGGAGGCCACCATAGATTCGACCAACAACATAATTTATATGATTAATACAGGATAAATTGCAATTTAATTTGAAGCCAAGAGTAGTTATGTTGCTTACAAAGGATAGTCTACTATGTGAAAGAGAAATAGGCGAGAGAGTATCAACATCAAAGTTTCCTTTAGAAATTTACATCTGCAGTTGCGTTTTGGGTCCATTTAGCGTAAGCCGGTTTGTAAGGGACCAATCGTGTATTGCTTTCAGATCCTCATTAATCCTACAAACCAAGTCCTCAATAAGGCCAAGCGGTCTCGATAAATAAAACTGTACGTCATCTGCATATAGATGAACCGAAACATTTCTACATACTTTTGGCAAATCATTTAAATACATACAGAAAAGTATAGGGCCCAAAATAGAGCCCTGTGGGACACCCGATTTAAGATTTTTGAGACCTGATTGCACAGGTCCAATTACGACCCTCTGCGATCTATTTGCAAGGTAATTCCTAATTAGGTTGACAGCTCTTTGAGTGAAACCAAAATAATTACGCAACTTACAGCACAAAATATGATGGTTAACTCTATCAAAGGCCTTTGAAAAGTCTACTAGACACAGTATAGTCAACTCACCTTGATCAAACTTGGCCCTTATATCATCCATAACTTTTATAATAGCCGTGGAACAGCTATGATTTCTTCTGAAACCTGACTGATAGGGATAAAGTAAATCATTTCGATCAAGATGAGCAAGATAATCTAAAGTTGAGTACTTAACGGCTGCATGCCATAGAAAATTAAAAAAAAAAGGGTTTTATATATTAGGTTTGTAGTTTTAGTGGCTTTTATAAAGGGTTAAAAATAATAATAAAAAACCAACATCATCGTCAAAAAACACATTGCTTTAATGCATTCATACAAAATACTCAACAGAATTGTGATGAGTGAATTTAATGCAAGATTTCAATTAGTAAGGTCGTGAACTATTACTTTGCACCTTTGAATTATAGTTAAGACTTTTCTAACTGAAATCTTGCATTAAATTCACTAATCACAATTGATTATTTTTTTTGAATGGAAGTAATGTGTTTTTTGACGTTGATGTTGATTTTTGATTATTATTTTTAAACCTTTGTAAAAACCACTAAAATTAAATTACCAACCTGGTACGACAATTTTTTATCTTTGTATGGCATGCAACCCTTACGTAATCAAGTATCGTAAGATTATCTATGAACATCCAAACTTTAGTCGACTTTAGATATTTGTATTATTTTCTTTATAAGCACAGTCAATAGCCTAGTACTCGTAGTTAATTACCTCATTGCTTTTTTGATTGCTTCTGTCTATTAATCACTTAAAAGTCAACTTTAAATCTTTTTTAATTTTGCAGTCTTTTAACTGTAAGACAAGCGAGTTTTGTTTTATTCAATATTTTTAAACATTGTATACGTTCATACTTTACTATTTTGGAAAAATAACGAACCTCTAGTTCGAACCATTTACTCAACTTTTGCTTGCGGAAGAACCAATTATCTAGAAATGAGCTTCGTGTCTGAAAATGATTTTTGGACTGATTCCTGCTCACACGATTAGTTTAAGAGTTGTTAGGTTCTGAAGCTGTTGCGACAGAAATGATATAACGAACTTCCGATTGGATACGTCATCTTTTCGAACTACAAGGTAGAGAATTCTCATCTTCAACAAGATAGGAATTTTGGGAACGGACTCGAGAAGCTTCATATTGAGTGTAGAACCAAAAATCGTGTTATATATAAAGAAAGTTTGTCAGGGAATACACACAGATTTGTATATAGATATATGTATAATATACATAATATAATATACATTGTGTATACATACAGTGGGTCACAGCTTATTTGACCCACACCTTATATTTACATTTAATCGAGTATGGCTCCTTAACAATAAAAGTTATTTGGAAAGTACAAACACAGAAAGGTTCATTAAGTTTTTAACTTGAATATGACATTTGAATCAATTAATTTTATTTTAAAACACCATGTTTAACTTAAAAAAAAAAAAGAAATAATTACATTTTCTAGTACCACAGCTTATTTGACCCACTGTGTTTAATCACCTGCCTTAGAAAAAATATCGAGATAACGGTGGTTTTTGCTTCTTTCTCTTATTTGATCTATATTCAAATAGAATTATCAGTTTTAGTAATTTTTCGCAAAAGTAATACGTGTTACGAAGATGTTAAAACGAACAACAGTTGAACAGCGTGAAATAGTGCTTCATCATCATAAAAATGGACTTTCTCGGCGAAAAATAGCCGAAATTGTTAACATACAAGATGGCACGGTCAAAGCTATTATCCACCGTTTTGTATTCGAGAATCGAATTGAAAATAAAGGAACAAAACCTCCGAACAAAATATTTAGTGCATCGGATGTACGATATATTGTGCGAAGAGTAAAGCAAAATCCAAAGCTATCGGCACCAAAACTGGCTAGTGAGATGGCGAATACCCTTGGAAAACCTTGTTGCCCCGAAACCATTAGCCGGATCCTTAGAGATAATGATTTGCATGGAAGAGTAGCATGCAAGAAACCTTTTATCAGTAAAAAAAAAATCGACTTGGCCGTTTTCAGTTTGCAAAGGAGCATATAACAAAGGATTCCATGTTCTGGAAGTCTGTTATATTCGCGGATGAATCCAAATTTAATATATTTGGATCCGACAGGCGGTCTTATATGTGGCGAAAACCGAATACAGAACTTCAAGATAAAAACTTAAGAGCAACAGTGAAGCATGGAGGAGGGCATGTCATGGTATGGGCCTGCACCTGCATGTCTGGAGCTGGAGTCGGCAAGCTGCAATTTATTGAGAGTACCATGGGCAAATTAGTGTACCTCAATATTCTCAAAAATAATTTGCTCCAAAGCGCAGAAAAACTAGGCATAAAGGATACATTTCGATTTTATCAAGACAATGATCCGAAACATACATCGGGCATTATTCAAACTTGGCTAATTTATAACTGCCCTCACGTCATGAAACCGCCAGCACAGAGTCCATATTTTAATGTCATCAAAAACCTTTGGTCAATTTTGGACACAAAAATACGCGAGCGCCATATTTCTAACAATAATGACCAAAGGACGGCTTTAGTTGAAGAATGGGCAAGAATACCTGTGGAAGTGACAAAAAAACTGGTGGATTCTTATAAAAATCGGCTTAAGGCAGTTATAAAACAAAACTGAGGACATACCAAATACTAAAATTATGTAAAATGTGTCTTTGTATTAATAAACAATAATAATTTTACTCGATTTTAATTTGTTTTTGTTATTTTGTTTTCTAATTTTAATTAAAAATAAATAAATGAAGTTGTTATGTTTTAGTTAAAAACTTAATTAACATTTCCGCGTTTTTATTTTGTTGATTACTTGCTTCGTTGAAGAGTTATTCTCTTTTAAAGTTTTGAGTAAAGGGTGGGTCCAATAAGCTGTGATCCACTGTATATATATATATTATATATATTAGACTGGGCCAAAAAAATTGACTATTTTTTTTTGAAAGATATATCGAGAATATCATTCAGAATGACAAAAAAAAATTTTCGTAAAAGTTTGAGCCCTTAATATCAATTTTAAGAGGGCTATCATCGCTAATTTTGATTTTTAGTCATAATTTCATGTTTTGCGTCAGAACTGACAAAACATTGAAGTAAAAAAAATTCATTTTGACTTACTTTTATATAAAATTAAATTCCCTACAAAAAAGGTCTAATTGAAAATTTTCGTCAGACAAGCCGTTTTTGAGTAATTAAGCTTAATAAATTGTTATTTTTCTTCGATTTTACTTTTTTAATTTGGAATTTTGTAACTAACGAAAAATAACAATTTATTAAGCTTAATTACTCAAAAACGGCTTGTCTGACGAAAATTTTCAATTAGACCTTTTTTGTAGGGAATTTAATTTTATATAAAAGTAAGTCAAAATGAATTTTTTTTACTTCAATGTTTTGTCAGTTCTGACGCAAAACATGAAATTATGACTAAAAATCAAAATTAGCGATGATAGCCCTCTTAAAATTGATATTAAGGGCTCAAACTTTTACGAAAATTTTTGTTTGTCATTCTGAATGATATTTTCGATATATCTTTCAAAAAAAAAAATAGTCAATTTTTTTGGCCCAGTCTAATATACATATATATAACTATATGGTATCACCTTTGTGTTTAAAATCTAAGTACTATAAAGGTGAGAAACTATTGGGGCGGCACGTGGATCATACAAATAGATCGTGCCCACTTTTTATGTTTACTAGATCTACATCTCTGTTAAATAAAATGCACGACTGGGTCGCACGAGCTTGCTCTTATGTTAAAGACTAAGAATTTCAAAAATGAATGTTATTAGAGAAAAACTGTTCATGAGCATAAAATCTATTTTTTAAATGACTGAAACAACTTCTTTAGTAGTTGGAGCTCTAAAATAGGATGCCATGTGATTCATGCAAATATTGGTTTATGCAAGAACGAAACTTATAAAAGTCTTTGTAGTGGTTTCTTAAAAAAATGAACTTTTATATACAAAATCTTTAAAACATTTTTAAGAAAAAATTTTGCTACGCCAACTCAAAGTTTTAATTACTAAACGAATAAAAAATAAATTTAAAAAAAAAATCTAAAAAAAAATTATTTTTCTTTTTTTTAAATTCAAAAAATATTTTTTTTAAGTTTTGAAATGCATGTTTTTTTTTTTAATTTTTAGAAGCTTCTCTAAAAGAAATTTCATTAAAATCCGTTATGCCGATAATGATAAATTCAAAATGCGAAAAAATGGTTCTATGGTATGCAGTGGCGGCTGGTGGGTTGTTGAACAGGTGGTGCACTTTACTTGCTCACTAAGTAGGTAGGTATTAAGATTAGAAATCGCAAAAAAACAACAATTTAAATGTATATGTCGATTTTTTATTATTTTGTATAATTGCTCGAAGAATTTCAACCATGTATAAAACTTACACACTTATTACATTTAGCAAGGAATCATGTTTTTTATTTTTTCACTTAAATGCGTCAAATCGTGGATTCAGGTAACTTTATTTTAAAAAGATTTATTACTGTCTTTAAGAGAGAGCAACAGTAAGCAACGGATGTGATCTATTTTATCTCTGATTTTATTAAAGTTTTTCGGCGGATATTTTAAAGTTTTAATTTTGAGAATACTTTAATATTATTTCGTTTAAGAAACCGAACATTCGCGCGTGAAATTAAATCGATACGATGGATACATTTTGTGCAAAATGTAAAAAACTATTTGATAGAGACAAATCTCAAATTGTGCCATGCAACGGGTTTTGCAGAAAGTTATTTCATCGTAGTTGTTGCGAAGGTCCAATGTCTCAAAACGATTTAAGAGTAATTCAAAGTAACCCTAACATAATTTACTCGTGTAATGAATGTATTTTGGTTTCTAAACGCATAATGGACCAATATGAAAATTTAATTAATTTAAATAACGCTAATTACGAGAAGATGGTTGGCATTTTCCAAGAAAATTATAAAGTGTTAAATAAAGTTGTTGTTGAAATGCAACAAGAGATAACAACCGTAATAAAAAATCAAAAAAATGAAATCGTGAAAGAGAATAAAGAGTGTGCTATTCAGCAAGAAAAAAAAATAATAAAAGGGTTGAGTGAGAAAGTCGATTGCGCTTTGGTAGAAAATAAAGAAAGAGATGGTGACTGTGCATCTTCGTACGCGAGTATTGTGAAGAAAGATATATCGGTAGTAGTGCAACCAAAAAATTTGCAAGACAATAACAAAACAAAAAGTGACTTAATAAATGTTGTTGACCCCACGGCCTTATCATTGAAAGTGAATAATATCCATAACATTCAAAAAGGTGGAATAATAATTAAGTGTGGTGATAATGAGTCGACAAAAAAAATAGAGTCCGAAGTGCGGGATAAAATGGGGGATACCTACGATGTTAAAATACCATCATTAAGAAAGCCGACTGCGTTAGTGTGTGGTTTAAGAGAATGTTTTTCGAATAATGAAATTGAAGATAAAATAAAGAGACAAAATGATTTGGATAATTGTGAAATGAAATGCATTGTAGTGTTTAAATCGAACAAAACAGGGAAATTTAACGCAGTGATAGAGGTAGACAAAGACGGGTATACAAAGTTAATGAAGCAAAAGCTGATTAATATTGGTTGGGGAAAGTACAGGGTGTTTGAAAATTTCAGAGTCAAAAGGTGTTTTAATTGTAGTGGAGTAGTGTAGCAAGCGAATGTAATTTAAAGAAAGCATGTCCAAAATGCGCCGGTGAGCATGATCTAAAAGAATGTGATTCTGATTTTGAAAAGTGCATAAATTGTTTTAATGCGAAGAATAAATATAATTTGTCTGATATCTCCTTCAACCACGATTCTCGAAATGAGAATTGTAGGGTGTTTAAAAGACACTTAGCACGGCTAAAGGAGCGCACAGATTGTTCTTAGCAATCAACCGACTTAACAGGAGTGTTATTAAATGTTCAAAGTGTTATTTCGAATTTTTATGATCTTGAGTATCTGGTTAATGAAATTGATGTGGATTTTATTGCTCTGACAGAAACATGTTTAACAGATTCTATTGACAATAGTGAAATTATATTAAGTCCATTTAACATAATAAGATGTGATAGTGTTTCAAGACATACAGGAGGTGTTTTGTTATATGTTAAAAAGGAATATCAATATGAAGTCCTTAAAATATGTGCGGTAAATATGGAATATTGGTATCTTTTGATTCGATTACAAACGGTAAGCAAGTCATTTATACTACTCCTTTTATATAGATCACCAAGTATGTCAAGGGCACTTTTTTGTGAAAATTTTGGTGAATTAATGGAAGAAATAACCGCTCAGAATGAAAATGTGTTGATAATGGGTGATCTAAATATAGACTGGTTGAGTTCAAACACTTATAAAACAAAATTGAGCAACATAGTTAGAGACAATTTGTGTAGGGTGGTGAATAGTCAGCCAACAAGAATTACTAATATCGGTGAAACCTTGATTGATTATGTGATTTCTAGTAAAAATTATAATATAGAGGCTGAGGTGAAAAGTGACCTTAAAATTTCAGATCATGAGACAGTGATGATAAAAATTAATGATGAGAAAACAAAAAGCACGAAAAAAGAAAAAGTTATAAAAGTGTTAAAATACAATAGAGCATCTTTTTCTCAATATCTATTCAATGAATGCAATGATTTTAATATTTATAGTAATAGGGATTTGAATGTTATTTCTAATCGATTTCAAAACTCATTAATTGATATTACCTCAACGTTTGTCAAAACAATAAAAATAAATGAAGGAATCTGTGGGTGGTTTAATAGGGAGATTGGCCAGTTGAAAAACGATAAAATACGGAAATATAATAGAGCTAAACTAACAAATAATGAATTGGACTGGATCAGTTACCGTGAGTGCAGAAATAAATATAAAAAGTCATTACGAAACATTAAGAACAAGTATATACAAAAAAAAGTGGAAAACAGTGTGGACCCTAAACAAATGTGGAGAAATATCAAAACATTTGTACTTAACAAAACAGAAACCGAAGTACGTGCTATTAACTTTAATGGCATTATTCTGAAAAGTGATCGTGAAATAGCTAATGAGTTTAATAATTTTTTTATACAAAGCATTGAAGAGATAAGTAAAGCAATTGTAGTCATTCCGTATCAGAGTATAATCGATCAAAGAAGCATTGAGTTCAAATTTAAGGAAGTTAATAGTGATCAGTTATTGTTTATATTGAAATCTATGAATAACAAAAAAGACCCTTTTTTCTTATCAGTTAAGCTTCTAATAGACCATTTTGAAATCCTCGGAACAACGATGATACAAATTATAAATCTATCTTTGCAAAGTGGAGTGTTTCCTGAAAGTTGGAAGAAATCTTTTGTGCGTCCTATTCAGAAAGTGACTGGAACAACTAAAGCCGAAGAGTTTAGGCCCGTGAACATGTTACCAGTGTTAGAGAAGGTTTTAGAAAAAGTAGTTCATCTTCAATTGAGACAGTTTTTGGATGAAAATAATATTATAATCAATGAGCAATCGGGGTTCAGGGAGAAACATTCATGTGAAACGGCTCTAAATTTTGTTTTGAATGACTGGCGATGTCTTATCGACGGGAGTAACAAGATTCTCGCGGTATTTATTGATCTTCAGCGTGCATTTGAAACTGTCGATAGACCAATATTATTGGAAAAATTATACGATTATGGAATCCGAGGAAACGAATGGAATTGGTTCGACTCATATTTATCAAATAGAACTCAGTGTACAGTTTTTAATAATATAGCATCCGAAGGTATGGAAGTGAAAAGAGGAGTTCCACAAGGATCTCTTCTGGGAACTCTGCTGTTCATTATTTATATTAATGATATGATTGGTGTTGTAAAATATGCTAAACTGAGGCTATTTGCGGATGACGCGTTATTATACATCTCCGGTAGTGATATAAGTTCAATGACTGATCTGTTACGGGATGATCTCGAGGCTCTGAACAATTGGATTAAAATTAATAAACTCAAATTGAATACGAAAAAAACTAAGGGTATGGTGCTAAAAAGTGATTTAAATGTGGATCTTGTAATTGATAATGAAAAAATTGAAATAATTTCCGCAATGAAGTATCTCGGCGTTTTCATAGACAATGAGCTTAAGTTCAGAAGTCATATAGACTATATACGTAAAAAGGTTTCAAAAAAGATCGGTTTTTTTTTTAGAATCAGAAATAGACTTTCAATGTCAAATGCAATTAAAGTGTACAATGTAATAATAAAACCGCACTTTGAATATTGTCCTTCGGTTCTTTTGCAGTGCTCTATTGAGGACAAAGCAAGATTGCAGAAGTTACAAAACAAAGCAATGCGGTGTATAATTAGATGTGACCGTCTAACCCCCATTTCATTTATGCTGAACACGCTTAAATGGCTGAACATCAACCAACGAATAGTATTCAATGTACTAGTGTTTGTATTCAAGCTCAAATGTGGACTCTTACCAAGCTATTTATCAGTGGATCTGAGGTTTGTCAGCGATGTCCAGCCTTATAATTTGAGAAACAACAACAATTTTCGACTAAACTTTCATCGAACAGTAGGAGGTCAAAATAGAGCGATGTATAAGGGCCTTGCAATGTATAATAATCTTCCAAATCAAATAAAGAACGCTTCAAATATATATTTATTAAAAAAAGAACTAATAGATTTTATAAGAGAAAATTACTAATTGTAACATTTTTTATCTTAATAATTTAATACGCTTATTTTATTTCTAAAAAGTAAAACTATTGTAAATAAGTAATATCAATGCTAAATCTTACGAAAACTGTGATAAATCATGAATGATAATTTGTACTGAAATTAAATATTATGTATTTATGAAATTTTGAATGGCTATATTGTGCCAAATAAAAACCAAACAAACCTAATCACTGTTAATTTTATCCCACACCACACACTGTACACACATACACAGTACAGAATCGAACCAAAACCAAAATAAAAAACAATTACTAACCTAACTCCTACAAACATACACTATTTAACCAGTCACGGAGAGAGCGAAACAACATTACATATTCGCAGGCGCAGCGCATTCTAGTCAAACATCGGTTGCTCTAGTTAATTTTCGGTTCTCGTGCGCTGCACGAGAGCAGGCTAATTTCTCGATACATTTCAATGAAATATCTTTTGGCTCACGCGTCAGGGATACTTGCTTGTAACTCATACAAGTTATATCAGCAGTCCTCGTGCGCTCGCCGAAGCGCACGAGAATTTTTACTTGTAGGGAAAGTAAGTCTTAATACGAGTAGTAAAGCAAAGCGCTTACATTGTTTCGTCATGATTGGAAATTTTACTTGTTTGCGTTCTTGTATGTTTAAAAAAAAATATTAATATGGGAATCTAAAAATAAAGATGCAGTAATATTTTGTAATTTTTAAATCTTTTGAATTGGTGGTTCAGCGCACGAGCGCACTTAAGGTACAGCCGCCACTGATGGTAGGTACAGTCAGTAATATATTCTCGGAACCGTTTCCGAGAAAAATACGATTTTCGAAAACCATTTTATAACATTTGTATGGTGGGTACCGTTATTTTTAGGTAAAACAATTTTTTTTTTCAAATCTTATAAACTACGTATATTAAGAAACTTTTATTTATCAAGTTTGAAAAAAAAATCGAGCATGGGGTTTTCCAAATATTGAGTTTCAAAAAGAAAAATTTTGATTTTTCTTAAGTCTAAAAAACAAAAAATTGAAAATTTGAATATGTAATAATATTTAACCCTTAGAGGAGCTTTAGCATACAAAATTCGAGAAAATCAAAAACAAAAAAAAAAAAAAATGGTTCCCAGGGGATACCAAAAATAACCATTTTTTGGAGAATTTTTTTTGCAACCATTACCTAGCTGTAACTAAATGAAATTTTATGATTTTTTTTTAATTCTGTGGACAGTTTTTGAGAAAAAAAAATATTTATAAAATTTCGAAAAAAATTTTATGGCAGTTACCGTTATTTTTGGTCTTAAAAAAAAGAAAAAATGTGTGGGGAAAAATTAAAAATTATATCTACCAAGTTTAAAGAAAAGCAGCCGATCCGTTTGGGCTGTAGTCGAAAAGACAGACAGACAGACAGAATTGCGAGACCCACTTTTTTAGTCTTCGCTATCATCGTAATGTCAATTTTGATCAAAATCTCGAGTTAGTTTTTTTTTTTCCGAATGCATAACTTGCCTTATAGTTAGTACCTATAAGTCACAAGTAAAAAGTTTGAATTCACTCTAGGCTCCCTCGTGTCTAAGTTTAAGTTCGAGGGAAGTAATTTATAAGTAAGTACTACCAGGCCCAGAGTCCTGCAAGACCTACATCTTCTTTAAAAAAAGATCGGTTTATTAGACGGGTGAATCTCCTTGAGTTAATGTCTGCAATAGCCTCCGTGTTTTTTTGGCGCAGCACGGCTAAGTTTTGGAATGGTTTTGAGTAGACTTTTTCTTTTACTGGCCCTCAAATAAAGAAATCCAGAGGGTCAAAATCATGCGAACGGCTAGCTACGAAAAGGTTTCATAATGAAAAAAATTGAGAAAAATTAAGATTTGTAATCAAGGCACTTGAAAGACGGTCACAGGGTGCCCATTTTTTGTTTTTTTTTTCAAATGCCTATAACTCACAAAATACATGGCTACGATTTTTTTTTATTATTTTTCTGATAACTGTCACCACCTACCCTATCACCCGTTTTCGTTTCCACGTTGACTTTTGGGACACCCTTTATATAGGCTGCGTTTTATGCTCCACGTCTACGTTTTTTTTTAATATAAAAGTTGTAAAAATAGTAAAACGGTATGTTTATTACGCATTTATGGAGAAAATTGAACCCAAAGCAAACAATTAGCATAGGCAGGAAAAACGGAACATGCTAGAAACTGGATATCTCAAGACCGAGACAGGATATCATACTTGCTTAAGCGCAATAACAAAGACTCGTATTTTCTAAAAATAAAAGCCTAAATGAAGTTTTAAGTAATACCATCGCAGTTACCTTTAACATGGGTCAGGGAATACCAAAAAAGGCCTTTCTTAAATCCCGGATACATACAAATTGGAGATAGGCCCTTACTGTAGAACAATTTGTTTTCTTAGAATATACCCAAGAATCACGTTCTAAAATATTATGCACGAATTAAGGCACACCCTCTGTATATGAAAAACGTTGAAAAGTGGTGCCGAAATTGTGACGCTTGTGCTGCAACCAAAATTGAATAATTTATAATTATAAGTTACTAGATGACCCGGTGAACTTCATATCACCTACATAATATTTTTGAAAAATATGTATATACTTAATACAAAATTTGTATCTACATTCAATGCAACACAGTTATACACTTAATCAATTCAAGGCTTTCTGATGTCCTATATTTTTTGTCTTTTTTTTTTGTGATGCGTAAATATATAAAGATGATGGTTTTCCGACTCGCGAACTCGTGCCGCCGTATAATTGCTCATGCGCGAAACAGGGAAACTCCTGGTTGATTCCGCAAACTTTCAACGACTGGCATTGCAATTTATTTATACTTATAGTCATCGCAAAGGCCAGACATAGGGGAAATTGTAGACGCTTAAAATCGAATGGCAAATTCGTTGGAATCATCGGTATATGCGGGATCAAGATATCCTCTCCTTTGTATTCTCCCTTGATGATTTTGGCCTCGATGACGTTATTCATTAGCTTTTTTACAGCTAATCCCGTTCCATTGCACAGTCGAGGTTGATTACGCAGAATAATCACAACTAATCCTACTTTTAATAATTGTAAATTGTGAGGTGGTAGTCCAGGCAAATCCAGGGAATTTTAAAACTCTGTGGTATAGTTGACTACGTCGTTCTGGTTTGTAACTGTGTCAACTGATTTGTAAGAAAACAACTTTTCTTGAAGAAAATTCTGAATAGTTGCATTGAGATTATCGACATCTTTGTGTTTTGCCGCTGTAGTATCTGGCAGCACTTGAAATCTAAATTGGTGACCCTGGCAATACCGACCTCAATAAAGAAAAGGAATATTAAAGAATAAAAAGAAGGAAGAAACAAAGGAAAAGACAGACACTTTAAAGTGAGCCAGCAACACGAACAGTCGCATTACGAATAGGAGGGCTTCTACATTGGCGACGAGGATAAAAAAAAAAAAAATATAATTATAACTAACGCGCAATGTCTGGTAAGTAGAAATACTTCACTTTAATATTATTGTCTATTTGAAATAGGGATGGCACACTATTGGGCAATTATTTTGTAAAACTGGTTGAATCAAGAAGTCTATACATAAGTGAAAAAGAGAAATAAAGGAGGTTGATTCGTTTTTTTATCAGACTTGAGCAATACGGCGACAGGAAAAAAAAAGTAAATTTACAGTTGTAGCAATTCGGAGTAAGAATATTCGTATTACCACTGCCAGTTCTTTTTCCTGTCATGTATTTATTTTGTTTCGCTTCTTTCAATGCTTTGGGTGCAACTTAAATGTTTGCAAATCGGCAAAGGTAAAAGAGAGAGCAACTTAAATGTTTGCCAGTGAGCAACTTAAATGATTGCCAACAGCCGAAAAAAAAAGAATAGTGCGACTTCAATGATTGCAAGAAAGAGAATGCTACTTAAATGATGGTGAAATATCTTGTGGTGAGACTTCAATGATCTAATCTATCCGCCATTGAATATTGTGCTTAGGAAAACTTAGACGGGAAATATACAACTGGTGTGCAAGTCTGGCGAGGAGGGGAAATATATATTCCTTCATAATAGTACTTTAATATTGTGTTTAAGTGCATATAATTGCATTTGTCATGAAGAGACACCACTATTAGCACAAACAATATTTCTCCGAATAGAAAAAAAGTACTTATTTTTTTGTTTTGTTTGTCGTTTTTTTTTCTCTAGATAACTTTGCATCAAAATATTTAGAACTACCGCCGTTCGACTACACTCTATATGAAGAAAATTGTGGTTTAGAGTGGAGAAATTGGCTCCGTTCATTTGAGTGGTACCTTAAAGCAACTCACATCGAAGACGATTCTGAAAAGTTCGTAAAACTGCTACACTTGGCTGGGCGAAAGGTTCAAGAGTTGTATGAAGCTCTACCAACACCAGCAAGTCTTGCTGAAGTTGCTCGTGGACCACTTGCCATCGGTTGTAGCCCACATCCAACAGATTATGGCATCGCGTTATGCAAGTTAAACGAATTTTTCGAACCGAAAAGAAATGCCACATACGAACGACACGTTTTTCGTCTCATTAAACAAGAAAAAAGCGAACAATTCGGTATATTCGTCATGAGACTTCGCATACAATCTGAAAAATGCGATTTTGGCGAGGCCGCCGAAGATAATGTCAAGGATCAGATTATCGAAAAATGTTTTTCGGCGAAACTTCGGCGGGAGCTGCTTAAGTTGGGTGACTGCAAGCTGGACAACATTTTGAGATCGGCAAAAGTATTCGAAGCAATTGAGGAACAATGTAAGACTTTCGACTCAAGTGTAAACACAAACAACCAACTATCAGAAAACGTCAATACAATCGACTCCAAAGCTATCTTCAAAACGAATAGGGCCAATGACAACAAAATTGAGTGCACCCGATGTGGATATGCTGGGCATAGGGCTTTCGACGAAAAATGCCCAGCAAGAGGCAAGCTTTGCAACAAATGCGGTGGCAAGGATCATTTTATTAGGAAGTGTCGCAGCAAAAAGCGAATCCATTCATACAACACTGCAATTACAAAAGAACCGGATTTCAAACAAAGAATGAAGCGTGAATCTGAAGACCGCCAAACAAAAAAATTCAAAGCAACTGAATCCGAAACTATTAAACTGCTTGACAGCACAACAAAACTCGATGAATACATTTTCTGCATTGGTGACAGTAAGGCCAATGAAATTAGTTGCAAAATTGGTGGAGTGACAATCACAGTAGTAGTGGATTCAGGTTCAAAATACAATATAATCGACGGCAGCAACTGGGATTTTCTTAAGGCAAACAAAGTTAAAGTCTCTAAGCAACGGAAGGATGCTGATGGTCTTGAGTTTAAAGCGTATGGTGGACATCCATTAACTACTATTGGAATATTTGAAGCAACGGTTGAGACTACATCCAAGAGCTGTGTGGCTGATTTTTATGTTGTTAAAGACTATGGAAAAGCTTTGATTGGCTATGAGACTGGTATTCCACTAGGTGTTATGAAAATCGGGGAAAATATCAATCAAGTCGAACAACAGAGCAGCGTGAGCAAAATAAAAGGGTTTGTTGTTGACATACCTTTAAAGGAAAACGTCAAACCAGTAGCACAACCATATCGCCGAGTACCAGTGCCACTAGAAGAAGCCGTTGACAAAAAAATTGATGAGCTACTTGAACAGGGTATCATAGAAAAAGTTAATGAGCCTTCTCAATGGATTTCGCCTGTAGTACCAGTTCCAAAAGGTGATGATGTTCGAGTCTGCATCGATATGCGTCGGGCCAACGAGGCTGTACAAAGAGAGAACCACCCACTTCCAACCATGGAAGATTTTCTTCCCCACATCGGAAAAGGACAATTTTTTACCAAGTTGGACGTGAAAAATGCTTTCCACCAGGTGTGAAAAAAAAAATTCTACTTATACTAAGTATACTATTGAATAACAAAACTATGAAATACCTGAATTTCTTATTTATTTCACTCTTCGGAACAAGAATATACATATATATATTCAACTTTAAAGTTAAGAAAAATATAACAAGTTAAGTTAAATTGGGGAAAACGAAAGAATATAATATATTTGATTTCATAGTTTTGTTATTCAATAGTATACTTAGTATAAGTAGAATTTTTTTTTTTCACACCTGGTGGAAAGCATTTTCCACGTCCAACTTGGTAAAAAATTGTCCTTTTCCGATGTGGGGAAGAAAATCTTCCATGGTTGGAAGTGGGTGGTTCTCTCTTTGTACAGCCTCGTTGGCCCGACGCATATCGATGCAGACTCGAACATCATCACCTTTTGGAACTGGTACTACAGGCGAAATCCATTGAGAAGGCTCATTAACTTTTTCTATGATACCCTGTTCAAGTAGCTCATCAATTTTTTTGTCAACGGCTTCTTCTAGTGGCACTGGTACTCGGCGATATGGTTGTGCTACTGGTTTGACGTTTTCCTTTAAAGGTATGTCAACAACAAACCCTTTTATTTTGCTCACGCTGCTCTGTTGTTCGACTTGATTGATATTTTCCCCGATTTTCATAACACCTAGTGGAATACCAGGCTCATAGCCAATCAAAGCTTTTCAATAGTCTTTAACAACATAAAAATCAGCCACACAGCTCTTGGATGTAGTCTCAACCGTTGCTTCAAATATTCCAATAGTAGTTAATGGATGTCCACCATACGCTTTAAACTCAAGACCATCAGCATCCTTCCGTTGCTTGGAGACTTTAACTTTGTTTGCCTTAAGAAAATCCCAGTTGCTGCCGTCGATTATATTGTATTTTGAACCTGAATCCACTACTACTGTGATTGTCACTCCACCAATTTTGCAACTAATTTCATTGGCCTTACTGTCACCAATGCAGAAAATGTATTCATCGAGTTTTGTTGTGCTGTCAAGCAGTTTAATAGTTTCGGATTCAGTTGCTTTGAATTTTTTTGTTTGGCGGTCTTCAGATTCACGCTTCATTCTTTGTTTGAAATCCGGTTCTTTTGTAATTGCAGTGTTGTATGAATGGATTCGCTTTTTGCTGCGACACTTCCTAATAAAATGATCCTTGCCACCGCATTTGTTGCAAAGCTTGCCTCTTGCTGGGCATTTTTCGTCGAAAGCCCTATGCCCAGCATATCCACATCGGGTGCACTCAATTTTGTTGTCATTGGCCCTATTCGTTTTGAAGATAGCTTTGGAGTCGATTGTATTGACGTTTTCTGATAGTTGGTTGTTTGTGTTTACACTTGAGTCGAAAGTCTTACATTGTTCCTCAATTGCTTCGAATACTTTTGCCGATCTCAAAATGTTGTCCAGCTTGCAGTCACCCAACTTAAGCAGCTCCCGCCGAAGTTTCGCCGAAAAACATTTTTCGATAATCTGATCCTTGACATTATCTTCGGCGGCCTCGCCAAAATCGCATTTTTCAGATTGTATGCGAAGTCTCATGACGAATATACCGAATTGTTCGCTTTTTTCTTGTTTAATGAGACGAAAAACGTGTCGTTCGTATGTGGCATTTCTTTTCGGTTCGAAAAATTCGTTTAACTTGCATAACGCGATGCCATAATCTGTTGGATGTGGGCTACAACCGATGGCAAGTGGTCCACGAGCAACTTCAGCAAGACTTGCTGGTGTTGGTAGAGCTTCATACAACTCTTGAACCTTTCGCCCAGCCAAGTGTAGCAGTTTTACGAACTTTTCAGAATCGTCTTCGATGTGAGTTGCTTTAAGGTACCACTCAAATGAACGGAGCCAATTTCTCCACTCTAAACCACAATTTTCTTCATATAGAGTGTAGTCGAACGGCGGTAGTTCTAAATATTTTGATGCAAAGTTATCTAGAGAAAAAAAAACGACAAACAAAACAAAAAAATAAGTACTTTTTTTCTATTCGGAGAAATATTGTTTGTGCTAATAGTGGTGTCTCTTCATGACAAATGCAATTATATGCACTTAAACACAATATTAAAGTACTATTATGAAGGAATATATATTTCCCCTCCTCGCCAGACTTGCACACCAGTTGTATATTTCCCGTCTAAGAATTGAATGCACTTGAATCGTTTACCGTTGAAATGGACAAATTTTAATAATTAATATAATATACATACATATTTAAAAAAAAAAACGAATTTTTACTTTTCCTTGTCTATGTAGAAAAATATATCTAACAACAGTACCGAAAAGTTTAGGATAGCTAATGTCTGTATTATGGCTGTTGAGCATTTCATTTAGTTAATTGATTGTCATAGATTGATTGTATGCGATTCAGTTTTCTTCTAAAAAAAACAAGGTTTAAATGGAAAATTTTGTGTTTTCAGGTGGAAATTTCAAAAGAGTCTAGACCGATTACAACCTTTATTACCAGGAAGGGTTTATTCCGTTACACCAGACTCATGTTTGGAATAGCTTGCGCACCGGAATTATTCCAAAAAATTATGGAACAAATTTTGGTTGGGTGTGAAGGGTGCCTTAATTACATGGACGATATAATTATATACGGGGAGACAATGGAGGAACTGAATAAGCGAGTAGAAAGAGTTTTGAAAACTCTTAAAAATTTTAACGTCATGTTAAATCAGGCGAAGTGTATTTTTGGTGTACGAGAGCTGGAGTTTTTGGGCCACAAGTTATCGGCATCCGGCATCACTCCTACACAAAGTAAAGTTGAGGCTGTACAAAATTTTCGTCGCCCGTCATGTGTAGCGGAAGTGCGTAGTTTTCTTGGCCTTGTTAATTTCGTTGGAAAATTTATTCCAAACTTAGCCGATCTGACCGAACCACTTCGAGTTTTAACAAAGAAGAATGCAACATTTGAGTGGAAAACCGAACAAGGCATTGCGTTTGAAAGTCTTAAAAGAAGTCTAACAAACGATTTAGTAGTGGGCTATTACGATGTAAAGAATCGCACACAAGTGTATGCTGATGCCAGCCCAATTGCTCTAGGTGCTGTTTTGATTCAAATCAATGAAAAGGGCCCGAGAGTGATCACATACGCCAGTAAAAGTCTGAGCGATACCGAAAAACGCTACTGCCAAACAGAAAAGGAAGCTTTGGCTTTAGTATGGTCAGTTGAGAGGTTTAATTTTTATTTATTCGGCCGAACATTTGAACTCGTCACGGACCACAAAGCATTGGAAACAATATTTTCTCCAACCAGTCGACCATGTGCAAGGATAGAACGCTGGGTTCTTCGTTTGTAATCCTATAAATTTAAGGTTGTGTATAAACCTGGAAAGAATAATATTGCAGATCCATTATCTCGATTAGTTGTTACGAGCAAAGCAGAACCGTGGTCTGATGATTTGGACACTGAAGAATACATCAATTATGTGATAGCAAATGCCGTACCAGTCGCTTTGAAACTGGATGAAATCAAAGAGGCTTCTGAAAAAGACATGACTATAAACGATGTTAAAACTGCACTCACAGGAAGCATTTGGTCTGATAGAGCTAGACCATTTAAAATTTTTGAAACCGAGCTTTGTTTTGCTGGAAGTATTTTACTTCGAAGCAACCGCATTGTTATGCCAGAAAGTCTGCGAATTCGTACAATCGAATTAGCACACGAGGGACACCCGGGAATCACGGTAATGAAACGTCGATTAAGATCGAAAGTGTGGTGGCCAAAAATAGATATTGAAGCGGAAAGCTTTGTAAAAAAGTGTCATGGTTGCACAATGGTCTCGGCACCACCACCACCCGAGCCATTGAAGCGCAAAGAGCTTCCTTCTGAACCATGGTCTCACCTAGCCATTGATTTCATGGGCCCGCTACCTTCAAGTCATTACCTCCTTGTTGTTGTCGACTATTTTAGTCGGTTTATTGAGGTGGAAATTATGACAAAAATTACAACACTCGAAACAATCAAAAGACTTAGAGTTATTTTCGCACGTTTTGGTCGACCTAATTTCATAACAGCTGACAATGGAACGCAATTCATCAGCACTGAGTTCAAAGAATATTGCAATGAAAATAATATACAAGTAATTCACTCTACACCATTTTGGCCACAGCAGAACGGGGAAGTGGAGCGCCAAAATCGCTCTATTTTAAAGCGCCTTAAAATAAGTCAAAATTTACATCACGATTGGCAAAAAGAGTTGCAGGACTATTTGTTAATGTATCGGTCTACGCCACACTCTACCACATTAAAATCACCGTCGGAGTTAATGTTTGGCAGAACAATTAGAGACAAATTACCACAAATCAATCAGCCTTTTGTATATGACGAGGAATTACATGATCGTGACAAAACAAAGAAAGACAATGAGAAACTTTATGCGGATGAAAAACGTGGTGCTAAAGGTAATATGATAGCAGTCGGAGATTTAGTGTGGTTAAAGAATTTGGTCAATACAAACAAGCTATCAGTAACGTTCGAACCAACTGATTTCAAAGTAATTGAACGCAGTGGTTCAGAGATTGTCGTGGAAAATCTTGAAACAGGAGTACGTTATCGACGAAATGTTTCGCATGTCATACGTGTGCCAGTACAAAATGAAAAGGAAAATGATGAAGGACTGGAACAAAGCACAGATCAAATGGACTTAAGCTACCAGCACCAGGGACCAACAACCAGCAAGAGAGCAAACTCGGATGACTTACCGCCTCGCAAGAGAAGAGCACCAGCCAAACTCCAGGATTATACCCAGTAACATTATTTATATTTAGAATAAATGTTATTAGATAGTAGTTATGTTTTTCAGCAAACTTAATTAAAAAAAAAATTTTATAAATTACTTTAAAATAAAATAAATAAAAAACAAATATATAAAAGAAAGAAAGTAAATGTAGTATCTGGCAGCACTTGAAATCTAAATTGGTGACCCTGGCAATACCGACCTCAATAAAGAAAAGGAATATTAAAGAATAAAAAGAAGGAAGAAACAAAGGAAAAGACAGACACTTTAAAGTGAGCCAGCAACACGAACAGTCGCATTACGAATAGGAGGGCTTCTACAGCCGCCAATATTGCTTGTTCACTCAGCCCATTATGGTTTCTGAATTGTTGTTCTATCTCCGTGAAAACACGCTGAATAAGCTGGGGGGTCATTCCGTAAAACTATTATCGTCCGACGATATCGTTTTGACGATAGTCTCACTTCACGTAAGACGATAATCGTCAAAGTGATATCGTCAAAACGATATCGTTTGCACGATAGCTAAATAGGTATCGCCTGTCATTAATTTCCATTACTATTTAACCAAACTGAAGTCAAAATGTTTCGTCGCAATTTAATTTTGCTACATATTGAAAATGAAAATTAAAAAAAAAAACAATTAATGCGGTTACGAAGACAATTAAGGGCCATTTTTTTCACTAGTGCTCAACTTGAGGCAAACTCTCGAGTTGATCAACTTGAGAGTTGGCTTCAACTCGAGAGTTGAAACGCAAGTTGAAATTTCTTTTTTTTTCACTAATTGTTTTCTCAACTCTCGAGTTGAAAATCTAAAGTTGTTCAACTAGTGATTTGAAAAATATCCCTGGGATATTTGCTGAAATAAAATACAAACTGTCATTTTCAAAATTAAATTTGAATTCATTCGTTCAATAAAATTTGGTTTTTGTGTGATTATTGTAATGAAATATGTTTTTATCGATCTACCGTGGGGGGAAATAAGTTGTTAAAAATCGGGAACGTTTTGTATTGTATGAAATTGTTGATGGTACATTTGTGACATATCAACAAAAAAAACAAATCAATTGCACTAATTATTGTCCTACGAAACTTGCCTTTAGCGAAAAAGCCTCGGGATGCTTCAAGCTTTTCCTCATGCGTTTCCGGCATTCGAATTAACCGTGGTGCTAGATTGACAATTGCTTTCGAAACTCGTTTCAGAACGTGATGCACGCTGGAAATGCTTACTCTACTGAAGAAAAGTCAGTTGCATTGACCCGCCCACCCGTTGCATTGGCGCATAAAATCGTAGTGCTGCCAATAACCTTGTGATTGTTCACAAATAACAAGATATATTTAAAAGGAACTTAAGTTTTAAGGTGACGGCTAGTTTAAGACTATTACCGTCTCTTGTCGGAAGGAAGTGAATCCTTTATCAAGTCTAGCAACATCATTGCTGTCTGGTTTTAAAAGACGAAAGCTGTAGATGAAGTCACGGTACTTTTCAACTCTAATGAGCGGCAACATCTTGTATTGTCTTCTTTCAAAGAACAATGGCTCAGTTACATTGTCTTCACTTTTACTGCTTGACGAAGTTGATGGATACTTTTCCCAAAAATAATTGCTGCGGAACATTATACCAATGTTTCTTTAATTTTTTGTCGTGAAAATTGAAGCAAACAAACTTTCGAAACAAAATGCATGCATTTTATTTGAAAAAAAAAAAACAATGTTTCATGTCAACTCCCAAGTTTGCTCAATTAACTTCTACTTATTCCGGAAGTTGAGAAAATCTAAAGTTGACCAACTCTAGAGTTGAAAATCGAGAGTTGAAAACGTCAACTTTGAGTGAATAAAAACAAAATCACGAGTTGAAAATAAAAATCCTCAAGTTATGTTCAACTCCGAGTGAAAAAAACCGGCCTAAGAGATGAATCAGACCCTCTATCTCTTCCAACCCATATGTAAGTATATTTTTTTACATACAATACATAAATATGTACATACATATGTACATTACTAATTGTTGTAAAATAATTTAAACCATTATAGTTTTGTTCAACGTTTTCAAATTTCAAAAGAAGCCTTTTTAATGATACTTCAAACAATAAACTTGCCGGATGGTTGTAGTTCTACATACCATCAATACTAAGATGTGCTGTAACTATTGAGGCTTTGGGTGGCGGAGGGTACAAATGGTTGACAGGCAACAATTTTGGACTCGCTCTTGCACAAAACACATTATCCAAAATAGTTTCTGAAACGACAAATATCTTGGAAGCAAAGATATTGTCTTTCATGGATTTCATTTTGACATTTCAGTCACAGTATAAGAGTATCTGAAATTAACTGAACGATCTTATACCGAAAACGATGGACGAGACGATAGTGATAAAGTTACGCGAAGCAAATTATTGACGATAACGTTAATGATAATCGTTTTGATGATTATCGTTTTGAAAGTTACGGAATGACCCACCTGCTCTTTTGAGTCGACGAAGTGACAAAAATCCGTGAGTAGTGTAATTAATCCGGTCGAGGTGTCAACTGCGACCTTACCATTTCCAATATCCAATAACTGCTTCGAAAACATAAACATAATCGCAGTTTGATCTTGTTGCAAAAATACTCGCATGTTAGTTGTTCATTGGAGTGTCTTTACATGTTGCCACAAATTAGATGGTTTAGTTTAGAGCATGCTTTTAGCTCGTCATCAACAGTTGATCGGGGAATAATTGGAAGAGTCGGATGAAAATCACCTGACAACAGAAGCATGGCTCCACCAAAAATGTTTTGGTTGTCACGAAGATCTTCTAACATTTTGTCCAGTACATCCAGTGACCTCTTGTGGGCCATCGTACATTCATCCTAAACGATCAATTTGCATATCTGTAGAATCTTCACCATTGCGCTGTTTTTGGCGATGTTACAAACTGGTGCTTCGTTGATTTGCATGTTTAGTGGTTATTTCAAGGCAGAATGTTCTATTTCAGATGAAGCCAGTGCTATGGCTACTTCATTTTACGATCTGATCCCTCCGGGAGCATCAAGGAAGTAAATTCCACCAGATCAACTGTTCACAGCTTCCATCAAAGTATCGTACGCAATTCTTTCTTGTCCATTCAATTGCTGAACATTAGAACGAACTGTTTGGGCCAATACTACAGTATTGTATTGTTGTTCTCTTGCAACTCGTGGTTAAATGCATCGCGAACAGGTCGATTGGGTGCTGTCACACCCAAATACGACAATACTTTATTTACCATCAATAAACACATATCTTCTATCATGTTCAATGTCTCATTGTACATTTCTGCAGTAATATGTAGTGTAAAGACATCAAATTTTTCACAGCTAGGAACACTTTGTATTGGAAAATTAAACTGTCGTTTTTTTTCGTTACTTATTATTTACGAGTATGTTGCTCACCGCTTAAACCTTCCCTGAACTCCCACAAATATTTCAAGATCAAAATTAGCAAAATCGGTCCAGCCATTCTCGAGTTTTAGCGAGAATCATATCTATAGGTATATAGATATAATTTTTTATTATGATATGGTCTTTAATATTATGTAAAGAATTATGATATCGGCTAAGTGACTTTGGCTGTGGCGCAAAACTGAGCTATTTTAAACACATTTTACATAACAATTTCGCTGACTTCTGTTGTTATATCGTTTAAAATGTTAACCATCGAGTTTGTGGTGGGTTTGTTGATGTACACCTTTTCCTTCAAGTACCCCCATTGGAAGAAATAGGAGGGGGTCTAGTCAGGGGATCAATCGATATCACCACTTTTTGACATTATTCGTCTTGTTGTAACCACATTTTCTGTAGGACTAATTGATACAATTATGGCACAAGAAAGTTTTCCAACGTATCCCGATAGCGATCACCAGTAACTGTTGTAACATTTCCTATGGGATCCTCAAGGAAGTATGGCCCAATGATGCCGTTGTCGGCCCAAATGGCTCATGATTCAGTTAATCTACGAGAGTGTAGTAATCTTTGATGTATCAATCGGGGGTTTTCAGTTTCTCAATAGAACAGCCAAGAAATGTGAGTTTAGGTTATAGACCATTCTTTTGACATTTAGTTTATGGGACACTTTCCTTATTAAGATTCGGTGCGGGTACATTCCGCAGGTAATTATTATCAGTTGTGGGTGGACCCCTTCAGTTGCATTTTATATTTTTGTTAGGAATCGTAAATAAGTTCAATATAAAAAACGGAATAAGAAAGAATATTTGTACATCATTTATGAAAATTACATTCTTCTATACACTTTATATTTTGTTCTTAATCCAGAAAGGTCTAAACATACAAAAAGCAAAAAAGATAGACTCTTTCGCGCAAATCAATGAATTTTATTTTTATACTTCGGCCATAAAATCCAGCTGAACTATACTCATTTACTTGTCCATAAACCCTACCGTCTGGTACTCTTAACTTCCTTATTTTATTAAGTAAATAGCACTTTGTAGCTATGACGCGGTTCAAAATGTTAAAATTATTTGCCGGCAATTTCATTGGAAAAGACAGTCTCCATTATTTGTTAAATCAGGCATGCACTTAATTAGCTAAGAATGGCAAGAGAATACAAATAATTTTTTACGAGTATACATATAGGTAGATGAGAATATTCTTGGCCAATTATATTGCTTATAACGAAAACCTTAAATAAAACAACTGCAAGCATGGTGGATTATGTTAATCGAATTATTTTCCCATGCTTTTTATAACTTTGTTTTTTTGTTTGAAATTAATTGGAAAATGGCGTTTATAACCACAGCTTGGCAACTTTGAAAAGTATAATAGTACGTCTAAATAAATTTAATATTGTTGTTTTTTCTTGTTTTAACCTAACTAAAATTCATTAGTAAAATTATATTCCTTTTAACTGTACTAAAAAAAAAGTTTGAAATTAGATATAAACACAGTTCTTACCGATGAAAAATTTAGCAATTATCATCAAATTGCATTGAGCGCGGTCACGGTGAACACTCTTAATGCAATTTTATACGAAACGTTCGGGGTGAGTTCTAAATTGCACCATTATTAAAATTCAAATAACGCAGCTAATCCAAAAATATTTATTAATTATGTCCAACAACCGCGAAAACCTTAAAATGTTAAACACAGCACGGGCGATGGGAAAGTTAAGGGGAAGAGAATGGAAGTGTTGATGAACATTGGTCTTAAATGTCCAAAATTGTCTTAAAAGTTTTAACGTTTTGTTCTGAATTCTATCCAATAAGTGAAGAGAAGCTTGTACTGTACCCTTTCCAAAGACGTTTGTTATACTCGAGTTTTGGACGTATAAACTAAACGCCTGGATGGTAGCCAGATCAGAGGGGATGAAAAATTTCTGACATCGATATAGAAATCCTAAGCATTTACCAGTATTTTTGGTGGTCTCGAGAATGTGGTCATTCCAATGAAGATCGTCATTGATACACATACCGAGTACTGAGAGCTTTTAAGTTTCTTCGATGCATTTTCCATTCAATGACGTTAGACAGCAGTGAGTTTTCAAAGCATTAAACTCCACACGATTTTGTGTACCGCATTCAACAATGCTGGAAAGATTGGAGTTTAATGAGCCAATACAACATGTATTGAGCGATTTAGAAGGAAATTTTTAATCCAAATAATAAGGGTTTCGCTAGATAACAAACGTACCCATTTTCGATAAGAGAGCCCGGTGCCAAACTCTATCAGATGCCTTAAAAATATCAAGCGCAATAATCTTACTTTTTACAAAACAATGTAAAAATCTGTCTCACTCTTCGGTGAGATATGTCATCAGATCACCAGCGGAACAATTGATGCGAAAGTCGTATTGCCGGTCATTAAGAAGCTTTCGATCTTCGAGATATTTCTTGACCTAATGATTTATCAGCGATTCCATGACCTTGGAAAGACGTAAGCGCAATTGGTCGAAAGGAGGAGGTGTGGAAGGGTCGTTTTTTGAGGAACAGGCTGGACAGATGCTGTTGTCTTTCTTCTAGAGAAGATTCCAGAACAGCAGGAGCGATGGAAAAGCTTACAAAATGGTTTTTCCAGCGATGAGAAACACCAGGACCAGTGAATTTGTTTATATCCAGATTTCGAAGAGCTCTTGCAGCTGTACAAGTATATTTCCGCACTCCTGCCCCATTGAATAATTTACGTTCTCAAGTACATGAGCGGCAGTGTTGATATGACAAGGAGCCAGCAGCAAAATGAGCTGCAAGGACATTTGCCTTATTTAAAGAGCTCATTATCGGGTAGTCCTTGTAGATGAGCCTTGGAACCGTAGATGAAGTTGAATTTTTTACATTCTTGATAAATGACCAGACATTTCTACTGCCTTTGGGACATTCTAAGATTTTTTTCTTAATATCAGGTCATGTAAGATTTTGGTTCTTTTTATAACAGCGTTGCAATCGTTTATGACTTGTTTATACTTTTTCCGATTTTCCTCAGTTGGGTTGGCCTTGTAAAAGCAGAAACTTACTTCTCTCCAACTGATTGATAGCTTCTTTACAGCTTGTGTCAAAGAAATATTTTCCTTTAGGTTTTATACTTTTAATTGTGTTAGGAATAAAAGTAAGCATCCCAAGAAAAATGGCTTCTAGCTGATTTGTCAGGAAAGCTGAAATTTAATACTTTCTGAATTAAATTTATTACTGACACTAGACATTGCTTATTACACTATGAACTTGCCTCGCTGAGAACACAGCAGTAGGTGTCCTGTCACTTTGGCATGGGAATTCGGTGCGAGAAAGAGATAGCACTATCTGGTTTGTGTCGTACAGTTTTAAGTGATAAGAGTTTTTTTTATGGTAAGTGGCGCGTGCCGAAGTCGTGGGAAAAGTTAATGTTTGGTGTTTGGGAGGGCGTCATTTTTAGGCTTATGTTTTCTATTTGTGTTTGGTTGAGTGCTTGAATAGTGAATTATAGAAATGTGCCATGCTTATCACACATATGGTATGGTGTTTTTTAAATTGCTGTGATGAGTAATTTGTAGTTTTATTTAAGCTGAAGACTCGTTTGTTAAAAAAGGCATTAAATTTCATCTATATTCTAGTATGATGCTACGGTAATCTTTGAAAAGATTAAAAATACTGAGGTTTAAAGTAATTTAAATGAATGTTGAAAATAACTATCAGTTAGCTATTAGTTTAAAAAAAGCAAAAAAAGTGTGTTACCCCCAGTTTCACAGTGGAAGTTTAAACCCCACTTTTGGCTTAAACTTCAGTTCAACAATAAATTTGGTTTCACAGTCCTTGAACAGAGTTCATTCTGTACTTTAAGTTAAACGACACTATTCTGCCGGTTAAATCTCAGTTCGACAACCCCTTCAATCATTTGAAAATATAATTTATTTTCATTTTTAAATTTTGTTTCCTGTCACAGGTCACAACTGAAACAAAGCAAACTTTCCTTTGTTGTTTTTTCTTTTATTTAGATAGAAAGAGCAAACAATTTGCTTAAACTACGTTTAATGAACTGAGGTTCAGATAAGACTATGAAACCGGAGGAGTTGAACTTCAAATTTAAACTCCAGTTCAGGTTCAGCAGAACTTAAGTTTAAACTCTCACTGTGAAATTGGGGGTTAGTAATTTAAAATATAGTGTCCTATCAGAATAGTTCACATTTCCTCAGTTAGAGATTAATTTAAATATAAAGGGTGGTTTAATTTTAAGGGCCGAGGTTGATTTTGAATAAAACACAAATAATTTAGGAAATTATTGTCTTTTCTTTTTATTATGATAATATTGGTATGATTCAATCATGTATGGAACAAAATATCGGCCACATGGCCGCCGCGACCTCGGCGACACACCTCCATCCGATGGTCCAAATTTTCGATGACGCTGAGGCATAATTGAGATTATATGCCGTTAATGTGCCGAATTATCTCATCCGTTAGCTCTTGAATTGTTGCTGGCTTATCGACGTACAACTTTTCTTTCAAATAACCCCAAAGAAAGAAGTCAAACGGTGTCAAATCACATGATCTTTTTTTTTTTTTTTATAATTTACTCGCGCTCAAGGGATTATGATTACCCTTTATATGTTTTAACACAGCGCGGGCGTGAAGTTACGGAAGAGAAAGAAGGATAGGAAAGATGTGTGGCACGATGTTCTGAGACTGAAGGTGGTTGTCTCAGATTTTTTATCTCCAGGGATGGCGGCTGAACTAAAGCGGAGAACTGCCGTGTCTTATTCCTATGTACCTTATAATTTACATTATTTTTTATTCGTATTCGTATTATTTTTTATTCGTTTTGGTAACAGCCACATGAAAGAAGTCTTCAAAGTGCAACTCAATTCCAGAGTTCAGAAGAGGGGCGAAACTCTACAACAACTGCAAGCGGACATTGGAAGGCTTGTTCATCTTGCATATCCAGATGTTGGAGAGGAAATCTGTAACCAGTTTGCAGTTGAGGCATTCGTTCGCGCCATTTCCGACATACATACATCTTCAAAGGGCCATGCGAACTGCTGGAAAACGTACGCTTTCTAAAACATTAGCGTTTGCCTTGACAATGGAAGCAGCAGAGCAAGCTTCTCACGGAGTACATCGACTTAGAGAAGCCATCGTCGAAGAATGCTCATGCCCAGAGGCGCATCTAAGGATTTGGCACCCCGGGCTGACAAATTTTGCCGCCCT
The DNA here is from genome assembly GCA_963931855.1 of Philhelius festivus. Lineage (NCBI taxonomy): Eukaryota > Metazoa > Arthropoda > Insecta > Diptera > Syrphidae > Philhelius > Philhelius festivus. Next base: position 127,594,559 of record OZ007556.1, on the reverse strand, counting down.
TTAGAACAATGAAAATAAAGTAATAAAAAATAATAATAAAAAAACTAAAAATGCATAATGTTTGATGTTTTCAAATTTTTGTTCTGTATTAACAATAGATTCGTTATCTAAATTTTTTGTCAGTTCAGCTTCTATATTTAATAAAGCTAAACTGTTAAGACGCCAATACGAGACCTTAAATAGGTTTTTATTCGTTTCAATACGGAAAAGGATCTCTCTGCACTACAAATCGTTACTGCAGTAGAGCTGTGTCAATCGGCATCGATTCAATTTTTTTGATCCGATCATCGAAAAGTATTGATGACCGAAATCACAATTTTTCAATTTAATCGATCCCAATCTCAATCATTTGAATGATTTTCGTTTCTAGATTTTTTATTTCAATCTCAATCATTTCAATGAGTCTCGATCTTCAATATCAGTTAACTCGATTAACCATGATTTACTCGATTCGATTTGGTGTTATTTGAGGTATCAGGGGTGGAATCGCGCAAAGTGATAGTTGATTGTCAAATTTTTGATTGTCATTTTGAATGTAGCTGTCTCTACCATATCAATAAAGAAATCAGTTAATTTAGTGATCACTTTACTCTTACGCAATACGGACCCACGATCTGGAATTGAACTAGTAATGAGACTTATCGAATAAGAACTTTCAACTTAAATATGTATGCGATAGTATCTCAAAGTTAATTTATTCGATTGTACCAAGTCATTCAGTAACTATTAGTCCTAAAATTAATCTTTTAAGGAGCAACAAATGAAATCTCTTTATCTTAAATTTTTGACGCTTTTTAATCAATGGACATAGTAGCCATCATTCGATGTCATTTGGCAATTTATTGCTTACAATATTGAGTATTTTGTGAAAGCCTCAACTCAATCTTTTCAATCGAAGTCGAAATGAAAATCGAATCGGAACAGTATTGAATGATTTGAGTGAAATGTGATCAAGCTTAGATAAAAAAAATGAAACCATTTTTTTTTGGTTCATAGGATGAATTTCTTTTCTTCAGCGCACTCAATAATTGATCGCAAATAGGAATGAAAGTATTTATTTTGAAATTTTCGCGACACTCATCATCTCGTTTTTTTTCTCTTCACGATTCTTTTTTGGTCCATTTTGTAATTTTCAGAGGTTTTGCTTTTTCCCATCCCATCTTTTCAAAAACATCAAATCATTCTCGTTTTTATCTCACAAACGATATGAGTGCCTCGTAGAGACTACACACAGTTTCAACGTCTGTATCAACACCTTGAATTTTTTTTTGATATAATATTGAATTGCTTGAGTATAAAACCCCAAAATTAACACAATATTTCTGTCTCAAGGGACTTCAATTGGGACAAGTGAGCACGATACTAAAAAGATAAAATAGGTATTCGACGATTTTAAACTTTAGTAAAATTATATTATACTAAAACAGCCATATAAATAAAATAGTTTAAGCTAGCCCTAAACGACGAACATGCTCGCCGAACTTGTTCGTGCTCGATATGTTTTCGTCGTGTAGGGGCTGGTTCGCGAGCCGCTCGCTGTTGGCGAAAAATTTCGATTTTTTCGTGTTCGTCGGCTTCGATGTTCGCCATGTAGGGCCATGTTCGCGAGCAAATCTTATTTTTGCTGTGAACGTCGCACAGTGGGTCCTCTTCATACTTAACAGTGCTCAAAATACCGTTTTTAATTTTTGTCAATAAAAACAAAATAAAAATGCCATATCAATATAAATATTATAACACAGTATTATCTTTCCTCTCTGTCTAATGGCCAAATTACGGTACATTAAAACATTAAACATGCGGAAGTTTTAATTTTGTGCAGTTTTCTTTTATTTTTAGAAGTCAGAACTATATTTATTATTATTATTTTCATTTTCAACAGCATTTAGTATCTACCTATTTGTAACAGTTTTTACCATTTCAAACAAGACTCTGAATTTTGAGCACTGCTTAGTATGAACAGGACCCACTGTGCGTCGCACATGCTTACTCTGTGAAGAATCAACATGAAATGAATGTTTGCCAAATGTATTCGCCGTGTAGGGGATAACGCAAACGAACAAGTTCGGCGAGCATGTTCGTCGTTTAGGGCTAGCTTTATTGGAGGTTTATCGTTTATCCTCTGTATATAGGCAGTTTGTGACGTCAATTTAAAAATAAGGGACAGAGTTTGTCACTGGCGTGAAAGCACGCACGATTCCGGTATATATAAAAGACCGACAATAAGACACAAGCAAATGACAATCAATTTAGACAGACACAGAATATAAAAAAGAGATGGCTTACTTGTTGTAGTAGATTTCTTAAAAGGTTTTTTTGATAAAAGTCACTTAATTATTCCTCAAACATTTAGTTTTTATTAATGTGAATATTTAAGCCAGGGCTCAACTCCTATTCCATGGTTTAGTAAAACTGTGGAATATAGGTGGAATAAGCGTTTCTTATTAATATGGCTGAAATAGTTTTAACACCGTACTCATTCCACTAAAATTTTGCGCCAATAGTTATTAAAATAATATCTACCTATCCTTTTATTTATCCATCATTATAAAATATTGTACAAAAAACAACCATTATATTTGACCCGGTATATGAAAAGGTGGCTTATGACTAAAAAATAAAATTTCGATAAACGGATAAAAGATAAACAATGCATTTCGTCAGTTACTCCGTAGTTGTTCTCTTTCCTTCCCATTGCCCAGTGTCTCTCGTTGTTCAAGGGCACCAAGTGAGATGCAGTGTTGTGTTGCTTCAAATATTATGTAAGTTAATTGCTTCACGTTGCTACTTTCGGATTTTCGTATCTTTAATACTGAAGTGAGTTTGAGAATGTTATCAGCTATCATCACTATCGACCCGGCTTTTTTCGTTATCCCGTTGGTGTAATTGTTTCTGTTGGTCAAGTTAGGGCTTTCTGGTTTTCACCATGTGAAAGAGCGTTTCAAAAACTATCCTAACCAAAAAAAAAGGGAAAAATAATTTTTTGTGTCATAAGCCACCTTTTCATAGGCCGGGTCAAATATTGTTTCTTAAGTCGTTCAAAACTATTGACGAAGAGAAGGGTATTTGTATACCTATATAGGGACACGAGTCAGCCAAAACTAAAAAAAATTGAGGCATGATTTGCTAGGTATATAAAAAGAATAAAAATTTGTGTGTGACCTTATATCTAGAATCCGACTTGATGGTTTTTTATAATTTTTTTTTTAATAAAACGGAACTCTTTTTGGATGGCTTAAAAGCAAAAAATTAAAATTCGTCAAGCCAAAGTTTTTCTGGCCCATTTTTTTAGAGCAAAACATTATCTAAAACACTTGTTACTATGTAACAAGTGTTTTAGATAATGTTTTCGTTTCATTGGAGTTTGTTCCAAAGAATAGGTACATGTCTGTAAATATTTTTACTACTTATGAATTTTCATTATAAAAAACCGTAAATGGTGAAAAAAAGTAAGTGACACGTTACAGTGAACTCTCTCACAGCCGGACACTCACGGCACTGAAAAAATTGTCATGCTTTAAAAACCCAAAAAATCGCATTTTTTTAAATCTCTGTATCTTTGTATTTTTTGAAAGTTCAATCGCTTCAAAAAAATATTATAAATTGGGCAATTGCTAGGGGCGGCTTGCGCCCTTTTGTTTGTATGTTTTGAATGTTCAATCGATTCAAAAAAATATTATAAACTGGCCAAGCGCTTGCCGCCCCTAGCAGCCTTGCCGCCCCGGGCTGTAGCCCTTTTAGCCCTAGGGTAAATACGCCCCTGCTCATGCCAAAGAACTGATATCCAAAGCAACCAACGAAACGGACTTGCAAAGTGCTGGAATTGCAACAAGACCGGACATTTACAGCGTCAATGTCGATTACCACCAAGAAGAGCTTGTCAACATTGTGGACACGGAGTTTCAAACCCAGAACAAGGTAACAATAACACCAGTGTTACTTCCCGAAGAGTTTCCCAACAAGTAAGAAATAACTTCGAGGGGCAGTAGCGGGTTTCTGGTATCGATGGCCCCAGAAACACCATCCAGGTCTCTCAGACTAAACGAGACAATAAAAGTCTGACTGTCGAGGCAATTTTAAATAGCAACAAACGTGTGGTCACCATCGACACCGGTGCCACAGCCTCCATTGTGCGTCAAGACCTAGTTCACCTGAATTGGCTACACAACACCAATAGCTACCGTCTAAGAACTGCCACAGGAGAAGCAGCTAGGGTTTATGGTGAAGTCCGACTTAGAATTCGAATTGCAGATATAGAATTCTCACACAAATTTTTGGTGGCAGATATATGTGACGAATGCATCATAGGCATGGACTTCATGAAAGAACATCGAGTAATTTTGGATATTGGCAACCAGGTACTCAAATACCAGAATACAGAGATTCCAATGATCTATGGACACGAAGGAACAACAACTCTAAGGACTGGCATCAAAGAAGATGTGGTTATTCCTACTTCTTCTGAGGTATTTCTTTGGACAAAATTAGAAGGTGAGTGTGGACGCCATCGATACCTAATGATGGAACCAGGCCCAGACTGTTCTTTCCAAAAGGTCATCATTGGGAAGACACTTGTGGCTCCGAAGAACAATATGGTCCCCGTACAGATACTCAACACCAAACCGTACGATGTAAAGTTGACAAAAGGAGAAGTTATCGGTAAGTGCGAATCTGTCGCAGCTATAACACAAATTGACGCTGAAACACCGAGACAGACATTAGACCCCGAGAAGCTCAATGGCATCAAGACAAAGATACTCAGATCATCTTACCTAGACCAACATCAGGTTAAAAAGGCAGAAAGCCTTCTGAATGAGTATGCTGACATTTACGCTTCATCAAACGGGAAATATGGAAGGACACAAATAGTGCAGCATCGAATAAATATAGGAGATGCAGGACCCATTCGACAGCCTGCAAGACAAGTCTGCCACTGGCCAAACGAGGTGAAGCTGAGGAAATGATTACCACCATGAAGAAGGATGGTTTGATTGAGAACTCGAAGAGTCCTTGGGCGTCACCAGTGGTCCTAGTCAAAAAGAAGGACGGAAGTACACAGTTCTGTGTTGACTACCGAAGATTGAATAACGTGACCAAGAAAGACAGTTATCCCCTGCCAAGAATCAGTGACACTTAAGATGCGATGGAAGGAGCACATTGGTTTTCAGCACTGGACTTGAAAAGTGGATATTGGCAAGTTGAAATTCATCCTGAAGATTGAGAAAAGATAGCGTTCTCCACATGTTATGGGCTCTGGCAGTTCAAGGTGATACCATTTGGTCTTTGCAACGCTCCGGCAACATTTGAGCGTTTGATGGAGATCGTCGGTTCAAGGCCTGACGTGGAAAACTTGTCTTGTCTACTTGGATGATGTTATCGTTTATGGAAAGACATACGACCAACACTGTAAGAACCTAAAGGGTGTGTTCCAGAGACTTAGAGAGGCAAACCTTAAACTGAACCCAGAAAAATGTGCACTGTTCCAGACTGAAGTAAAGTATTTGGGACATATCATCTCGTCCCAAGGAGTCAAGACCGATCCTGAAAAAGTTGCCACCGTCAAAAATTGGCCAACACCACAGGACAAACATCAACTACGAAGTCTTCTTGGTCTTGCTACTTATTACAGACGTTTTCTTAAGAACTTTGCCGGAATTGCGAAAACTTTGCATCAGCTTACGGGAAAGAGCAAGCAGTTTAGATGGTCAGGTGAGTGTGATAAAGCCTTCCAAGAACTGAAATACCGTCTATGCAATGCTCCGGTGCTAATCTATCCGACTCCAGGCAAGCCTTTTATCATCGATGCTGATGCAAACAACGTGGGAGTCGGCGCTGTCACAAGTGCACAATGGCGAAGAAAATGTTGTCGCCTATTTCAGCAAAGTACTGTCGAAGACCGAAAGAAACTACTGTGTGACCAGAAGAGAAACACTTCCACAAATACATCTATGGACAGAAGTTTCTGCTACGAACCGATCATGGTGCTCTAAACTGGTTGTTGAACTTCAAGAACCCAGAAGGACAAGTCGCAAGGTGGATAGAAAGACTGCAGACTTACGATTACGAAATTCAACACCGAAGGGGAAAGCTGCACCCAAATGCCGACGCACTATCCCGAAGACCTTGTAAAATAGATTGCAAGCATTGCAGGCGACAAGAAGAAAAGGAATCCATCAACATTCTGCGAATAAGGGCTGACCCCATTTGTGGATGGAACAATGAAGAAATGAGATCCGCTCAACAAGAAGACCCCGTCATTGAACCTCTTCTCGCGTAGAAGGAACATGAAGAAAAACCCGCATGGAATGACATTTCCGATAGGAGTCCAGTTTTAAAGGCCTATTGGGCATAATGGGACTCACTTCATGTGCAAGAAGGTGTTCTTCGGCGAAAATGGGAGTCCGCTGGTGGTAAATCCTATGTGATGCAGCTTGTATTACCTCAATCGAAAATCAAAGAGGTTCTTCGAGAGATGCATGATGGACCTTCAGGAGGCCATTTGGGAGTCAATTAGACTTTAGAAAAGATGAGGCAACGATTCTACTGGTTGCATGCAAGAGACGACGTTGAAAAGTGGTGCCGAAATTGTGACGTTTGTGCTGCAACCAAAGGACCTGGTAGAAAACTGCAAGGAAAAATGATGCAATATAATGTCGGTTCACCGTTTGAAAGGATTGCTGTTGATGTAGCTGACCCATTTCCGGAAACGAATGATGGAAACAAATACATTCTGGTGTTAATGGATTACTTCAGCAAATGGCCTGAGGCATACGCTATCCCGAACTAAGACGCCAAGACCGTGGCCGACCAGATCGTGTCTAACTGGGTAAGCAGGTTCGGTGTGCCTATGGAGCTCCATTCTGACCAAGGAAGGAACTTTGAGTCGAACATATTCCAAGAGGTGTGCGCGTTCCTTAGCATTAAGAAAATCTTAATATATATAAATCTCGTGTCACGATGTTTGTCCTCAATGGACTCCTAAACCACTTAACCGATTATAATAAAATTCGCACACCATGTGCAATTCGATCCAACTTGAGAGATAGGATAGTTTAAATCTCAAATTATAGTCGCAATTTATTGCATTCATATTATAATGAAGAAAATACAGTGAAATTAAACCTGTTTTTTACTTATTTGTGCTTCATTGATCAAAACTTTATAATTTAATTTGAATATATGTATGTAAGTATTATCACATAATTATTAAGAACGAACGTCTTCAAGAGAATATCATAAGAACAAGAGCAGCAGGAGAACGAGACATAGCCACAGTAGGAGCACAGGAACAATAATTTCAATTTATACATGTAAGTAATATCACATAGTTTTATAAAAGTTAATTAATATATCAATGAGAAAATGGCACAAGAGTATTTTCCCGGATATACAGAATAGTTATTTGAATCATGAATGGCTTAGTCAACGATCACCATATTTTTTTACAAATACCATCTGTGTGAAAAAGCATAGTGAACTCCGTGACTGATGTTCTCTTATTGTTCCTCTTAGATTGTTTACTATAATGTAATATAACAAAAACTTTAGCCACAGAAACGAGTGGCCGGGTCAGCTAGTATATATATATAAATATGTATATATATTGTAATATTTTTACTAGGTTCGTTAAATAAAACTTATTACTCTTTCTAATATTTCTTCTTTATTTTTACTTTGCAACTCACAAAAATAAATCTCAATTTATAATCAACTCAAATACTTTATTCGAATTAAAGTCACACTTGTTTTACACAATCCAAAAAGCAGAGTTTTGCACACTTCCGTAATCAAAAATCAACTGTGTCTCGCTCGCCGTGAACACTCCCTTATATACTCAAATTAGTTGTTCTCGAAAGTTCTTGTCTTGGAATGTTCTAGATGTTTGGAATAAGGGGAAATACATTTGACATTTGAAAAGAGCTTTTGTTTCTTCCATAAATTAGATATGCAGTTTTCCAACAGATGGCGCTGTAGTAGTATAAAGCTCTGTTCACAACATTGCCCCCTTCTTAAGATTGTTCGTCCCGAACAATTTTATCTCCAGCTTCGCCACGTATCGGTGCAGTCGATCGCTATGCACAATTTTTAACTTTCCTCTTGACCCTCTTTGAATTCGGTAAACGACATCATTGATTTTCGTGACGACAGTATAAGGGCCTTCCCAGTTTTGTTGAAGCTTCGGCGACAATCCCTTTTGACGACGTGGATGATACAGCCACCCAAGAAACAATTTTAGCTGTATTAATGCTTGAAAAGCGCTTTCGGAGCTAATCTTAGAGCTAGTTAATTCAAAAACACGCTCTAGATGCGCCTTTAGAGCAAGCATGGAGCCCACTTGCAGCTAATTCATTGAGTTTGAGAGCACTTTTTAGCTCCTTAACCTTCCTATACTCGCGCGTTTTGACAACACACGTATACTCGCGCACGGTCTCTCAGACCGAGACTTTATTTCGTCTGTATTTTCTTGAATATCTATTCTCTTTAAGTAGTTCTGCCATTTATTTTTAAGAAAATAATGTAATTGAATAAAACAAATAAAAAAATATAGGAATTATTACTTTATTTGGAAGCAATACCCTTTCAAACTAACCTCTCAAAAAGTTCAATTTTTTTTTGGACCTTAACTAAAATAATAAAAAAAAATATTTTCTTTAAGAGAAAAAAAAAAACTTAATAATTATATGAAAAGAAATATAATAGTTATTATAAAAAAGTATAAAAAAAGATTCAATCTTTATATTTTCGTAAATCGAAGCAATCTGGACTTATTCTCGCGTCGGTCTGAGGGACCGAAAACTCACAAAAAAGGAACACGTCTACTCGGCATATGCGCTTGCGCCCAGCTAAACGATGGAGAACACATATTTAGGAAGCTACTGAAAACTTCAGGGGGGCAAGGATTATATTTTTCAAGAAAACAAAGAATTAATGATTTGTCGGTCTGAGAGACCAATGCGCGAGTATAGGAAGGTTAATAGTGCTTGTAAGTAGGTTTTGACAGCTAAAAGCTTTAATATACATTTTAAAACTGCCATAGAGCCGCGTGATTTTACGTTTTTTATTAGTATTAGTAAATTAATACAAATCATACTATTGAACTCGAAAAGAAATTATTATTTGTGTTGGTAAATCATCTTAGCATCATAATTTATTTTCATAGAACAATGAGTAAAGGTAATAATTAAAAGCCATAATACGTTCAACATGGGAGAGATTTCTACGTGCGATTTCATTTTTATCAGAAATGTTTATATTGTACTTCGAAATATTACAATACAACGCCCTTCTTAAATAATTTGTTTTAAGTGGATGGTAAATTTTTTTTATTTCAATTTTTAACTTGAGAAAAAAATATTTATTTTGCTCGTGCAATTTTTTGGATAAGCCTTCTGTGTTTATCATGATTCTTTTAAAAATGGAGTCATCACAACACTGTTAATAGTTTTCTTTTCCTGTTTTATAAAAATTCTTAAATATTCGCCATTTTGTTAAACACACATGAAGATATAGCTTGTAGCTCTTAAGTAAATCTTTAAAAAATTCTTTTGCTCTTAAAGAGCTATTTTAAAGGGTGCAGTATCAAAATGCTAACATGCTTTCCAACAGCTGATAAAAACTTTACTATGGAGCAAATTTATAGAGCAGAAAGCTCTTAAATGTAACATATCTAAAGATTGTTAAGAAACTCCATTATAGAGCTAGATTTTTAAATTCGTTTACCAAAAGCTGCCATATGTTTTGAAATAGAGCTAGGGCCGTGCATTTAACTCTCTCAGAGCTATTTAAGAACATATAAATAACATTTAGCTCCAACGATGTTACTTGGGCATACACGATCTTCTACTTGGAATCCTGTCGTGTTTGCTCTTGTGTCGTACCTTGTCTTCATTCGACCGCTGTAAGCGCTCATTCTAGTCCTGGTCCTTTCGTGGTGCTCTTTTAAAGTGCTCTTTTAAAGTGCTGAGGTGCTCTTTTAAAGTCCTGTTGAATCTCTCGACCATTCCATCAGATTGCGGGTGAAGTGGTGTGGTAGAAAACTGCAAGGAAAAATGATGCAATATAATGTCGGTTCACCGTTTGAAAGGATTGCTGTTGATGTAGCTGACCCATTTCCGGAAACGAATGATGGAAACAAATACATTCTGGTGTTAATGGATTACTTCAGCAAATGGCCTGAGGCATACGCTATCCCGAACTAAGAAGCCAAGACCGTGGCCGACCAGATCGTGTCTAACTGGGTAAGCAGGTTCGGTGTGCCTATGGAGCTCCATTCTGACCAAGGAAGGAACTTTGAGTCGAACATATTCCAAGAGGTGTGCGCGTTCCTTAGCATTAAGAAAACGAGAACCACACCACTTCACCCGCAATCTGATGGAATGGTCGAGAGATTCAACAGGACTTTAAAAGAGCACCTCAGCACTTTAAAAGAGCACTTTAAAAGAGCACCACGAAAGGACCAGGACTAGAATGAGCGCTTACAGCGGTCGAATGAAGACAAGGTACGACACAAGAGCAAACACGACAGGATTCCAAGTAGAAGATCGTGTATGGCTGTATCATCCACGTCGTCAAAAGGGATTGTCGCCGAAGCTTCAACAAAACTGGGAAGGCCCTTATACTGTCGTCACGAAAATCAATGATGTCGTTTACCGAATTCAAAGAGGGTCAAGAGGAAAGTTAAAAATTGTGCATAGCGATCGACTGCACCGATACGTGGCGAAGCTGGAGATAAAATTGTTCGGGACGAACAATCTTAAGAAGGGGGCAATGTTGTGAACAGAGCTTTATACTACTACAGCGCCATCTGTTGGAAAACTGCATATCTAATTTATGGAAGAAACAAAAAGCTCTTTTCAAATGTCAAATGTATTTCCCCTTATTCCAAACATCTAGAACATTCCAAGACAAGAACTTTCGAGAACAACTAATTTGAGTATATAAGGGAGTGTTCACGGCGAGCGAGACACAGTTGATTTTTGATTACGGAAGTGTGCAAAACTCTGCTTTTTGGATTGTGTAAAACAAGTGTGACTTTAATTCGAATAAAGTATTTGAGTTGATTATAAATTGAGATTTATTTTTGTGATTTGCAAAGTAAAAATAAAGAAGAAATATTAGAAAGAGTAATAAGTTTTATTTAACGAACCTAGTAAAAATATTACAATATATATACATATTTATATATATATACTAGCTGACCCGGCCACGCGTTTCTGTGGCTAAAGTTTTTGTTATATTACATTATAGTAAACAATCTAAGAGGAACAATAAGAGAACATCAGTCACGGAGTCCACTATGCTTTTTCACACAGATGGTATTTGTAAAAAAATATGGTGATCTCCTTATTCATCAACGTTTTTGGCTGCCAAAATCGCCCGTTGACTAAGCCATTCATGATTCAAATAACTATTCTGTATATCCGGGAAAATACTCTTGTGCCATTTTCTCATTGATATATTAATTAACTTTTATAAAACTATGTGATATTACTTACATGTATAAATTGAAATTATTGTTCCTGTGCTCCTACTGTGGCTATGTCTCGTTCTCCTGCTGCTCTTGTTCTTATGATATTCTCTTGAAGACGTTCGTTCTTAATAATTATGTGATAATACTTACATACATATATTCAAATTAAATTATAAAGTTTTGATCAATGAAGCACAAATCAGTAAAAAACGGGTTTAATTTCACTGTATTTTCTTCATTATAATATGAATGCAATAAATTGCGACTATAATTTGAGATTTAAACTATCCTATCTCTCAAGTTGGATCGAATTGCACATGGTGTGCGAATTTTATTATAATCGGTTAAGTGGTTTAGGAGTCCATTGAGGACAAACATCGTGACACGAGATTTATATATATTAAGATAGAAATGTGTCATAAGTTATCACATATATATAGTATGGTGTTTTTAAATTTTGAGATTCATTGTAATTTATAATTTTATTTAAGCTGAATACTCGTATGCCAGAAAAGCATGAAAATCGTAACAAAATAACTAAGAAGCCACATTTTTGTCAAATGTTAAAAATTTCAGTTTTATTCTTTTTATTTAAATGTTAATGTTAATATACTATGGTTAGTAACTGCGAGATTTTCGTTTTTGTTATTATTCGAACATATTGGAAACCAAACTAAATTTAAAGTCGGAATGTTCTGGAATTGTTTGTAGGTATATTTTTAGTGGGTATGTTTAAATGAGTTTTGAGTGATAGTGGGATCATTATTTATGGCAATGAGAGTTCATTGATTTTGTATTGCATTTTAGGGTTGAAGTGGGAGTATATTGAATTTGTGGAACTTGAGGTTGATGGCCATACAATAGTAAATCAACATTTGGATTAAAAATCTTTTTGACAAAAAGTAAAATGAAACTTTTTAAATACACACGTACTTGACTGTAGTATTTAAAATAATTATAAAATAAAATTACCAACTTTAGAAAATAATGTAGTCAGTTATTAGAACTATAAAAATAATTAAATGATACCATTCATAATATATGCAGATCAAGAGTGCATTTTAAGAGAAACAGAAGATGGAAATAAATATCAAGAACACATTCCATATTCTATAGGATTTTATTTAAAAAGTTCCTTTAGATTTAGTTATTCAACTTATGCATCATACCGAGGTCCAAATTGTGTTGATTGGTTTATGAATGAACTAAAATCATTATCTAATTTACTTGATTCCGATGTTTTATCGATTTATGTAAAGGTACGAGACCACTGTCATTTTACAAGAGTTTATAGTGGCCCCGCACATAGGATCTGCAATTTAAATTTTAAAAATAATTTAACTACACAAATAGTTTTCCATAACCTTAGTGGTTAAGATTCACACTTTTAAATAAAAGAAATACATAAAATATGAGAAGGTTATGTGAATGTGCTGTGCCAATAAACAAAGAAAACTATACATATATTTCGTTCACGAAATCACTCTCTAGATGACTCTTATAGGTTTTTGCGCATTAGCAAAAATCATTACCAGTTCTATTTAATACTTTTCCAATACTCGAATCTGAATTTTCTAATCTAACGCAATGTCAAAAAAAAAAAATCTTCTTAGGCGTAAACATAGAGGAAATATATTACCTAGAGTCACGACTTCTGGGGTTTGCTCTCTTTAACCCTATACAAGCTGAATTGAGAGGAAAAAACCCACAGTCCAAAGATGTGTTAGTTGCCCCATGCATTTTAAATGGGACCAACACAGCTTTGTTCAAATTTTGTGGGTTTTTGCTCAATGCGCAAAAAGTTGAATAAGTGCGTTTGAATATTCAAAAAAGGAATCCGTTAAATTAAAAAATTTTAAAATACAAACATTTTTTTTATTAATTTTGCTTTTTTATCTCTTTATCAATAAAAACTACATATATAAGATATTAATTTTATTGCTTTTCGGATACAAATTCCTTAATATTTATATATATTTCTGTTAAAAACTTAGAAATTTCAAGCAAAAGTAGAAAATCAATGCGTATAGTGCCCAACGTTGACCACGGAATATAGACATTTTAGCCCAAAGGTGAAAATGTTGACAATTAAACAAATCGATAAAAAAAATGTCATAAAAAAACAAAGGTGCGGGTCGCTGCTTCTAATTAGTAAACAAGTTTTTCACCGATTTTAGTGTAATTTTCTCAACTAAATTAAATAAATTGCCCATAAAAATGCACATCAAAGTTTCTCCCGTCGATACCCAATAAAATTTCGTGTGCAAATCATAAATTGATCGCGTAAATTTCGATTGCAAAATACCGAAGGTGTTTTTTTCCGCACACAAGTTTTTCCCTACATATTCTTTTTTACTTGCGATATAGGTACTATAGGGCAAGTTCTGCATTTGGAAAAAAAATCGAACTCGAAATTTCGATCAAAGTTGACATTACGATGATAGCGAAGACGAATAAAGTGGGTCCGGCAATTCCGTCTGTCTGTCTGTCTGTCTGTCTGTATGTCTGTACCTCGATCTAGAGCCTAAGCCACTGGACCTATTTTCTTCAAACTCGGTAGTTATGGGTCTTCGGTGATTCCCTAGAGGGGAAATTGAAATTTTTTTTTTAGCTCTAAGACTAACGGTACCCCCCATACACCCGTAATGCAAAATCTTATTTATCTCGAAAACGGCTCTAACGATTTTGATAAAAAAAATTAGGCGTGAGATTTTGGACATGGACTACGTTTTGGTAAAAAAAAAAATTGGGGCAAAATGTTATTAACGGTACCTGTCATACAACCATTAGGGAGTCCCCCTAAGTTTAAAATAATATTGTATATAAAAATATTCGAAAAATTATTTATTGGGTTTCTTTGAAAAAATTTTTTTTTTGAAAAATAAATATCTTCAAAACCTATGAACTATTATTTTTTGAAATTATTTCCTAAAATCAATATTATTAAATACTTAAAATTCGCATCCCACATTTTTTTCTTGAAAAATATTAAAGAAATTTCTTATATAAAAAATTTATTTATTTAATAATAAAACGATTTTTTAAAGTTTGTTTGCATAAATTCATACTTTTCTAGAAATCAAATGGCAATTTCATTTGAAATTCATGTTTTATATTTATAAAATGTATCTTAAATTCCAAAGTACTTTTACATAAGAGCAAGTTCGTCCGATCCAGTCGTGCATTTTATTTTTATTGTGTGTGCAAAATTTCACAAGTGTCAATGGAAGTAATGAAATTTTGGTTAATAACCATAAAGGAAGTGTGAAAAAGTATTATTTAATTATAGATCGTTTGGGATATAGTTTTGTTGATAAAACTCATTGTGCGGGCGATTTTTTCACTTTACAGTAAAATCAATTCGGTGCGATGTATTTAATGGGGTGATCGCCGTCTGCCATCAAAGAGAGTTTTCACCAGTTCTTCAATCAATATCGCCTCTCAGAGCCAGGCTGCATCCATTCTGCAAGCCGTGTCCACGGCCCAGCTGCCCAACACCACCACCATCAAGGTGATAACGTCGGCTGCAGGTCTGCCGCAACACCAACAGCAGCAGCAGCACCAACAACAGCAGCAGCAGAACTCTCAAACAGTAGGTGCCATTCAAACTTTGGTAATCAAAAATCACAACCCGGTGGTATTCTCATTCAAGGACCACTTCAAACTAGTGGTCCGCAGTTGGTATAACAAATTGCGTTCTTTACCTCCGCCGAAAGAGCCGCATGGGGCGGTAAGGCACTTCTACAAACTGCTGGCGCCAAGCCCACAGTAGCTAAAGACGATGATGGTAAGTTCGAATGTCACTGTTCTTGCCAATTGGCATCTAAATTTAAAAATCTCTGTTTGCCCAATATAGACGTAGATCTTTTGAATTGATGTGGGGATTATGGAAATATGTTCTAGGAATCATTGGATTGGATTCAAAATAGGATCAATCGAGCAAATGCTGTTGGAAATTCTTGAAAATGGTAGATAAACCAAGCTGTCATTTCTGAACTAGTTGCTTCATGTTTATGATTGAAACGGTTTCGAGTGTTGATTTTAATCCTCTAAGTGGTTCTGAAAACCAATTTTAATTTTAACAAAAACATCGAAAAATTTGAATATGAGGACCGTTTTCACAATTTCAATATGAATATGAATAAGAATTCCTAAGCACGTTAGGGTTTTGTAGAACGAATCTTTACCTTGCGTCTGCAAATTTTGAACATAGTTGCAAAATTCCTTTAAAAAAGCACAATGTCACGACGCTTCGCCTCTGATGTATTGGGATCGGTAAGCAGGATAAACATATCGACAAGAAAACGCTCGTCCTCTTGTATCAGTGTGACAATCTCCAATTTGTTAAAGACAACCCAAGGTGTTGGCAATATAATATCCTGAATGTATTTCGGTTTCCGGAACGTTTGATATATTTTTGCCAGTAGGTCTTGATTTCTAATCGGGATAGCTTCACGAAATTTGCTAGATGCCCGGAAAAAAAACCAGATATAAAATATTTGTTTTTATACAATTATGAAATGTGTCATTTTGATATTCAAAAAAAAAACTTCAAATTTTGAGCTTCTGACTTCATTTTGTATTTTAATCCACCATTCACACGTATTCATGGATAGGGAATTTAAGAGAGTTTTCTCTTACTCACCTCAAAAAACAAATTTGAGGGTGTTTCAGGCAAGGGTGATACCGGTCGAGACTCTAGGTAATATATTTCCTCTATGGGCGTAAAGGTGTTTATCAATATGATTATTTTATTGAGAAGTCATTACCTGAGAAAGATTTATTTTATAATAAATTAAATAAGGAAGACGTAAGTAATGAAGAATATTTGCATGCTCAAAATGTATGGAATTATTTTAATTTATATATATATGTATATATATAATGTACCCTCCTGATACTAAACAAAAAAAAACTATTAGCAACTCTTAATGATAAAATCAAGTATGTGATTCATTATACGAGTAGAAATCTGCGTCGAGCACTGTTACATGGTCTTCAATTGAAAACAAAATTCACAGAGTACTCGAATTTGATCAATCTGCATGGCTTAAACCATATATTGATTTAAATACAAAGTTGAGAACTCAAACTACAAATAAATTTGACATGGAAAACGTCAGAAAATTCTCAAGTAAATAAAAAAGTTGTAGGATTAATGAAAGATGAAATGAATGATCGTTTGATATCTCATATTGTAGCATTAAGATCGAAAATGTATTCAATTAAAGTAGAAAATAAGGAAAATATAAAAAAAAATTAAAGGTATTAAGAAAAATATTGTTCGAAAAGTATTATTTTTTGGGCTGTTTAGAATGTTTAAATAATAGCAACAATAGAATTATTGAATTAAATTTAATCAAATCAAATGGTCTTCAAACCATACAGTAAGCAGTATTGTACAGACAAAACTAGCCTTAAGTTCAAAAGATGATAAGAGTATGCAATAGAAATATCATATTGTACATTACCATGGGGTCATTATCATATTGTAAAAGATAATACTTAAAATAATAAAAAAAATCTTTTATAATATTGTGTTGTTATTTTGTTAAATTCTGTATTGACAATACTAGAGATTGTAATATGTTTCTATTTGTAGGTTTTTAAGCTGTCGTGATGATCTAATGAAAATTGACTTCATTGCTGCTCAACAGATGAAACTGTTTTATTTTTTTTTTAAGCAACTGCTCATGCATATTTTGAGAATGTTTCAATGACTGTCATGTCATAAGGTTCTTGTAGTCATTATTTTCTTTGTGGTAGGGTATCATTTCAGCCAAGTCAGCTTGCCACACAACATCATCAAACCCTTTGATAACAACCCTACGCCGATTGAAATTCTTTTTTGCTAACTTGTGAAGCTCTTAAATTCCTTGGAGTTGAGGTCACTTGAGCTTTTTAATTGAATTTAATTCAATCACTCCACTTAAACAGAAATGATTTTCATTTCTCTATTGATTTAATAGTCTGACCGCGGACATTATTGTTCTAGGTGTCTGAATTCAATCAAATTCCCCTAGAACGATAAAATTCACAGTCTGTTAAAGCTGTAAATTTTATTAGAGTCGGTAAACATCGACCAATATTTGCGTCTTAGAAGGGTACGACAGCATCTAACTGATGAGCCCACTGTCGTACCTGGGCGAAACGCACCTTGGAGTTGAGGTCACTTGAGCTTTTTAATTAAAAAATGATATATTTCTTAAGATCTCATCATGATTTTCCTAAAGTAAATCATATTTATGAGTCCTTAAAAAAACTCATAATTTCATTTAAAATTAAAGATATGTTTATATTGGACATGGTGTGGTAACTGAATTCAATATCGGTTAGTTATGTTTTTGTTTTTGTATATACAAAATATTTGGTTTCCTTTCTTGGTTCTGTTTAATTTTTCTATCTTAAAAAGAAAATACTTTCGAAGATAGGACAGTATTATTATTATTAGATATCTTAATATTTTTTTTTTATTTTCCAATTCATCATCTATGTATGCTTTGTTTACTGCTTGATTAGACATTGTCGGACTTCCAACATTGTGTAAACGTTTTCCTTCAATATCAAAGTCACCATTCTCAAATTGCTTAAATATATACCAGGTGTTCGTGCAAAACTAGCGATTGGTCTTTGAAATTTGTTAGAGCTTCTTTCGAACTTGTCAACACTTTAATAATTAATTAAATTTTGTTCACGAACTCTTCTAGAATTGAATTTATCTCATTTGTATGGTTGTTATGCCCTGATGTTTCAGATGCAATTAAAAGTCTCAACCTATCTACAAGTTAATTTGGGTTGTGTCCCAATACACATAATCAATAGAATTAGCCAAGTAAATCATTACAGATGAATTACTTTGTATGAATTTTCAACTTTCTTTTCTTTACTTTGTGCCATGCCCTGAAGCAAAGGTTTGATAATGTTCTTATACTTTTGTCCTCTATTACCATTAATCTGTGAATTAATATCAGGATTTTTAACACCAAGTAATTTTATATCTTTCAATACAGGGTTGTTCAATACAGGTTAGTTAAAGATAGGTGCATTAATATAAGAAGCAGTTTAACGACCGTGTCACTTAATACAATAACTGTTTCTTTAAAATGATTTTTTGTACCGACACAACTATCTCTATCTATAACTTAAAACCCATACAATTCTTTCCAGCATTCGGAACATAACTCTTTGAATTGTTTAAATGACATATCTGAATTTATATGATAATTATCAACGTGTTTCAGATTAAGATCATCATGCTTGAAGAGAATCGAATCAATGAGAATTTAAAGCTTTCATAAGTGTACTAACTAAAACTAATCTTTTTAAGATCTCGAACTGGCTTAAACCATTTTCTACTGCTACAATCTGCTCACTGAACTGTTCTATACTGCTCTCATAGAACATCACTCAACGAGACATCGTCTACTGCTATAAAACCTATACATTAGTAGGAATTTTATTGCTTTTTATGATCGTGAAAAGATTTTGAAGGATGTTACATAATAATTTTATAACCAATGTCCTAAAACCCCTTTCACAATTAGTACGGTCTTTAAAAAAATGATTAATTAATGTTGTAAAAAAACTAAACCAAAAAAAAATTAAATCAGTTTAAAAAATTTGCGCGACGTGTGTGTTATTAACAAAAAAAGTTCAAAATTTCTGGATTTGTATTAGTTTACAACTTTTTGTGTGCAGTTTTATTTGAAGGGATCGATTCTTTAGAACGGTTTTTATTGGAACAATATCCGTTATTAAATGCAAATGATATTGCCGCCATAGTATTAGCAGTTAAAAGAAGATTTTGTTCTCAATTTAAACAAAGGCTTATAAGGGTTGGCTAAATCAAGATTTTATGAAAAATATAGTGATTGATTAAGTGGTGAATTGGTGATCCACTTTCTTGTGACAGTGATAACCAGTCTTTATTTTACGATGATAGATGGAAAAGTAGCTCAAGCTGTGACAAATACCTACTGCTTCAGCGAGCAATTGCATTATTTATGGAGCTAAACCTTCAGAGATGAATGACTTATCCAAGTTGCAATCTAAGATCCTGAATGAAGAAGCTCTTGTTCTAGGAATGTCATCACTGCATGCAAGGATTCGATTTATGGAGTACATATTGCACCTGGGATATAACTTAAGCCTTAAAGCGTGGAGAACTAATGAGACTCCTCGTGCTATTAAAGAAGAGGAAAACAACGAATAAAAGTTGACGTTATATAGCAAGGAACTGGAACAACTAATGATGGCAATACTTCACGAAGATTTTTCGGAAATCCAGATGTGGCTGCAGATATCACCAAAATAGACATTAGATTGATAACCAGACTCGCAGTAATATTGGAAGTTATTTGCAGCAACTTTTCAATCGATACTCAAAAATTTGAAACTTATAGTGAAGAGACAGCTACCTTTGGTATCACATGCCCCCAACTGTTCACAAAATTTTGCTACACGGAGCAGAAGAAATAGAAAGTGCATCCTTGCCAGTTGGGTCACTTTCAGAAGAGGCCCACGAATGCAGGAATAAGGACTACAAGTTCTATAGGACCCACCATTCCAGGAAGTTTTCCCGGTTATCAACGAATGAGGATATATTCCATATGATCCTGATATCATCCGATCCATTTATAACCCATTTAAGACTTGAACAAAAGAAAAACCATCTTTCTTTGAGTGAAGAAGCTCTTGAATTAATTAAATAACTTATTAATATTATTGATTATGTGTACTCATTTATTTAATATTTATTTCTTGTATTTGTAATATGCTTGTGTTATTATGTATGTATTTGATAATTTAGCTTAAGAACAAAAACAAATACAATTTTTCTTTTTTCGATATAAGTCAATAAACCCTGCAAATCTGAAAAATGTCAATAAGTTTTCTCTCCAACCAAATTTAACCAAATTTTGTCGAAATGTGTGTAAGTCCAGTCCAAGCATGTGTGCAAAATTTCATTTCATTGCGTTATATAGTTCAGATTTTGCGGATTTTTTCCGCTCTCCCATACAAAATGGCAACACTGCGCGCCACGCCGCCGCGCTGAATTGTACATGCCAATTTAAAATTTAAAATCGATTGACTTTGTTGTTCTCGGGGTGTTTCATCCCGTTTGTGCAGTAGGTGTGGGAGTTTTATTGCTTGGTATTTTATCCCAATGACCGGATCGGCGCAGGGACAGGGAATAAAATTCCGGACATATTGCCCACCCATAAGTCTTTCGTAACTTATACCTCACGTATATTTTTTTTTGCGAATTTTATCAAATAAAAATAACAAAATCGCGCTATTTTTTCATTTTTATTTGATAAAATATTTAGCCTTTTATATTTTGGGGGGACTTTCCTTTCAGGTAGCAAGCGTTTAATATTTATTATTTCTGAACAGTTAGCTAGTTGTCTCAATAAAACAGATTTAAAATATTAAAGTGAGGAGACACCGTTGAATCATAAAAAAAATATTTTGCTGTTCAGTTTTAACCTCACTTTTTTTTAGTGTTTCCTTGACTAATAGTACTGAAAGTGTCCAGATTTCGATATTTAATGCCTCTTAGGGTATGTAAAGTCACCAGGCAGGCGTCTATATCAACAGTTTCTTAGCTTAACAGTACCGTGGGTGGCCCGCTTCATTCTCAGGATTTTAACTCCCTTTTCGGGGGCCACACCCGCTCACGCAACTTCGTTGCTCCGCTTAGGGTAAGTCGCCATGCAGGCGCCTACGTCAACAGTGTTTTAACTTAAAAGTACTGTGGGTTCAGAAACTTACAAAATTAACAAAACGGAAAAATTCCCAATAATGTCTCAAAAATAACCCGACTCTGCTAATAATTACATAAAGAGAAATGTCAAAATAAACAAATACGTGCATTTTGTATGGAAATTGAGGAACTCAAAAATTAATGAAAAATAGCTATAAATGTTTCTCCACTTTAAAATTGTTGTATTTATTATTAAAAAGTACTAATCTGCATCTAGATTAATGCTACCTTAAAGGAAAGTTGAGCCAATATATTTCTCAAGTTCTTGAAAACACCGAATTATACAACTTTTTTTTTTCAAATTTAAAACTAGTTAAATTATGTATATACCTATTCTATTCTAAATTTTTTTTCGGGACTTATGACCCAGTAAAATGGGACATAAGTCCCGAAAAACAAATTCAGGACTTATATCCCGGGGACTTATGGCCCTGCGCCGACCGGATCAGGGCTGCCAACTTACTATTAAGTAAATCTACTTCATTTATTTATTATTATCCATCTGCTATGTAACAATTTTATTTATTTTTGTATAATTTATTTTTATTTTTATTTTATCTATTTTTATATAAGGATCGAAATTTCATTTAATATGTGTTGTATTGATTAATTTTTGCAAAATCGAAAAAGTCACTTACTTGATCTGAATGCATCGGAAAAATCTACAGCAATTTGCCTTCAAATTTCCAAACATTTCCTTCTTTTCAGGAGGAAAACGTACACATATCAAAGGGCACGGTAGTGCCCAGCCAAGTTCTGGCACTACACCCTTTTTACAGGAACGAACTCAGGCGATTTTTGACCCCTCCCTATCTTCAGTACCAATGAAGTCAGAAACTTAAAATTCCGAACATAAGCTAGCCAGGCACAGGCGCCACACCAAATTTCAACTTTCTAGCTTAAGCGGTTCCTGAGATATAAGGCCTCAAAAATCACAAAAACCGTAACTGACTGACTGACTGACTGACAGATCATCAAAATTATGGAGCACTTCCCGATATCGTAGAATCTTGTAATTTTGCACAACGGTAGGCATTGTCATGCAAGCAGAGGAAAAAATCGAAAATTTGAAATTTTCCATTCAGGGGGCGTGGTATCCGCCCACTTTCTCCGAATTGGTGTTGGTTGAATGGAGCACTTCTGACTGCTGTAAAACGATGGAATTTGGTAAACTGGTAGGGCTTAAATTGTATATAAGGACAAAAATATAAAATTAGCGGTTTTCCATTCAGGGGCGTAGTATCCGCCCACTTCCTCAGAAATGATGTAAATTATATATGGCGCACTTCCGATTGCAGTAGAACAATGAAATTTGGTAGAACGGTAGGACTTAAATTGCATATAAAGGACCAAAAATAAAATTCGAGGTTTTCCATTCAGGGGCGTGGTTTCCACCCACTTTCTCCGAATTGGTGTTGGTTAAATGAAGCACTTCCGACTGCTGTAAAACGATGACATTCGGTAAAGTTGCAGGGCTTTAATTACACACAAAGAAAAAAATATAAAATTAGCGGTTTTCTATTCAGGGGCGTGGTATCCGCCCACTTCCTCAGAACTGATGTAAATTATATATGGCGCACTTCCGATTGCAGTAGAACAATGAAATTTGGTAGAACGGTGGGGCTCAAATTGCATTTAAAGGACCAAAAATAAAAATTGAGGTTTTCCATTCAGGGGGCGTGGTATCCGCCCACTTTCTGAGAAAATGTTTAATTTATATGGAACACTTCCGATTGCTGTAATGAAGGTTGGTTTGCTAGTGTTAGGTATCTTGCCAGGATAAGAAGAAAGAATTGAAGCGCAAATCAAAACAACCGATAACAAAAAGAAAATATACCAAAAGAAATATTAAGCTATAAACTAAGTTTATTTTAGTAGGTAGAGTTCACCCTTCTATCTTTCCGTATCTTTCGAGATTTTGGCATGGCAAAATATTAAAATCTTTGCAAAAAGGAGTGAGATCAGACCAAAAACATAAATGTTAAAAAAAGAGCCAAGTTCTTCTATACAAAAACCTTTGTGTAACAAGTCAGCCGTGAAAAATACTGAGATCTAAAAGTACGCCAAGTTATTACTTTATGAAGGTTTAATACTGAATATTTAAAGTAGAATTATATTGAAACAGCTACAATGTAATAGAGAAATTTTATTATTTGATGACTACTGACTAAAATTTGATGGGCTTACTTGGCAAGTTTTTTCTTATGCCCAATCCAAAAGGTTTTGAAAACTTGACCAGTAAGCCCATCAAATTTTAGTCAGTAGTCATCAAATAATAAAATTTTTTTTTCTTCAACTACACTTAAGAGAGAGAGATTTTAAATCAATTTGAACCTAATAGCATATTGAATTACTAAATTAATAAGGGTTGGAAAATTTTTTCGATAAAATCCTCAAACACGCATCCCTAATAAATTAAACCTTTAACCTTTAAATTCGAATACAATCGAAAAAAGGCTTTAGCCTGAAAAATGTTGGTTAATAGGTATACAATTAAAAAATATTCTTCGAGTCATAATTATTTATGTGGTTATAAAAATATTAAAGACAATACATACCTAAATATTTAAAAACACCTTTTTTGAAGTCTATAGTGATTCGTTTCATTAAAGAAACCTTAGGATGTTAGTTACAAATTACCAATACCTATTATTATATATACAATAATTGTTATGTATATTTTATATTTATGTGTGTCCTTTTAAATAGCCCTTAATTACAGGTGTAAAAAAGGAACATTTTACATTTTTGTATACCAATATTAAAAATGCTTTATACTAAATTTATTGCAGGAACGTTTTAACACACTTTGTTGACGTTGTTGGTCGCAAATCATGTGAAAAAGGCAACCAAATTATAGCAACTATAACAACATCTGGAGGAACAACACCGGCTATGGTTGCAGCGGCAGCTACTTCAGTAGTCGTCTTAGGCGATGAAATGCGATCTTCTATTTACATGACTAATTGTGTTAGTTTTCAAAGTGAAATTCTAACAATTGATGTTGATTCTGGAGAGTTGCTAACTGCTGACAGGTATATAATTACCGATATAACCAATTTTGAAAAATAAAAAAAAGGCCAGCAAAACCCGGAATATAATCTGTTATGTTGGGCTTATTATATTTTTACACAGGATTTATTTTCAGTGCTTATATTTACAAATTGAAGGCATTTGTGGCAGTTTAAACATAAACATATATAATATATTTCTTAACGTTTTAATAATTTGCTGGATCTGGAGATTTTACATGTAAATAAGAAGGTTATTACATTCCCTCGCTTTTAAGATCTTAAACTAGGTAAAATTTTGAAACTATTAGAACTCAAGTTAAAAGTCTCCATATCAATTTTCCTCCAAGAATTTTAACAAATTTACCATAAACTAGAAACGAACCCAACTTGTTTCTTCATTGATTAGGGTCATACGCAAGAAAAACATATTGGATTTGAATCTGTAAATTAATAAAATTGGTAAAGCGTAAAGCCATTGTTATATGGGCAATTCTACAGAACTTTTAAACTCTGTGTTATGAGCATATAGCTATGAATATCTTAGCTCCAAGTTAAAATATACTTGAATTTCTTTTTTATTCCAGTGAATTACTTTATTAAGAATATGTATTTTCCAAATTGAGTCATCTAAGTATTTATCTGCGCTTTTATAGTTTCTTAAACAAGCTAAATTTAAAAAATCTCAATTGTAATAATCTCGTTTATTTTTAAATTATGCTCTGATGTACTCGCGGCCCGCAACTTGAGTCATTACTTTTACAAGCAAAATGTTGTCTTTACCTATAAGAAATATTATCGTAAGTTTCGTAAGTGTGCGCCAGTTTTGTGATAACTTATAGATCTTTCTATAAGTGTAATAACTTTTTAATAAGAATATGTTTTTTCGATGTTTCGTTGTTTTTTGAAGACGGCCCAAGGAATATCACTATAATTTTCAATTATCTTTATTCCTCAAGTAAAAACGAAGAAATCAAGCCATGAATCAAGTATGTGCGCAATAAATTTTCGAGACTAGAAATGTTTTTAAGCAGAGATCAACTTTCTGCAAGAATGGACATTTGCACTTAAATGTAAAGCACATCTTTCGCAAGGCTTAAAATCGATCTTTTCTGCTTCTGATCTTACTGTATGCTTATAGATTTCTAGAAAAACAATGGGCCACAAAAGTAATTATTGTAGTTTTAAAATTATCAACCTTAATTAGAGTATTTATTCAAATAAATGAAATTTCGGGTCCTGCTCTTATAATACTGTATAGGTATATACCCTACCTCAACGGCCGCGATAAAATCGATGCACGACTATTTATTCAACATACTGATAGGTTCAATAAAAAGTGCGTCTCAGTGGTGTGCGAAGTATTTGAAAATATAAAGTTTCAAAATCACAAGTTTAAAAGTTCTGTAGATATGCCCATATATATGTGGCCCGTCATACCGAAAGTAAACGTCTTTGACTATAGACAAAGAGAGTCTGTCAAAATTCTTCAGTAACACAATCCATTCACTCAAAAGCTCACACCTGCATCACTTTTGAAGAAATATATTATATAAATCGCCAGCGTCGGTTGTTCTAGACGAAAAAGATAGAAGTGATAGATAGAAGATAAATAATAAATCTGATTTAAGGACTACAATTTAATTAATAAAGATTATTTATGAATGGTTATAGGAAATTTTTAATACCAAATAAATTTACAAAAAATAAACAAAACTTAATATAGAAGTATGTTCTATACTATTTTAGTTTTAAAATAAGAATAGTAAACTTCAAAATGAGAATAGTAAACTTCAATATTAGAATAATAAATTTCAATATGAGAATAGTAAATTTAAATATGAGATTTTTTATTTAAATATAATTTAAAACAAATAATATTAATATCACATATTAAAATAACATATTTTCTAAGTTAAGAACTGCAAGAAATTTATTTGGAATGCTTGCGATGCAATTGGGACACGTTGTTGGTGTAATTGTCTGCAAACCTTATTACGAGTACCTATAAGGCGTTCTAAGGCTTTTACTATCTGTTCTCTTATGGATGAATCGTTTCTGCTGTTAAGAATCCTTGACAACTTTTTTGAGAGCTCTCTTTTAACATAACTCTTTACCACAGACCAAACATTTTCAATGGGGCTTAGCATTGCACTATAGGAACCAAGTCTGAGTGTACGGTTGTCACAAAATTTCTGCTCATGCAGAATTTCTTCAATTTGACTATGACAAGGTACATTGTCAATTACAATAACAACTGGTACACTATAGCCGCGTTTTATTATCGCCAATGATCCATATACGAGTAGATTAACCCTCGAAAATAAAACGATACAGATCATAGTGACAAGTGTTGTATGCTCATCTCCCCCTTGCTTATGATTGCTGATTTTCAAATGTGTTGTCTTTTTTCTTTACACTGCAGTTTACACTACCTTACCATAAAAAGCCATCTACTCGCCAGAAAAGGAACTAATTTCTGGATCTTTAAAACAGATCTAGATAGAGAACAGCATCCCAAATTGTTTTTGTAATACATGTTAAAAATTAATCCAGAACCGGCTCCACATAGATCCGTAGATAATAAAACGCACCGTATGTCTAACCATTGCTTGACGAAGAAAGGTTTTCATCCACTCTCTTGTATCGTCTTTCTCGAAAGAACCTCTTCTTATTTCGTAATGAATAAATCCTACCGTGCTTATGCAGCCTATGATATGAACATTAGCACTTTTTGAACCAGCAGCTATAGTAGTGCATCTTGTTCTTTACTTTAGCTGTTCTCATATTGAAATTTTCTATTCTCATATTGAAATTTACTATTCTCACATTGAAACTAAAATGTTTGTGTTTTATTTTTTTGTTCCTTCCACTATTACAGTGGGTGATCAAATTATTACGGCCAGTGGAAGAAAATTGAGTCTTTTTTATATAAAAACGCACTTAACTTTTTTATTTTTCTATTTTTTTAATTTTATTTAATTATTTTTAAGATATTTTAAACTAAATAAAAATAAGTTTTAACAAACAAAAGTGAACAAAGTTTAAAAAAAACTTTAGTATTTTGTATTTTAAACTTTTTTCCATTATCGCCTTTGTGTGAAATGGCTTTTTCCGAAGGGGCTTCTTTGCTAGACGGCAGCAACAAGAACCGATATCTTTTATGGTGACGTATGACTGTCATGTCAGTGTATCGTACGCAAGGCGTACGAGGAAGTGCAAAGGAACATTTATTCACCCCAGAGACAGCTATTTTACTCTTTCTTTCCTACTGAGTACCAGCCAGATAAACACACATGCAAGCAAACATGAGACACACGCAAGCAGAATGAAATATCCTATGTATTGTAAAATGAATTGTATATATTTCAGTCAGTCTAAAAAGCAAGCTCGACCTGGTCGGTCAAGAGAATAAACATTGGGTTTTTTGAAATATCTTTTTCCCAATCAAAGTTTATGTGTTTTTATTTTATAAGTATTAATTATAATTCGCGACGGGTTTAAGATTATACAGTCAGTAAATCTCTATTCCAGACTCTTAGATCAAATTTGTCAAGGTCTTACGTATATTTTTTACTTGCGACTTATAGGTACTATAAGGCAAGTTATGCATTCGTAAAAAAAATCGAACTCGAGATTTTGATGAAAGTTGACATTACGATGATAGCGAAGACTAAAAAAGTGGGTCTCGCAATTCTGTCTGTCTGTCTGTCTGTTCGACTACAGGCTAAACGACTCGGCCGATTTTCTTTAAACTTGGTAGATATCATTTTTAATTTTTTCCACCCACACGTTTTTTTCTGTTTTTTTTTAAGACCAAAAATAACGGTACCCCCCATACGAATTTTTTTCGAAATTTTATAAACATTTTTTTTTCTCAAAAACTGTTCAACAGATTTTAAAAATAAAAACACAGAAAAATTTCATTTAATTAAATCTAGGTATTGGTTGAACAAAATTTTCCGAAAAATGGTTATTGAGGGTACCCCCCATGGAACCATTTTTTTTGTTTTTGATTTTCTCAAAAACGGTTCAACCGATTTTGATAATTTTTTTTTGCTAAAGCTCACCAAAAACATAAATAGAATTGTGTACTCAAATTTTCAAAAAAATTTGTTTTGGATTTTTAAAAAAAACTTCAAAATTTTTTTTTCAAAACACAATATTTCGAAAACCCCATGCTAGATTTTTTTTAAACTTGATAAATAAAAGTTTCTCAATATAATCTACAAAATGTGAAAATTTTTTTTTATTTTACCTAAAAATAAAGGTACCTACCATACAAATGCTAAAAAATTAAAAAAAATGGTTTTCAAAAATCGTATTTTTCTCGAAAACGGCACCTAGAATTTTGATAAAATTTTTTTCTTTCAATTAATTTTTAGGATCTTTAATTTAATAAAAAAAAATTTGAAATTAAGATATTACAGCTTGTACCTACCATAGAACCATTTTTTCGAATTTTGAATTTCTCATTATCCACATAACGGATATTAATGAAAATTTTTATAGAGAAGCTTCTAAAAACTCTAAAACACATTGCATTTCAAAACTTTAAAATAAATATTTTTTGAATTTTAAAAAAAAAAATCTATTTTTTTTCTTTTTTTTTGAAAATTCGATATCTCCGAAACAGGTCAATATTTCTTTTCGTAAATTTTATTCTTATTCAAACAATAATTAAAACTTTAAATTAGCGTACACAAATTTTTTCTAAAAAAGCTTTTAAAAAGTTTGTATATAAAAGCTTCTTTTGAAGAAACCACTACAAGGACTTATAATTTTTGTTCTTGCATAAATTCATATTTGCATAG
Source organism: Philhelius festivus (assembly GCA_963931855.1). Lineage (NCBI taxonomy): Eukaryota > Metazoa > Arthropoda > Insecta > Diptera > Syrphidae > Philhelius > Philhelius festivus. The sequence continues at coordinate 127,565,498 of OZ007556.1, read as the reverse complement.
CATTCTGTTACTACTAAAAGAATTTAAAAATTAATTTTATCCTTAGGAACAGTTTTCTCTAATAACATTCGTTTTTAAAATTCCCAGTCGATTACATAGGAGCAAGTTCGTGCGACCCAGTCGTGCATTTTATTTTTATTGTAAACGCATATTTTTTTTAATTCGGCGTTCATCTCGGAGAGTAGTAATTTATTTTCGTCCAGATTTTCTTTTTCTTATAGGCGAAAGAGCGGGATTTTTCTTTATTTTTTTTTAATTTTGCCTACCGATGACTTTGCTAATATTTTAATCAATGGAATTTTTTCTCTGAGTGTACGGTGTTCAATAAAAAACTCATTTTTTCGTAATTTTTTCTGGGGAAAGGTTTTTTCGTCTAGCCATGATTAGACGAGGGTTTTTACACAAAAGACTCGCTTAAACCAAATTGATTGTACACACAATATAAAACTTAATGATTCCCAAAACACGTTTTTGACGGTAAATGCAAATTCGGGCAAAGTTACCAATGATAATTCCCGAAAAAGCACGTTAAAAATCTCAAGAAATAAAAAACCAACATTTGACAAAATGAGGTACCCATTCAAAAAGATGGCTACTACCAAAAATAAATATTGTTTAGTGTTACCAATTTTTATTTTATTTAAAGCTTAATACTTATAAAATCATTTTATAAGCCAATAAATATATTAATAAGGTTATTTTATGCATTTTCATATACTCAATCCTGAAAACGTGTTATTTTTTCAAGTGGCCGTAATAATTTGATCACCCACTGTATACTCCTTGGTCTTCAGAGAAAAATAATTTGATCACCCACTGTATACTCCTTGGTCTTCAGAGAAACCTCGCGAAACAAGTTTTGGTTGCCAACGTACCCAGATAAATGGGAAAAAGGTTCATTCAGAATAATTTTGTATAAAAATGAATATTTCTGAATTTTTTGTGATGAACTTTTACTATTCCAACACACGCCGTGGATTGTGTATCAATCTTTAATTCAGGCCGTTAGTGCAATATAATAGTGTTATTGCAATTTTATTTATTTTTACTACGAAAATTAAATCTGTATGTGTTAAACAACATTTATACATCAAATTTTTTTTTAAATTGACGGCTTCTTGCAACAGTTACAGAATTTTTTATTCTTAGGCCAAGCAAAAACTTGGATGCAGCTTTAAGTAAGGTCAATTATCATTAGGCCTAGGGTCACGACTCACGAATACAAAATCAGAGACGTTTTTGTCTCGTGCAGTGTTTTTTACCTTTATGGTGCATTATTTATAGTAACTTATTAAAAAAAGAAACACAAATTCTACAATTCAATAATTATAATGTTGATTAGAACTTTGCCACTAGTTTTTTTTACACCCTTAGATTTCAACCCAATTGGTCGACGAAAATGATGATGAACTGTTTATTTGTATAATTCAATATTACAGAAAATAAATTCATTCGTTAGTTGACCGCACCTTCCCTTGCCTTTAGCTATCATTGCAATTCCACTTCCGAAGCGGATTAAAAGTTTCAGACAAGAGATAATTTATAAAAAATAGGAAGAGAGTCGGAGACAAAATTCAGACCTGAGGAAAGAGCATTTATTTTGTAAGGATCTGACTTAAAACTGTACAATACAAAATGTATTGAACGATCTAGAAGATAATTTCTAATCCAAGTAGGGTTTCGTTGATACCAAACGTACGCATTTTCGATTGGAGAGCCTGGTGTCAAACTCTATCAAATATCAAATGCAATAATCTTACTTTCTCCAAAACATTGTATAGATCTGCTCCACTCTTCGGACACATATGCCATGAGACACCAGTGTAATAAGTTCTGTGAAAGCCAATGTGCAATTGGTCGATAGGAGAGGTGGAGGAAGGGTCCCCCTTTTTAGGAAGCTTGCCAGCGATGAAGAACACCTCTTCAGAAGAAAGAGGAATGAACCGGATTTGTTTATATCAAGACCTCGAAGGGCTCTCGCAACTGTGTGAGGGCAGAAATATGCCTGCCTCATTGAATGATTCACGTTCTCAAGTACAGGAGGGGCAAATGAGCTGCGAGTACATTTGCCTTATCTGAAGAGCTACTCGTAGTTATCGGGTAGTCGTTATACATGAGGGTTGAAACCAAAGAGGAAGTTGAATTTTTTTACGTTCTTAACAAATGACCAGAAATTTCTACTGCATGTGGGACATTGCAGAATTTGTTTGTATTAATGTATGAATTTGGTTTGTTTTTTTATTTAATAATTTCCACTGTTGGGTTGGCTTTTTAAGAGTGGAAACATACTTTTATCAACCTGATTGCTTCCTTTTGTTTCCTGGGAGATCCTTTCCTCTAGGTTTCATCATAGTATTCACCGTAAGCCCTTCGGATGCTTCAAAGCCTACTCCAAGCAGGGGTGATACTTTTTAGACTATAAAAAAAAGTTGTAACTATTGCAAGTGAAATAGTGCATTACGCGCTGTCAAATAATTCAAACAGTGCGGGCGTTGCGACTTCAAATCGACTGAAATGTGAATAAACATATAAATGCAAATCGAAAATCAAAGGGCACGGTAGTGCCCAGTCAATTTCCGGCACTACACCCTTTTTACAGGAACAAACTCAGGCGATTTTTGATCCCTCCCTATCTTCAGTACGAATGAAGTCAAAAACTTAAAATTCCGAATATTTGCTAAGCTAGTAAGGCTCAGGTGCCTCACCAAATTTCAATTTTCTAGCTTCTAGCATAAGCGGTTCCTGGGATATAAGGCCTCAAAAACTACAAAAACCCTAACTGACTGACTGAGAGATCATTAAAATTATGGAGCACTTCCCGATATCGTAGAATCTTGTTATTTTGCACAACGGTAGGTCTTGTCATGCAAGCAAAGAAAAAAATTTGAGGTTTTCCATTCAGAAGGCGTGGTATCCTCCCACTTCCTCAGAACTGATGTAAATTATATGGGACACTTCCGATTGCAGTAGAACAATGAAATTAAGTAGAACGGTAGGGCTCAAATTGCATATAAAGGACCAAAAATAAAAATTGATGTTTTCCATTCAGGGGGCGTGGTATCCGCTCACTTTCTCCGAATTGGTGTTGGCTGAATGGAGAACTTCCGACTGCTGTAAAACGAGGAAATTTGGTAAAGTGGTAGGGCTGAAATAAATTGCGTACAAAGAAAAAAAAATATAAAATTTGAGGTTTTCCATTCAGGGGCGTGGTATCCGCCCACTTCCTCAGAACTGATGTAAATTATATGGGACACTTCCGATTGCAGTTAGAACAATGAAATTTTGTAAAACGATAGGGCTCAAATTGCCGTGGCACGATGGTTGAGTGCTCGCCTGTCAACCTCATGATCACAGGTTCGATCCCTGCCGTCGTCTATGTCGTTTTAATTCCATTAAAATCTTCTAAAAATTGTCATCAATGGGTTGCTGGTTTACTCATTACATGTTGTTCAGGCGTAACACTAACAACATGTAATTGAGTTAAACTAGTATGCCCAACAAGGATGAATACGAATAAAATAATGTGAATTATAAGTGGCATAGAAATAAGACACGGCATTTCTCCGCTTTAGTTCAGCCGCCATCCCTGGAGATAAAATTATCTGAGACAACCAACAACAGTCTCAGAGCATCTTTCCTATCCTTCTTTCTCTTCATTAACTTCACGCCCGCGCTGTGTTGAAACATTTAAAGGGTAATCATAATCCCTTGAGCGCGGGTAGATTATGAAAAAAAAAAAATATAAAGGACCAAAAAGAAAAACTGAGGTTTTCCATTCAGGGGGCGTGGTATCCGCCCACTTTCTGAGAAAATGTTTAATTTAAATGGAGCACTTCTGATTGCTGTAGAATGATGAAATTTGGTAGAGCGGTTTAGCTTAATGTACATTCAAAGCGAAAAATAGATATCTAAGATTTTTCATTCGAAGTGTCTTTTTATTGTCATTTTAAAACTATACATGCATCTTGAAAATTCATGACTTTTCTTAGAACTAGAGTGCTCGATTTGGTACTCTATGTTATGTTAACATGAATGAAAAAAGAAAACATTTGCATACCTGAAAAAATTATAAGTTTACATAAAAAAAATTGGTGGGCTACCTTCATTTTAAAAGAGAGGAGATAAAATTGCAACAAAAACAACTACTCGTATTATTGCTTTTTTATGACTTTGAGCGGATGTAGGTACCAGTATTTATAATTTAGGTAGGTATGTTAGTGTAAGGTATCTTGCCAGGACAAGAAGAAAAAATTGAAGCGTAAATCAAAACAACCAATAACAAAAAGAAAATATATCAAAAGAAAGAGGAAGCTTTAAACTAAGTTGAATTTAGTAGGTAGAGTCCACCCTTCTATCTTTCCGTATCTTTCGAGATTTTGACATGGCAAAATATTAAAATACTTGCAAAAAGAAGTGAGATCGTGAATAAATAAATGTTAAAAAACATAAATGTAAAAAAAAGAGCCAAGTTCTTCTATACAAAAACCTTTGTGAAAAGTTCTGAGATTTAAAAGTACGCCAAGTTCTTACTTCATGAAGGTTTAATACCGGATTCTTAAAGTAGAATTATATTGAAACAGCTACAATGTAATAGAGAAATTTTATTATTTAATGATTACTGATTAAAATTTGATGGGCTTACTTGGCAAGTTTTTTGTATGCCCAATTAGAAAGGTTTTAAAAACTTGACCAGTGAACCATCACATTTTAGTCAGTAATCAATTAATAAAGTTTCTCTATTTCATTGTAGCTGTTTCAATATAATTCTAATTTAAATATCCGGTGTTAAACCTTCATAAAGTAAGAACTTGGCGTACTTTTAGATCTCAGTACTTTTCACGGCTGACTTGTTACACAAAGTTTTTTGTATGCAAAAACTTGGCTCTTTTTTTAACATTTATGTTTTTGGTCTGATTGATTTAACCGAATAGCATATCAATTTTATATAAAAACGCAAATAAACTTAATCCGAGCAGAGATATATGTTACCCAAAAGTAAATAAATTTAAACCAAATGCAAATTAGAGTAAGCTATAAGCAAATCAAATTAAAATATTTAAATTTAAAATTGAGTTGCTAACCCCCAGTTTCACAGTGGATAGTGGAAGTTTAAACTTAAGGTCAGCTGAACCTGAAATGGCTTTTAGATTTAATCTGAACTTCAGTTCAATTGTACGTAGCTTAACTAAATTGTTTTCTCTTTCTATCTGAATCAAAGAACAAACAATCAAGGAAAGTTTGCTTTGCTTCGGTTGTGATCTGTGACAGAAAAAAATAAAATAAATTCCTTTTTCAAATGTATGAAGTGGTTGTTGAACTGAGATTTAAAGTGCAGAATTAACTCTGTTCAAGGTTTAAATGACACTGTGAAAGCAAATTTATTGTTGAGCTGAAGTTTAAACCGAAATTGGGGTTTAAACTTCCACTGTGAAACTGGAGGTAACAAGTTAGAACGAATGCGTTTAGATAAAGTAGACTTATCTTTTGGCGCAGATCTACGCCGATTTTCCAATAGTTTAAATTGAGTTGTTAATAGGTTAAATCTATTTGCAGTTGGATTAAACCTATTTGTTTTTGGTTGTATTGATTTCAAGTCTAAAAAATAGGCTTAAGTGCGGATGATTTGACACGTTAACGTTGTAAGATCTCGTAAAATATAAATATACTTTTTAAATTTCTAAAATTTCCATTTGTTTAAGTATCATTTTAGCTACAAAATTGCATAATTAATTTATTTCTTTAAATAGTGCTTTTCATGATATACCTAGAGTTATTCCTAAAACCTTCCAATTTTTCAATTCCTCCTACCAAAAAAGTATTATTGAAATTTAATTAAGGGGCTTTGCAGCTTCGCCGTAATGTCGGCTCTCAAAACTTAAGCCTATATCTTACACTATAGTGTAGTGGTTCCAAAAATAAAGTTTGGAATCTTTGGCACCGATAATATTCAATCGTGCATGGCAAGGAACGTGTTACATCGACATCCTGAATAATAATAATATGATATGAATAATATATATAATACGATATGAATAATATGTGCTGTGTCGAATTTAACAAGCACAAAATTGTTTGTTTTTTTAGGATTGCATGTAAAATTCGTTGACACTTCGAAGGTGTTGGAATCATTCTTATGACTAATTTTTTCTCCTCCAGTTGATAAGATTTAAAAAAAAACTGGTTTTGGCAACTTGCAAGTTTCTATTCATGATTTTGGACTTCCTTTACTGACGAGTTGTTTCTTTTTAATAAAATTTGGACATGGAAGAAGTAACTTTCATTCATGTCGGTTTCAGTTACCTGTGCTAAAATAAAAAAAATAAATTCGGTGGTGCAACAGCTCGAAGAGAACCAGGAACTAGTGACTTACAACTTTCAACCATTTCTGTGTACGTGTTACCAGGAACGGAGGGGACCTAAAACCTTCTGCCGATTCAAAACGGCTAATGAGCAGCACTTTCCATGACAAGAGGTATACTCTTGGAGGATTTGTCCATTCCTCGCAAAAGGCAGTACATCTCTGAAAAACTTTTTTGCAGCAGCTGACAGCTTTAATACGGTCGTTGGTCGTTACACCAGTCTCATTCAAATTTTATATTTATAATGTATATTTTTTTAAATGTATTTTTTGGGAACAAATTTGTATTTCTCAAACAATAGTTTTAGATTTAAAAAAATTGGTGCTTTTATAAATCCATGAAGTCGAGCTATACCTACCAGTTTTTTCTTGCCTATGCAGCTATAGGCATTTTTCTCGTTTCATAAGACCTGATATCCATCCCTAACCAGCTTATTTATTCAGATTTTAATTATTTGGATACGGAATTTTATGTATGGGGGCATTTATGAAAAAACAAGTTGTTTTGCTAGATTACATGTGAAACCAAAATGAAGTTAAGAGCATTTTTAAAATATTCACAAAGCTCGCTCTCTTGAGCTGTTGGTAAAATTTGGTTATGGAAATATTTTTTTTTTTTTTCAGAGTTAATATATTATACTTGCCTTCGCGTTTTTTTTAATTCTAAAATAAAAGAGGTACGTTTAAATTGTTTTAATGGCTTCCTCTACACTCGTTTCGTTGGTGTTTTGTAAATGTTTGGCATGTATAGAATTCCTTAAGAGAGAACTAATTAGTTTTTGTAATTGAAATTAAAAATAAAATGATCAATGCGTAAAATTTTTTTACCAAAAGTTTTTACTTAAGAAATATGTAACAAAAACACTTAGATTGCTCAGCATTATTATTGCATCAAGAGGATACATAAACGAAAAAGAAGTCCACGGAAGGATTCAACTTTTAAATCTGAAGCAAAGTTCACGATTTTGTATCCTGGTTATGCAGTCAATTCAGAACACTTATATCTTCCATTTTAAATTTCAGGCTAAAGCAACAGACTCAATCGCAATCATCCGCCAAAGATTCTTACGGTACACAACGAGTGTACAAAAAGACGTCCCCTAACTGCACCATAACTCTGTACTTGCCAACGCGTGAAATAATTCTCTCCGGATCAAAGCCTACAATCTTACGTGGAATTGTGTTTGTAGATCCACTGATAGTTCAAGGCTTCAGAATTTATGCGCAGCTGACCTTAACTTTTAGGTAAGTGTTTATTTTTTATTTTTTTTTTAGATACCCTTTATGGCGGCTGAAAGACTAATAAAATGTGACGGGAAAACTGCCAAGGCTATGGCAAACTTTAACGTTTTTCTTGTTCTATAATTTGCTTTGAAGAAAGTTTAAACACTTTATAGACTAAGAGCCCACAGCAATTTTTGGGTGTTATTGGTAACAAAAAATAATTAGCATAATTAGAAAGGCCTTTAGTAGTTATTTACAAATGTGAACGTCTTGCATGCTCTATAGTGGGAGCAATAGTGAATAAGAGTGCATCAAATATGCAGTTCTTTCCAAAGTCTAAAAAATTGTGATACAAAATTTGCCATAACTTCAAAATGAAGAGCTAAGATGCCCTGATTGTAAATATCGAGGTCCAAGACGTTTTGAAGGCGGTCTTCTTCGTGCAAGAAGTACGCTATTCTTATTGCGTCTTGCAGGCAGAAGGATATCTGCAAAACGTCTTAGACCTCAATCAGAGGGCTTAACTCTACATTTTGGCAAAGTTGTTGTCACAATTATTTAGACTTGGAAAGAACTGCATAATATGATGCACTTTTATGCACTATATAGCTCCCACTAGAGCATGCAAGACGTTCACATTTGTAAATAACTACTAAAGGTCTATCTAATTATGATTATTATTTTAACTTGCGACTTATAGGTACAATAAGGCAAGTTATGCATTCGTAAAAAAAATCGAACTCGAGATTTTGATGAAAGTTGACATTACGATGATAGCGAAGATTAAAAAAGTGGGTCTCGCAATTCTGTCTGTCTGTTCGACTACAGCCTAAATGGCTCCGCGATTTTCTTTAAACTTGGTAGATATCACTTTTATTTTTTCCCCCCACACATTTTTTTCTTTTTTTTAAAGACCAAAAATAACGGTACCTGCCATACGAATTTTTTTCAAAATTTTATATATATTTTTTTTCTCAAAAACTGTTCGACAGATTTTAAAAATAAAAATACAAAAAAATTTCATTTAACTATAGCTATACTCTGTCCAACAAAAATTGTCAGTACAGGGAAGATAGGACGATTGTCTTATGCCATGCATAAGTGTGTCGCCTTTTAAAGCTCTCACAGGGATTCCGTAGTTTATATTATAAATCGCCGCAAATGAGAGTAAAAAACAGGTAGAGCTACCGTCTGCCGATTCAAAACGACTGAAAACACTATTCAATTTACCTTTTCCCATAACGCCAAGCGGTAAGATAATATGCGCGTTTTTTTTTTAAGTTGAAAAGCAATACGACAACACTCAACATACTCATCTTCTTAAAATGTGTTCTCAAAAGCTTCAAATCCCAAAAGCTCCTTAATAAAAACCACTGAAAAAGCTCCTTGCCTGCAACTGAGAATGATAAACTCTGTTTTGATGTAGATAAAGAGCGCACGATCGTATTGAGTGCAGCGTTACCTTAGGATATTTTGGAAAAGTGGCAAAAAAAGTTGCACTCGAGAAAAAAAGGTGGCACTTAAAATTAAAAACAAAACAACACCATATATGTATGAAAATTGACTTAAGCAAGGGAACAAATTTCACACTCATCTCAACGAATTTATAGGAGTTGAAGAAAACACATAATTTAAAAAATCATTTTAAGGTTTATTGCAACGTAAGCTAAAAACTAAAAATTTAACAGTTCATTTTGTATTGATTATTCAACATAAATAAATAAATAAAAGTATGAATAAATAATAAATAATAAACAATAATTTATTTAAAAGAATTCGTATCACATTTTACTTTCCTGTGATGGTTTCCCTATATTTTTTTATGAGGAGCTCATCTGGACTCCACTCAGCTAAATCACAGTTGCTTACTAAATTTAAAGAAGGCAACATATTTTCGCAAGTTTCAGTGTTTAGTCTGTTGGTGAGTTTGTTTTTCATCAAAGTTAGTTTGGAAAAAACCCTCTTAGCGCAGGCACTGCCATGAGGCAAGGTTAAAATTTTTGCAACAAATTCATATATGTAAGTCCGAAAATAGGTATTCATTCAAACTATTTTTAATGTTACCCACTTTTTCAATGTGTGGGTTATGTTGAATTTTAAAACTTTGGTGGTATAAGTATCGTACGCATGAAAGATATGAAAACGTTTGGAAAAATGGCATGGTGAATTGCTAACTTTAGTTTTACTTGTGGGGAATAAAAAGTGGCACAGACGGAAAGGTGGTGGCTCGGTGGCACAGCCTGAATTTGACACTAAAGTGGCACAGCGGTAACGCTGATTGAGTGACACTTGACACTCTTGACAGTATCTCATCAGCAGTGGGATACGATGGTCGTTTTGGGGTGTACAACTTTTTGCAAAGAATTACAACAACAAGGAAAGCCAGTCGCTTGCTCTTTTTTTACCGGCATTTTTCCTAACGCATTGTAGTGAGGGTGCATCAGGCGCCACTGCTTTAGAAAAAGCTCTGCCATAAGGCCTGTACTGACAATTTTTGTTGGACAGAGTATAGGTAATGGTTAAAAAAAAAAATTCCGAAAAATGGTTAATTGTAATTTAATTTTTAATTTTGGTGGGCGCAAAACCCCCATTTATTCGGCTTAATACAAGCTAATTCTTAATCTAACTTAAGAACTAAGAACTTAAGCTTAGGTTAGTGAGGGGGAGGACGGTCCAGAAGCCGGAGTTTTAAGGAAGGAGTGCTCAGGTTAAAGTCGAAGAAGCATATGTTTAAATTAACAGCCCGTAGCATGCGAGAGACAGGTTCGTTGGAGCCGTAAGAGGTTCGGTGGGTGGGTATATAAAAGAGACGAGGGTTACGTGTATTACGGGGATTAGTATTGAGAGAGATGGAGTTGTAGAGCGACATGCAGTCAACGGAACCGGAGAGTAGTCGATGAATGAAGAGAATGTCTGATAGATTAGATTAGATTAGATTAGATTTTATTTTCATTATTTCTTAACATATTAATAAATTACAAAATAAAAATGAGCATGGCAATGCCGTCTGCTAGGTTGACAAGATAAAATTAATATAATATAAAGCTCATTGGTTTTACGATTATGTTAAAAGCAAGAAACTATTAAACAAAAAACAAAAAAAAAAAAACAAAAATATCTTATGTACATATATTTTACAACTAAAATAAATATTTAACTTCGATGTGTTTTTAGAAGCTTTCGCAGAGTATTCTGTCCCGATATGATTCTGCCACTTTGCAATACGTAAAAAGTTTTTCCACCGTCATCTCGTTTAAAAGACTTATCATTTCCTCTTCCGTAAGGTAATTAGATCCGAGGAAGAATCTCCTACTTTCTACCAGTACAGGGCATTTTCCTAAGAAGTGAAAAACATCTTCTCTTTCTCTTTGGTTGCATAAACTACATTGTCCAGGACGATCCTCCCTATGCGGAATATAGTTAAGATGCATGAGCTCCCCTCGAAGTCTCAGCATCATAGAAATAACCTCCACACTGTTCTCATCTCTAAAATAGTTATGTGGACCAAGGTTATGATTGAGATGTTTGTAAATTAATCTATGAGTTGAATTTGAAGCTTCTTCTATACAGTGACTACGGAGCTTTTCATCAACCGTCGCAATCAATTTATACCGTTTAACTCTGCAATCATTAACGTTACCGAAATCCAAATCCAGTGATATTTCACACCATAAAGCCAGCTCGTGCCATTCTGCGTACCAACTTCTTTGATTGATTGCATAGAGGGCTGCTTTCTTCGGTAATCTTTCACTATGCATTTGCAAAACTTTGAGAATATAGTCTATATGTAGTTTTAGGGTTTGAATAAAAAGCGGTGATAGTCCAGTTTCCAGCAAAACCATGTAATTTGGTGTGTTGTAGGGCAGATGATATATTCTTTTAATAAAGAATCTTAGCAGTTTTTCCACACTCTCGTACTGTTTGTATCCCCAAACCTGCGCTGCGTAAAGCATTATAGACTCAGACACTGCTTCAAATACACGAAATTTGCTACTATGTGCTATATTCTTGTTTGAGAAACACTTTGCCCAGGAAGTCCCAATTGCACTTTTTGCTTTCATAAGTTTTTCCCCATGATGTCTTTCCGTACTAAGATTTTTTGTAAAGCACACTCTTAAATAATTGAATTCCCTCACCATCTCTATCAAGTTCGAATCGTAGCTCCATCTTTCATTTGAGCTATTTCTTCCACCTCCATTCTTGAAAATCATTATTTTGGATTTTCTTAGATTGACCTTTAGATTTCACGTTACACAGTACCTATGCAATTGGTTTATCATCAGTTGCAGTGATTGGGGTGAATTAGAAAACAGCACAAGTGAAAGAAAAGTGCTTTGATCAATGTCCCGGCGAATTCCACTCCTACACCAATGTTGTCGGTTAGGTCATCTACAAAGATGGCAAATAAAAGAGGACTCAACGCACACCTCTGCCGGACGCCTGTTCCAGTCAGAAACCATTCAGAGATTTCCTCTCCATTCCAAACCGCAGCTTTAGTATCATTATAAATATTTTTGAGGACTTTACCGAATTTCCTGGACATCCCCAGTCCATAAAGCTTGTATAAGAGCGCATTTCTGTCCACCGCATCGAACACTGCTTTAAAATCCACGAAGAAACAATAAAGTTTCTTTTGGTTCCGTAGGAAGTTATCGGCAATGCTCTTAAGAACAAATATTTGGTCGACAGTGGAGTAACCGGATCTGAAACCGGCTTGAAACTCCTTCAATAAACCATTCTGGCTAATCCACAAATTAAGTCGTCGTTGTAGAATTGACGTAAAAATTTTGTATGAGGCGTTCAAAAAACTTATTCCTCGATAATTATCTGGGTTTTGCGTACTTCCTTTTTTGTGGATAGGAAAGATTAAGGACTCCTTAAACCTTTCGGGTATAGATCCACTATCCAAAATATAGTTGAACTCCGACGTAATCGTATTTATCAGCTCATTGGTGCCGTGCTTGTAGAATTCAACTGGGATTCCGTCGGACCCAGCCGCTTTGCCATCCTGTAAATTTCCTAAAGTATTTATAACTTCTTCAGTAGTTATGCACGCATCTAGTATGCTATTTTCAAAGCATGGCTCTGCATATGATACTGTTGCATTGACGGTTAAGGGATTCAAAAGTTCTTTAAAATGCGACAACAGAACGTCAGGTGTTAAATCTCTGTGTATTTATACTCCCTTCCATTCAATCTTTTCACCACTTTCCAAAAATCCGATGAATTCTTGCATTGTGCAAGAATGCATAAGTTTTTGAACTCCATATTCGCTTCCAGATACTTGCTCTTAATATAATGACTTCCATAAACACGAAATGACTTTAACGACGCAAATGACCTCTGTCTCGCACGTCTACAGTCATCGTCAAACCAATGTTCTACAGGAGTGAACTTTTTATTGTTATTGTTGCTTGCCGGATAAGCCGATTTTATGCAATTTGCAATAGCACTCAGACCAGAATTGCTTCCCTGACTTAGTGAAAGGTTTAGGTTTCTCTGATATACAGCTGCCTTGTTAAAATTCCATTTCAGTTTTGGTAGCAACTGTAGATTTCTTGTACCGGAATCATCATTGGTAACTACTTGCATCATCTTATTGATGGGTAAATGATCCGAGAATGGTATCGCGTCTACTTTGAAGTCACGTATATACTCCATCATTGCTCCTCCAACTAAACTGTAATCTATTACTGAGCTATCTTGACTTCCAACAAATGTGAATTCACCATCCTTATCTGATGTTGCGGTTCCATTCAAAATGTCTGATATCTCTCTCCGTTCTTCCAACGAGTTCAGATTGATTAGTTTAAGTCGATCTAGATAGGGAGGCAGAATCAGAGGATTGTTCCATGATAGACCTCGAAGAGCAAAGCGTAGGAATCGACGTTGGATGCTTTCGATTCTGGAAATATGAGTAAGTTGGTAAGGGCTCCAAACTTGAGACGCGTATTCTAGCAGTGGACGGACAAACGATATGTATAAGGACCGGGTTACATCTTTTGACGAAACCGAGCACTGAGTTTGCTTTGAGAATGATATCGTCTATGTGAGTGAGAAAATTAAGCTCTGGGTCACATAAAATGCCAAGGTCACGAATATTAGCAACTGTGGGTATGGGTTGATTATGAAGTAGGTAGAGACGGGGAGGAGATTTGTTACGTTTGCGTGAAAAAGTAATTGATTGGCATTTGACGACGTTAAGCTCCATGCAATTTTTTAGACACCAAACTGAAAAACTGTCTAGATCCTTTTGAATAAGGGAAGAGTCATGTGTTGAGGAAATGGTCTTGAAAAACTTGGTATCATCGGCGTACAGAGAGACAGAAGAATGTTTGATGACCCTATCAATATCATTAATAGCAAGAACAAACAAAAGTGGGCCAGGTGGCTGCCTTGGGGGACACCGGAGGTAGCTAAGAAAGGGCATGAGGTGGCAGATCTAAATCGAACGCTTTAATAATGGTTTTCAAGGTAAGAAGAGATCCACTGTAACAAAGTCGAGAGTGGACAATTTGAAAAGAATAAGCTTATGGGAAATTTTGTCGAAGGCCTTGCTGAAATCGGTTGAGGTAACATCGACTTCGTAGCCTTTTTCTAAGGCTGAAAGGGTGACGGATACAAATTCAACAAGGTTAGTGGTTGTAGACCGGCATTTCAGAAAGCCATGTTGTGAGGGGGAGATGAGAGATTTGCAGTGGAAACTTAAGGTGTCATACAAAATACTTTCGGGTTGGTGACATTTTCCCCAAGTTATAATCCCCAAAATAAAATCTCCAAATTCAAAATCCCCAAAGAAAAATCCCCAGCAGCAAAATCCCTAAAAAGTCCCTAAAGAGAATCCCCAGGGCAAAAATCCCCACGCCAATATCCCCAAAACCATTACCTTCAAGTAGTGAATCATGCAATTAAATCGCGCGCGCGATTTAATTGCATGATTCACTACTTGAAGGTAATGGTTTTGTGGGTTTTGGTTTAATTTATATTACAAAAATGTAATCCGAAGAGTAAATATAAAATTCTTTATTATGTAATGTTTGTAATATTTATTAAAGTTAAAATAAATTTTCAATACAAAACAACAAAATAAGGTCATGATCATCCATTTCAACTTTTATTTCAAAAACAAAAAAAACACTACACTACAAAACTAAGACAGCACTACTCCCCATGAATACGAAAGTTAGACTGAAAAGTGCATGCAATCATGCGTTCATAGTAATTTACTGTTTAGAAACTGTAAATCGTTATCATTTATTAATAAGTTTAGTATCAGAATAAAAGAATTTGATGAGAATTTTTCTGATGAATTTTTCACATGATGTAGATGTACACGGACATTGGGGATTTGGGGATTTGGCAAAAACATAGTTTCATTTGGGGATTTCGTCCATGTGCATTATGTCTGTGGGGATATTAGCTAGATGGATTTAAATGTTTGGGGATTTAAGGTCGATGGGGATTTAATTTTTTGGGGATTCCGTACGACTCCCAATACTTTCAAAGAGTTTGGGTATGTATGAAAGTTTGGCAATGGGACGATAATTATTAACATCGCTCTTATCGGACCCTTTTTGTGAATAGGGATTATGAAAGATAATTTCCATATCTCGGGAAACTCTCCTTTATTTAGGGAAAGGCTGAAAATTTTTGAGAGAGGGAGAGAAAGGATGGAAGAGCATTTTTTTAGAAGTAAGGCAGGGTGATTGAGGGTACCCCCCAAAGAACCATTTTTTTTGTTTTTGATTTTCTCAAAAACGGTACAACCAATTTTGATCATTTTTTTTGCTAAATCTCTCCAAAAACATAAATAGAATCGTGTACTCAAATTTTCAAAAATATTTTTTTTGGATTTAAAAAAAAAACTTCAAAATTTTGTTTTCAAAACTCAATATTTCGAAAACTCCATGCTAGATTTTTTTTTAAACTTGATAAATAAAAGTTTCTAAATATAATCTACAAGATGTGAGAAAAAAAAATTATTTTACCTAAAAATAAAGGTACCTAACATACAAATGCTAAAAAATTAAAAAAAATGTTTTTCAAAAATCGTATTTTTCTCGAAAACGGCGCCTAGAATTTTGATAATTTTTTTTTTCTTTTTCTTCTTTTTTTGAAAATTCGATATCTCCGAAACGGGTCAATATTTCTTTTCGTAAATTTAATTTTTATTCGAACAATAATAAAAACTTTAAATTGGCGTACCTAAATTTTTTTCTTAAAAAGCTTTTAAAAAGTTTGTATATAAAACCTTTTTTTTAAGAAACCAATACAACTACTTATAATTTTTGTCCTTGCTTAAATTCATAGCTGGATAGCATTCTGTTTTTATCTCTTACTACTAAAAGAATTTAAAAATTAATTTTATCCTTATGAACAGTTTTCTCTTATAACATTCGTTTTTAAAATTCCTAGTCGATTACATAGGAGCAAGTTCGTGCGACCCAGTCGTGCATTTTATTTCTTTGAGATTTTCTTATATGCTTTGACTAGACAATGTTGTTTCATATTATTTGCCTTACGTTAATAATTTGTGTTTTAATTGGTAGGTATGGTCGTGAAGATGAAGAAGTAATGGGCCTGCGATTTTGTAATGAGGCAATAATGTCCCTACACCAAGTATGGCCTCGAGCCGAAGATCCGTCAAGAGAATCACTTAGTCCTTTACAGGTAAGTAATTATCATACAAATGTGCTTATTTTTATTAATTTTTGGATTTTTTGGCAAAAAGAAATCAACTACTTTCTCCGGTATTTGTATACATACATATGTACATAATATTCGAAAATGTAACAATGACAGATGAAAACAGGAGAAGATTTAAACACAAATTACTAGAACGATTGTGTTAAAGTTTTGAACGATACAAAAACAAATTAGGTGTTCTAGGACCAAGTAAATGAGTGAGTTATAGGTATTTCCAATGGTCCAATCCGATAACCACTACTCTTTAAGTATTTGTTTACTACGGTACCCAATAGTCAAATTCTTTCTTCAAATGACTTTAACCAAGACAAACCAATATCTAAGTATTTATGTGATATATTCATAACGAGCTATGTATATGAATTCCTAATGTGTGCTCTTTTTTGTATTTAAAAATATGTTCTTCTGGAACAGTCACAGCGCTTTTTCTTTGTATTTTCATTGTTAGGTGAATCAACATTGATTTATGACTAAATGGAAAATTAAGCACAATACACAAATCACATACACACATATCCAACTGCCACAAACCGAACAAATATAAAGGCACACTTTAGGGCGAATTATTTGGTTATGTAGTGTACCATAGCTTAAGGTATTGTAAAAATTAAATTGTATCATAAACGTATGAATGCACACTCTGTTTTATCTGTTAAATTCACTAATAGAAAGCTAATCAAACCTCAAATAAGTATTAAATATAATTTTATTAAAGTGAGCAAACAAGCTTGCTAAAAATTCAATTTCTTCAATTCTTCTACTACTAAAAAAAACAACTTCGTCACTTTTAAAAAAATTGTGAAACATAAAGAAGGAAAGTTTTACAGCACAATAACAGTTTCCATTTTTCAATGTGTTCTACTCTGCTGGTCACTTTCCAAGAACAAGGGTAGTAATAATACCTTTAGTGCGTGAAAATTACAAAAAAAAGTATGGCATTCGTAGCAATATGTCCATGTCCATAGGTGATCTAAGGTATATCAAATAAGTTCTCTCAGACTCGTAGGTATTCATAATTCAATGGCGTAAAATTTTAAAGAGTTCTCGTTTAAGCAATTAAACCGGCTCTAATTAACGCAGTCGTTTAGCTTGGAGACTTCGTCTAACTTTTTCATAATTTTAATCACGTTAGACAACTCTTCTAACTAATGTGGGTTTTACAACAGAACCTAAGCGAATTTGAGTTGAACAACCCTGAATTTGACAGATACATAACTCACACAACTACAAAAACACAAAAAAAAAAAAGTAAAAAGGACAGACAACTTCAAACCAAATAATTTGTGGCCGAAAAAAGTACATTTAATATACTACCTCGGTACAGATTTTGATTGTTTATATGTTATTTACATTATTTTAGATGAAAATAAAGTATAAATCGCAAATTCACAGCATAAAAAACTCAATTTGTTGTTGTAAGGTGCAGATTCATTTGGCTATACTCGTCTCGACCGGCGGCGCACAGTGGTAAAAATGGAATATTTAGGTGGACATGGGCTCATAACTTTTGAACGAGTTGAGATATTTTGACAATTTTTTTTGTAAAATGAAGGTAAAATATTCATATATTTAATTGCTAAGTTTTGAAAAAAATGGTTCACAACTCATTTTAGAATCTTGTGTTGAAATACAACTTTCTAAAAAATATTTTTTTTTTTTAATTATTTCTTTGTTTTTAGTTTCAAATAGAGTCGTCATTTTAGAGAAATCAAAGGTTTCAAACAGGATTTAGGCTAAAAATCATGATGAAAAGATCAAATACCTAATATAAATAATTTAACTAAAAAAATTGTGTTCTCATTATTTTTATTCTTTCTAAAAATCGAGTACTCTCCTTATCAGCTCAAATAAAAAAAAGTAATTTTCCAACACACGTTTTTATATGTTTATGTACACCAAAAAACTGAAAATGTCCACAAAAAAAAAATAATAATTTTTGTTAATTTAAAAAGCTTTTCATAAAAACTACATTTTTTTTTTGATTTTTTTTCATAAATTAATTTTTATTAAATTCAAAACTTAGAACTATCTTAAAGCTAGAAATTTTTTTTAAATTGTATCGCTTAAAACAAATTCAACTGGCCTAAGAAAACAGCATTTGAGTTTTCCCTGTATTATTTCATACCGGTTAGGATTATGCCAATGAAGACTTTTAAAGGAAATAAAAGTAAACAATAACACAGATTGGAAAGAAAATACAACCCCTCGTTTTTTGGAGAATCATTGACTTATCATTCGTTATAACTGGAATCATTGAAGGTTTAAAAAAATATTTGTCATTTCAAGTAAGTTTTTAATAGTTTTCGGTTTATATAAGGGAAATGGTTGAGTTATATTCAATACCAGCAAGTGCTCATAATTGCGAGAAAAAAGGGCTACATTTGATTGAAAGAGCAGAACGGAAGATTTCTTTCACACTTACGAATCAAAGAAAATACGAAAAAATACGACCCATTTTTCACGCAGTTTAGTTAAAAACATTTTCACCGAATTTATTAAAAGTTCTTTTTCACGCTCATCATTGATACCTCTTATAACAGATTGGTCACTCACATATTGACGTACAGCAGAATCCTTATTTTTAGCTGATTGTTCCACCCAGACATCATAAAGTTCCTTTCTTGAGAACGTCATTTTCTGGAAAATTCGCCCTATCTATTGCATATGGTTGTATATGGTTGAAAATGCAATCAATATTTTATCTTTACACATTAAGCTGTCGGACAGCGAAAACCGGAACGCGGGACTAGGTGGGAAAAAAAAGTTGCAGCTTAGTAAACTTTTTTTTAAAGATAAAGCTAAGCAAATCGAGCTGCTAAGCTAATTAAGAATAGTTTATATAAAACTCAAATGCAATATTATAGAGATATACGGTACTTACCATTTCCAACACTTTTCAAAAAAAAATAAATAAATAAATTAACACCAAACTGAATTTTATTGTAACTTTTTTCATTGTTGGTTTTTCATCAATGGCTAATTAAAGACCGCTGTTCTACAAGTTATACTGTCTCAAAAAAAAAATGGTGTGGTTTCATAGTTGTCAATCATTCCTTATAACAATATGAAGCCCAGTTAGTCTATTGATTAACATAAAATTTGAACCAAATGTCCACCTAAATATGCCATTTTTACCACTGTGCGGCGCCGGCGGCGGTGCGCGTGCATACATAAGATATGTATGTACCTACATACATTTGTTTTTACAGATTTGCTCATCGTAGAGCACTTTCGTACGATTATTTCGAATTTATAATATTCAGTTATTCAGTCTATTTACAAAAAACATGTTTAAAAAATCGAATAAAACATCAATAAACATTTTTTCTTCGATTTGCTTTGGTATGAAATGACCATTGTCAATATGGATAAAGTATACTTTTAAAAGATAAACTAGCTATTTGCTGCTGTTAAAGTAAGACGAGCTCTTTAACGTTAAAGTATAGTTTATGTCCTTTAAAATTAACAAAAAGTCGGTTCTCGTTTTATACTCAATATTTAGAGTCGACTCCCATTCTAAAATAGATTTAGAGTAGGTTTTAAATGTTTAAAATTTTGCGCCATTATTTTTATGATTTACCACAACATAAAAAGTTACTTCTTTGGATACACTCAATTTCGCTATAATAAACACAAAATCCTGAATTTTCATAATTTTTATCCGATAATAAGAATAACATCGCTTCTTTCCATTATCTTTCTAAAAAAATTAACGTATAAGCCGACACATACATACATAATGATTCCATGAATCAAGCATTTTATTTGCTTTTTTCGCGAAAATATATTTTTCAAATTACTCAAAATTTAACTTTTTAACTTTGGAATTTAGATAAAAATTTGTGTGGGCGTGTCATTGGATGGAAACATTTTGTTTTCATTTCTCAAGCTAACCTTCATAAAATTTGAAAACTTTATTTAAATCAGTTACGTGGTTCCGATTTTAACGCACTAAAAAAGACCGCCTTCATACAAAACAAGTAAATACTACAAAAAAATAGTAAAAAACGCCAAAAAGAGGGTGTGGAAAATTTGAATGGCCAACTTACTTCAAAAAGAGCACCATCTTTACTTCAAACAAAACCTGGATTTTTATCAATTTTGAGGTTTTTTTTTTAGTGGGCGTGGAAATTTTTTGTGCAGCTTTCTTTCCAACACTACTTTCATTTCTGAAAGTTTCATCCAAATTGGTTAAGTGGTTCGGTTTTTATGGTATTTTTTCCGCTCTCCATTACAAGTCGCCCCACTGTGCGCCGCCGCCGCCGCCACCGAGACGAGTATAGCTAAATTAATCTGCACCTTACAACAACAAATTGAGTTTTTTATGCTGTGAATTTGCGATTTATACTATATTTTCATCTAAAATAATGTAAATAACATATAAACAATCAAAATCTGTACCGAGGTAGTATATAAAATGTACTTTTTTCGGCGAAAAATTATTTGGTTTGAAGTTGTCTGTTCTTTTTACTTTTTTTTTGTGTTTTTGTAGTTGTGTGAGTTATGTATCTGTCAAATTAGGGGTTGTTCAAAGCAAATTCGCTTAGGTTCTGTTGTAAAACCCACGTTAGTTAGAAGAGTTGTCTAACGTGATTAAAATTATGAAAAAGTTAGACAAAGTCTCCAACCTAAACGACTGCGTTAAGTAGAGCCGGTTTTATTACTTAAACGAGAACTCTTTAAAATTTTGCGCCAGTGTTTGAGAAATGTTTGCTGGCCAGCGTGCTGTTTGCTGTTGACGAAGCTGGTGCTGTTGCTGGTTTAATCCGTTTCGCGCATTATGCAGATTGTTGAACATTTCCGCATTGTGATGATTACTTGACAGCCACGTCAGTGCAATAAAATCTAATGGACTGGATGATTAAATTAAGTACATATATTTGTTGCTTTTTTTACGTAAGCCCCCTATGTTTGGGTAATAACCAAAAATTCTATTATGAGGCTTAATAAGTGAGGGAGAATAAGATTGAGTTGTTGGTATAGCTGAAGCTGATTGTCACTTTGGTATTATTCTCTCTGATGAGTGCGATGGTTGATAGTCGGTACGTTAGGTTAGGTTAGGTTTAGGTGGCTGCTGACCGGAAAGGCCAACACACTTAGACCACAATTTGGTCCGTTGTGATCAGGGTTGACCAAATTAACTACACTACTTTTTCTACATCATTAACTACGCATAGTTATTTGAATAAACTACATGCTTAATTTACTATAATTTGTTACGTCTACTACATACGTAGTTAATTAAAACAAACTCAATAGAGTAAAGGAAACCAAACAATTTTGCACTTTTATGATCTAATGAAGGTTTGTAAAAAAACTAAAAAAGTTTCATTTACCACAAGGATGAAGAATTGTAGGAATTTTACATGATAGATGGGAAGTATAGTTTTCGAGCCAAGCAATTTACTTTGGCATAATCAAAGGATATGGATTATGAACACATGATTTAAAGATGTTTTTTAATGCTGAATTTTATGTACATCGTACATACATACAAATATTACCGAAAAACTGTTTGAAAATAATGAAAACAAGAACTAGTGTAGTTATATTTAAACTTGAAGCTGTTATATTTTAAAGAAGCGCAGCACACGTGTCGCAGAGAGCTTCAATACGATCTTTTTCCATTTAAATTGGAGTAAATCCACCTTCGACTCACTCCGCTTTTTAAAAAATTCAAATTAATTTCAAAATTCAAATTTCAAATGCACAACTGACAGTAAATTGACAGCAATGACATTTTAAACTACGTCTGCTACAATTTGTTACATTAACTACATTTAACTACATTAGCTACATAAATTACGTAGCAGACGTAACAAATGTAGTTATTTCTACAAAGTGACAGTTCGGCGAACTCTGGTTGTGATACCACATGATTTTAAACATCTCCCTTACTCGTTAAACCATTTGGAGCTAACAATGAAGCGTTTGAGACAGTGGATGTCGGAATTTCTTACATCACTAGGATCATTATAGTAGAAGTCTTCCAATTGGGGTCTACGTCTTTGTGCTAGAGCAGGATAAGAACATAGAAGGTGAGAGACTGACTCCTCTTCTTCTTCATCTGCGAAATTCATTTGCGGGAGCTCCAAGTCGAAAAACATGTCTACCTATTATGCAGTGGCCAGTAAGAACACCTATAACGGAGCTAATCTGCAATCTACCAATAGAAATGAGTTGTTTTAAGCGTTTAACATCAAGCAATGGCCAAATTATTTTTGTGGACTGGCAAGTTGAGGTGCTGGTCCATCTGTGGTTTGCTTTCCTTATGGTTTTATGCTTCAGCAGATGATGTTGCTGGTGGTGGTGGTGGTGGAGGTGGTGTCGGTGATGGCAGCGGTGCTAGTGAAGCACCTGTTTGGTTATGTGTTATTTTTGGTGTGGATAGTGGACTTGATTTGGTTTGGAGTGTGATAATTTGTTTTACCTGGACAAAGCTTGGCCATATTGATGGATTCATTACAAACGACAACTTGGAGGATGGAACACTTAACTTAAATGCTATAGATTTACGAGTGGTAAAATCAGTATCTTTTTTGATTAGCATGTAACATTTAAATTGATTAGATGGAGTATTAGTTTTCATCATTTCAGTCCCGTCAGGCCGAATATTTTTTTTGATTTCGAAGATTTTTTTTTTTTTTTTTATAATCTACCTGCGCTCAAGGGATTATGATTACCCTTTAAATGGTTCAACACAGCACGGGCGTGAAGTTAATGAAGAGAAAGAAGGATAGGAAAGATGTGTGGCACGATGTTCTGAGACTGTTGGTGGTTGTCTCAGATGGCGGCTGAGCTAAAGCGGAGAAATGCCGTGTCTTATTTCTATGTCGCTTATAATTCACATTATTTTATTCGTGTTCATCTTGGTTGGGCATACTAGTTTAACTCAATTACATGCTGTTAGTATTATGCCTGAACAACATGTAATGAGTAAACCAGCAACCCATTGATGACAATTTTTAGAAGGTTTTTAATGGAATTAAATCGACATAGACGACGGCAGGGATCGAACCTGTCATCATGAGGTTGACAGGCGAGCACACATCCATCGCGCCACGGCCACCCCCATTCTCAGCTGATCTTCATTCGGTATTTGTATTTACGATGGGATTTAAAGCATTTGGAATATTATAAGTTAGAGGTTGAGTAATTTGGATAGACGAAGATGTTGGTTTATTTATTTGATCGGGAATTACCTCTGAGTTAAGGCACATATTAGACGAAGTTTGGGCAGTATTTTGTGAGCGATCAACTGATTTCTTTACACTTGGAGGAAAAGAAACAGTGTCACTAACAAAGCTCTTTGAAATTTTTTAGCCGCATAATAGAGATTTGAGCGACAATATTATTTTTTATTTCATATACATACACTATTTATGAGATCATGAAAAGAGTTAAGAACGGATTAGCACAAGATTTGCACTTCCATGACAAGTTGTGATTTGATGATAATGATTTATAGTCATCGTCGGATAATTCGATACAATTTTTATGAAAATGACAACCACATAAATACTCGCACTCGATAAATTCAATAGTTTTAGACCATTTAATGACTTCATTACATTTCGCACAAATCTTAGACATTTTGAGAACTTAGTCGTACGTGTTGAGAAAAAATCCTCGTCTTAGCACCTGAGCTGATAAAACGTTTGGAGTCGGCTTGTTAGGATTGAAAATTCCAAGGAAGAGGTGATGACCTGTGACAATTGTGAATTGCTGGGCATATATTGCTCTTGCACTTGAAGACTTTGCTTGTTCTATGAAAGAATATCTTTCGTGTTCATCGATATATGAAATTATTTCATAAAGAGCCGTTTTCAAATATAGGGCATAAATATTGCCTAAATCTAAACTCCATCCGCAATTAGCTGCATGATCAACCTAATCTTTATAAGCCAACGATTTTAGACGTATGGCATGCACCACCTTTGGCAATCTTGTATCCTCCATCTTTATTACTCGATCCAAGTTATCAGCATTCAACTTCAGCGTAGAAACGAAAAGCGCTCATAATCTTGTTTCTGAGTAGTACATATATTTTGACGTATTTACCGGTAAAAAAAGATTTTTTTTAAGAAGAAACGCAACAAACTCTCCACTGTCTCAAATTTCTTAATTCCCCAACTTTGTGCTCTTTATAAAAGTATAACTTAAGCAGTTGCATTAAGAACTTCAAATTTCGCATTTGCTAAAAATAAGCTTACAGGCGAAAATTTGTTTACAATTTGCACAAATTGCTGTCCTGGGCTACGTTAGCATTTATTTTGAGATGTTCCAAGTCTTTTATGTTGCAGTAGTCAAAAAGTCTATTTATATTCAAGTGATGAGAGCTAGTCGATAGACGTGTTTTTTTACTGGCATTCTTTTATTTTATTAAATCTATTAATTCGATCGACATGGGAGCGCTTTTGACTGAAAGTTAAATAACATAAAGGTTTCGCAACATCCCTTTTTCTTCAACTTGGCCGCGCGTTGATAAATGAAGTGTTAATTTAAAAAAATATTTAAAATAATTAAAAATCAAAAACATTTTGCCAATCTTTGGTTCCAATCCCATTTCCATTTAAGCAAAACACATACTCACGAACTAGAAATCATCAGAACATCTCTCAATACAAATTTGATTTACCGCATTTATCACCACCACATGTCTAATCCACCGAAACGTATCAACACACGCTCGAAGAAAAATATAGCTACGGATTCGCCGCCAAGCTATCTGATTTCCCCATCCCCGCCTCGAAAACTCGCTACAAACGTCACTTCACGACCGCATTTGCCCCAAAGCTGCTTGCATTCTTCATCATCACCTCTAAAAGCTACCCGTAACATCATGGAAGACAACAATAACATATGGGCAAAGATGGACGAACGACTGGCAAAGCAAAGTGAGTTTATAATTTCTTTTTTGTCTAAACAAATGACCGAGTCCGAAGCGGCTATCACTCAAAAAATCGATCGTGAAATAAATGAAATTAAAACCACTATTTCTGATATAAACAACAGAGTTGTACACTTGGAATCATATCAAAATGCAACAAACTCTGAGATTCATCTCATAAAAAATGACTTGAATTCAATGAAAATTTTACTTCGTAAAGCCACTACCGAGTGCATAGACGCTAAAAGGTTGTTTGCCGATAACAACTCCAATCACACAGAGCTACAATCAAAACTCGATCACAATGTGGCGGAATTAAATGAGCTCAAGCAATCTTTTAACCACTACGATAACCAAATGGTCGCAAGCATGCTTTTTTATTTGGTATTCTGAGCTTACCCGATGAAAATTTAAAAAATCTATTTGATCATTTATGTCAAACGATTGGTATAGAGCCGCCCGTCTTACGCAACATCTACCGAACTCGTCCTAAGAATGATTCACACAACACTGCGATTATGATCAAATTCAACTCTCCATACGATAAGAACTTTGCTCTTAAATCTATTGCGGACTTCCAAAAATCGAGTAAACAACAACTCTCCTTGCATCACATCGGATTTAATGTTAATCATCCATCAAAACCAATTTACCTGCGAGAGAGCTTATCTACGCAAAACCGAGGCTTATTCCAACGTGCTATGCAAATGAAAAAAGTAAACATATCACCTCTGTTTATACTTCACGTGGAGTCGTATATGTGAAACGTCAAATGCACTCGACACCTTTATCAGTTAATTGTTTTGGAGACCTAGAGAGAATTGCCAGTTCTGCAAATGAAGAAGCCAACCACAATTCAACTTGATTGCCTTATCATTACTCTTATTTAATTTTTATTCAAAGTACCTACTTATAGTTTAGTTATATATATTTTTTTTTTTTTTAATTTTTTCTTTCTCTTTTCATTAAACTTCTCTTTTTGTTTTATTAATTTTCTCTTTCATCTCTTTCTCATCTTATTTAAATACTTATAGCAACATAAATTTTAAAACTATTATTATCATTTAAATTTTATATCAAATAAAAATCGAATTTTCCTATTCCTATTTTTCACTCTTTTTCTTCTCTTACCTTCTCCCTGCTATACATACATAAATTATATATATTGTTTTTGATTCTCCTATAATAACGATGGCTGATAACAGTGTTAGAGTTGATGGATCTTTGCGTTTGATGATTAATGTTCTAAGCAAACAATATAATGGTCTTCGGATTTGTCACATTAATGCGCAGAGTCTTCTGCCGAAAATTGATGAATTTCGGGATTTATTTGTACATTCTGGTGTGGATGTTGTTTGTGTCTCAGAGACCTGGTTGGTATAAATGATCAGTGTTATCGTTTAAATGGTTATCGGGTTTTTCGATCAGATAGAAATCGTCAAGGTGGTGGGGTGGCAATGTATGTCAAAGAATCTATTAAATGCAAGCTGAGATGTTCTTCTGAGTGTAGTACAGGCATCCAGTACGTTTTCGTTGATTTGATCGGAAATAATAATGAAAAATTGCTCATACTTAGGTGAAATTTACAGGCCCAACAAAAACATAAATCTTTTCCCCCTATATGAACTCTTGGAGGACATAACGTGTGATTGCTCAAACATTATATTATGCGGTGACTTCAAAAGCAACCTTTTATGTGAAAATATCTTTTCGGATCAGATGAGCAGACTTGACCTTAAATCCGTTAATACAACTACTCCCACTCACTACTTCGGTGGAGAACCAACGCTACTTGACTTAATTCTTGTAAACGATACAAACAAAGTTTTAATGTACGACCAGCTCTGTGCACCCGGTTTCTCCAAACACGACCTAATTTTTGTATGTTACAGTTTTATACTTACGCCTATAGCAACAACTTACAGCTATCGCGATTTCAAAAACATTGATTATTCCCAACTTGAAGCAGATGCTAGAAATATAGCTTGGGATAATTTATTCAACTTGTCCTCGTCTACTGAGCAGGTACGGTTTTTCAATCACAACGTTGCTCAGCTGTTTAACAGATATGTGTTAGTTAAAACCAAGCAAAATAATTCGCATAATCCGAATTGGTTTACCCAAGAAATACGCATCTTAATGCAGCAGCGAGATCGAGCCTACAACTCGTGGAAACATTATCGTCTTCCTGAACTAAGACAAATGTATAAAGCACTTCGCAATAAAGTTGTGATAGAAATTCGTTTAGCTAAGATTAGATTTTTCTCTGGCAAACTCAATACTTCCCTTAATAGCCGACAGTTGTGGAATAACTTGCGTAGTATTGGGCTTGGTAAGACCAAACACAATCATGTTGAGAATGTTGACGGTAATTCATTAAATAGGAAGTTTATCTCCACTCTCTCTCCTAATCCTTCTAACCCTGCGATTCCAGTTAATTTCTCTTCAAATAATTTTGATTTCCCTAGTTTTGGGTTCACAGGGGTTAGCAGTGTTGAAGTTGTTGAAAGTATACTTTTAGTAAGGTCAAATGCCATCGGTCTCGATGAAATGCACCCTTCTTTTTTAAAGATAATACTTCTTCTGCCATATATCACGCATATTTTCAACACCATACTTACAACGGGGGAATTCCCTTCCGATTGGAAATTAGCGAAAGTCCTACCCATGCCCAAAAATGCTAAATGTAATGAATTTAGGCCGATTTCAATCTTAGCTTTCCTTTCAAAAGTTTTTGAAAGGATCCTGAAAAATCAAATGAGCGTTTTTCTTAAGACGCATAATCTTCTTAGCGCATGTCAGAGTGGCTTCCGAGAGAAACACAGCTGTGTCACTGCTTTGCTAGATGTAATTGAGGACCTTCGTCAAGCACTGGATGAAAATAAAGTAAATTTTTTAGTCCTCCTAGACTTTTCGAAGGCATTCGATACAGTTGTACACGAGAAACTCACATGTAAGCTTTACCAGCTTTATAACTTCTCGCCTGATGCTGTAAAACTTATATCTTCCTATTTATCAGATAGAATGCAAACAGTTGAAATATGTAACAATTTATCCAATTTTCTTCCTACTACAAGTGGAGTTCCATGGAGGATCCATTCTTGGGCCATTACTTTTTTCGCTCTACGTCAATGATATTCCATCCATCGTTGATAACTGCTCGTTACACATGTATGCCGACGATGTACAAATGTACCTCGGCTGCGGTCTTGGTCTTATAGAAGATGGTGTTTGCGTGTGAATGAGGATCTCGAAAAACTAGCACTTTGGGCTAAGACTAATGGACTGGCTTTAAACCCGTCAAAATCTAAGTGCTTGGTTATATCTAAAAAAATTTTAGATTTAACCTACTTCCCTCAAGTAACTTTAAATAATAAAACAGTTGAATATGTGAATTCCGCTCGAAATCTCGGAATAACCTTTACGCGGAATCTAACTTGGGATAAGCACATTAACGGTGTAGTCGGTAAGGCATACGGAACGTTACGCGTACTCTGGGTCTCCCAGTCATACACACCGATCAAGACGCGTGCAATGCTTGCGAAAAGTTTAATTCTTCCCATTTTAGTCTATGGTTGCGAAATTTTCTCCAGTTGTAATTATGCCTGCAAAAGAAAGCTGAATGTTGTCTTCAATAACATCATTAGATACATCTTTGGACTACGTAGGTACGACAGGGTATCTAATCTTTCGAATTGTTTACTTAGCATGTCACTCGAGAAATACTTTCAGTTTCGCACATTATCCTTGCTTTCCGATATCCTGTACACAACCCAACCACCATATCTTTTTCAGAGAATTACGAGGGCCTCTTCAGCCAGATCTGACCAATTGATTCAACCCCGCTACGCCTCCCTAACGTCTGAGCGCCAATTTTTCATTAACGCTTCACGTCTGTGGAATTCTTTGCCTCGCCATATGAAGAGAACCAACAACAATACACATTTCAAGGCCCAATTAAGACAATTTTTGTTAGTATCTTAAAATTTTTGTTTATACTCTATCATTTCACTTTTCTCAGTTTATCCTTTTCCTATCCGCCTTTATTATCATCTCTTCTTTTTCTTTTTTAGTTTTCTGTTCTTTTTCAATTAGTACTTCGATTTAATTTTATTGCATAATTTTTGCCAACAAATGTTATTTAAATTTTTGCTTTTAAAATTCTCTCATTGTTTAATTTTATAGGTTAACACTAGTTTATAAGATATACAGTGTCGGACAAAACTAAAGCACGAAAAAATATCACATTGGAAACATACGAATAAAAAGTGAAAACACTCGTGATACTTTTATATTTTTTATTTTTTCTTAATCACAACATATTATTCTATATTTTACAGCTTTTAATTTGATTTTAAATCTTAACATATTTCTAAAAAATAAAAATTGTTCAAAACTCATTAAAAAGTAGCGCGACAAAACTAAAGCACATGTAGCATATTTCTGTTTACAGTTATCGAATTTTACCGCTTACTTCTTAAATGCTACTACCTTCACTTGTTATTTTGTCAAGCATGTTCTAGGCAAAACAAAAAAAATTTATCGCGGATCTTTGCACCATGCTAACGGTCAAAGCTAATGAAGAATTTAAAATTTAAATGAAAATTGTTAAAATGGCGCGGAATAAATATTCCAATAAATTAAAAGAAAAAATAGTGCCTGACTTTCAAAGCGGTGAATCAATTACATTTATTGGCAATAAATATGGTATAAGCCATACGGTTATTTCTCGGATAATAGCTCGATTTCGTGCTCGGGGTAGTGTCCAAACAGTGCACAATGGTGGTAGATCTCGAAATACCACGTCGCATTGCGATAAAAGAATAATGAGGTTAATCAAAACGGATCCTTATATTACCCTAAAAAAATAAAAAAAATATAACTAGACTTATAAATCTCTTGTAGAACGATCTGGCGAAGAGCGGTTGATCGTGGCTGGAAAGCTCGTCGGGCTGTAAAAAGGGCCATTTATTTCCCTTAATAATAAACGTGCAAGACTAAACGCACCTTAGCTGGACTAGGGAAAAATGGAAGACGGTTCTATTCTCTGATGAATGGAAATTTAATTTAAAAGGATCGGACAGATTTCGTACGGTACGTAGCCCGAAAGGTGAACGCCTCAATCCTCGATTTACCAAGGCAACTGTGAAGCACTGTGGGGGAGAACATTACTGTCTGGGGATGTTTTTCCAGTCAAGGGATCGGGCCACTTCATAAGATAAGTGGTATAATGGATCGTTTCATGTACCAGGAAAGCCTTCAAAACGTCATGCTTCCGTATGCGGAGGAGAATATGCCGTTGCGATGGATCTTCCAACATGACAACGATCCGAAACATACCGCTAAATTGGTGAAAGATTGGCTTAATGAAGGTAATATCATGGTTATAAAGTGGCCAGCGCAAACCCCTGATCTCAACCCAACGGAGAATCTATGGGAAATGGTAGATTAGAGGATTGATCGAACGAAATGTAACAATTTTGACTCGCTACTTGGCAACAAGTACAAACTGTCTGGGAAAACATCCCCATACAAATAATTGACAATCTCATTGCATCCATGCCTCGTCGATGTGATGCAATTATCAAAAATAATGTTTACGACACCAAATAGTAACATTAAAACTTTTTTTTAATTTATTTTGTATATGAAATCAAAAATGTTCCTTAGTTTTGTCGCGCTACTTTTTAATGAGTTTTGAACAATTTTTATTTTTTAGAAATATGTTAAGATTTAAAATCAAATTAAAAGCTGTAAAATATAGAATATTATGTTGTAATTAAGAAAAAATAAAAAATATAAAAGTATCACGAGTGTATTCACTTTTTATTCGTCTGTTTCCAATGTGATATTTTTTCGTGCTTTAGTTTTGTCCGACACTGTATATCTTAATGTGTATATAGCCTTTCGAAAAATAAATAAATAAAATAAATAAATAAATAAGTATTTAGTTGAAGCGAAGTTGGCCATTCTGTCAAAATTAAGATATCATCCGCATACTTTCGATTGCGACAGTCGCATATTCTTTATCTCTTCAATTTATCACCATGAACAATATTTGCATCATTTGTAACAAAGCAGAACCCATCGAAATTGGTTTGTGCGGAATCTGCAATTCTGTTTTGCATTTAAGTTGTGCAAAAATAAAAAAATCGGACTACAACATCATAAAGTCTAAAGACAACTTTTTTATTAAATGTAAGTGCTGTACTAATATACTCAATGGTTATATCAATAACATAGAGAATTTTATTCAAGGTATTAACCTCAATCTGAATTGCCTAAAGAATGAATTTCCCAATCTATGTATTAATAATAATGAAATCTTAAGTAAAGTGGGTATAACAACGCGAAGTAAAACCAAAGAGAGGGTCAACGACCTTTCTTCTAAATTAATCAAAAAGTGTTCCCCTTCTGCTCAATCAATTAATAAGCAAACTGGACAAAAATTCCCCTTCTGTGATACTTAACAACGGATCTAAAATACTCTCTTTTTCACCATCCTCTCATTCGTCCAAAAACTCGCATGCCCTTTTACCTTCAGCTTTAACCGTGTCTAATGCTAAATGTGTAAACTCAGTGCTTCCCCCTTGCAAAACTGCACCTATTCTGTGCTCTCTTGCAAAGTCCGCGATTGCTGACAATACCAAGAGTATAATCACTCAAAATAAACTGGATTCTGCGGTGCAAGCTACTCCCTCACTTGTTGTTTTTGCCAGAGATAACATCAATGATGAGAATTCTGAAGCGATGAGTAAATGCACTTCTGTTTTGGATATTGGTTGTGATGACAATGAAGAAGTAGATCTAAATAATGCAACTAAAACATCTGTGTCATTGGGCCCATTGGATGACGTCGTCACTGTTGTCGTCAACGATACCGATGCAGCTGATGCGATGTGTGAAGAAAAAAAAAGAAAAAAAAATCGGTGTAGTACACAAAAACAAATTCACAGGAATGAACTAGTAGGAACAGGTGAAAGCTCTTTAAATGCCGTGTGTCGTTCTAAATGGCTTCATATATCTAAATTCCATAGTAACACTCTTCCTGAAGATTTAGTAAATCATATTTCTGAAAAGACCAATATACCGGCTAACCTTTTTAAGTGTTATAAGCTAATTAAAAAAGACATTCCTGCATCTGAATTAAAGTTCGTTAATTTCAAATTAAGTGTTCCCATAGACCATTACACAAAACTAATGAGTGATTCTTCCCTTTGGCCGAAAGATGTTAAAGTGAAACAATTTATCTACTTTTCAAAAAACGACAAAGCTCTTCAACTAGGCAATCTTACTTAAATTCAACTGATGTATCTAATAATCCAACTTCTTTCGATCCTGCTATCAACTTTAATGTTCCCGATTATTTTATTGCTTCATCTTTACCATTATTTAAGTAACTTAACTTTTTATTATCAGAATGTTGGTGGGGTAAGAACAAAACTAGATTCTTTATACATTGCATTCTCTTCCTGTAAATATGACATTATAGTGTTAACTGAAACATGGTTGACAATAAATCACTTAACATCTGAAATTTTTGATTTAAAAAACTACACAGTATTTAGAAAAGATAGATGTAAGGTATTATCAGGTATGGAAAGGGGAGGTGGGGTTCTAATTGCCATACGCTCTTTTTTACCATGTAAACAGGTTGATTTGCTTTTAAATAATCAAAATTCAGATATAAATCTTGATGTTGAACAGTTAATTGTTAACTTTACCGTAAGCAATATAGAAATCTTTATTATCTTAAGCTATATCCCTCCAAGAAGTTCTATTCACTTGTATGATGTACATTTAAAAAATTCTAAAGTTATTCTTGATAACATCAAAAATTATCAACATGTCATTTATGTATTGGTGATTTTAATCTAGGGAATATAAATTGGATTTTAGACTTGGACGACAATTATTTGTTTCCATATAATATAACTTCAGAAATTGAAGAGATTGTTATAGATTTTTATAGTCATTATGATTTAATTCAAATTAACAATAGGAAAAATGATCTTTCAAGGATTTTAGATTTAATTTTTGTCAACAAAGAATTTGATATTTGTATTGTATGTAGAGTCTGATTTCCCGTTGATACAAAATTCAATGCATCATGTCGCATTAGATGGAAATTTTCATTTTTATGAGTTTATAAATTGTTCGAAAGAAATCAATACTTATGTTCCAAACTTTTGTAAAGCTGACTTTGATGCAATGAATGAATATTTCTCCACATTTCCTTGGGATTCGATTTTTATTGCAAATGGTGAACAAAATGAACTAGAAATTGTTTATGATAATCTTTTTGTAAAAATTAAGGAAGCAATTCGTCGATTCGTTCCGAATAAAAAGTTGAAAACTAGCTCTTAACCAGCTTGGTTTAACAAAAGATTAACGAATCTCAAAAACAAAAAGAATAAAGCATTTAAATCGTTTAAAAATAATCCAAGTGCTATTGAAAATCGTGCTAATTACATTTCACTAAAAAATGAGTTTGACACTCTCAACAAATTTTTATATAATTCTTATATGTTTTCCATTGAATCCAATATAAAAAGTAACGGTAAATGTTTTTGGAACTTCATAAACTCAAAACGTAAGTCAAGTGGTTATCCAAGCTGTATGAAGTACTTAGACACAACTACAAGTGAAATAAAGATAATTTGCAATCTGTATGCTAAATACTTCAAATCTGTGTATTCCTCTGAATCTCATACAATTCAAGAATTACCGACTGTTTCAAGAGTATTAGATTTTGGCAATTTGCTACTAAATGTATCTGAGGTTGAAGAAGCGCTTTTAAGTGTTGATGGCAGTAAAAAGGAGGGTCCTGAGGGTCTCTTTCCAAAGGACAGTTCCTAGAATGTTGGAAACTCTCGTTTTTGACTCCTGTTTTTAAAACGGGTTCAAAGCAAGATATTACTAATTATCGGCCAATTAGCAAACTTTCAATTCTACCCAAATTGTTTGAAAAAATCGTTCGTGATAGATTATCTTTCCAAGTGAGAACACATATATATGAGTACTAACATGGTTTTATTTCTGGTAAATCAACCTCAACTAATTTGACATTAATGACAAATTATATTATTAATAACTTTGAAAATCATATTCAAACCGATATTGTCTTTACGGATTTTGCCAAAGCTTTTGACCGAGTTAACCATGCAGTACTTCTACACAAACTGTTCTCATTTGGAATTCACTCTAACCTTTTGTGCTGGTTAAAATCCTACCTCACTGATAGAATACAAGTCGTTAAAATTGATAACTGTTACTCAGATAACATTTATGTTTCGTCTGGGATACCTCAAGGTAGCCATTTGGGTCCCTTATTGTTTCTTTTATTTATAAATGATATCTCTGACAAGTTTCTGCATTCGTCATGTCTTTTATTTGCAGACGATCTTAAGTTGTATCGAAAAATAACTACTGTAAACGATTGTTATTTGCTTCATGAAGACATATTAAAGTTACGTGAATGGTGCTGTCAAAATTGTCTTCATTTAAATGTCTCAAAATGTCAAGTCATGTCATGTTACAGACATACTTCACCTATATTGTTCAGTTACGAAATAAATAATGTATCTCTTGAACGTGTTGCGATTAAAAACGATCTTGGAGTTATCTTAGATATTAAACTAACTTTTCTACCTCACATTGATTACATGGTTAACAAGGCTAATCAAATGCTTGGGTTTATAAAAAGAAACACTAGGGAATTTAAAGATCCTTACTCGATTAAAACTATTTTTAATTCTTTAGTTAGATCTGTGTTGGAATACGCTAGTACGGTTTGGAATCCATTTTATGGTAATTCTTGTGTAAGAATTGAAAAAGTTCAAAAGAAATTCACTAGATATCTTATATATAAATTAAACTGGCGTATTGACATGCCTAACTGTAGAACTAGATGTTTACTATTTGATATAAAAACTCTTAAAAACCGACGAACTTGCTTCTCCATAATGTTTATCAGAGATATCTTGACTTATCATATTAAATTACCCGATTTGCTTCACCTTATAATCTTTCGAGTTCCTCAAAGAAATGTTCGCGACTTCAATATATTACATGAATACTTTCATCGTTCAAATTATGGGCTGAATGAGCCAGTTTCACGTTGCATCAGAGATACTAATGCTGTTAGTTCTTATATAGATATTGTATAAGAACGAAAAAAAAGCGAAAAAATTACACCAGGTAATAACCAAGACGAAAATATGCAGCAACAAGAAGAAAACAGCGAAGGTTACCACGTTATAATATTTTATTACCAAGATGTTACCCTGTGTCTGGTCGAAATCCAAATGACAGAGAAATAATTAATTTTCAAAGATTAGTTTTAACAAGAACAGTAAGTATAACACTTAACAAAATTTAAGAGAGCATGAACAGCTGATGATAGAACATACAAATGATATAAATTTACAGCTTTGCCCTTGAACTTGAAATTATATACATAGGTAAATGAGAAAGAAATACAAGAAAATATTTACTGTTGATCGATTAACAAATTGAGGAGAATAGAGAAATTTATAGGGTAAATGATGCAAAGTTTTTCACAAATAGGCAAATAAGATAAACAATATAGAAATTTACGTTATTATGAAATTGATAAACATTAAAGCAAATTAGATTATAAATTGTGATAAATATTTTAACGAATAATAAATTATTGTTGAGCCCATTCTCAAACATTCCGCCGCCCCTGGAACAACGTTTCAGCATACGGGTAGGATGGCCATCTTATGAATGGGTCGTACGAGGTTGCCATTGGATGTTCTCAAGGTGATAACACGGACATGACCATCTTCGCCCGGATGAAGTTCGACGACTCTGCCCATTGCCCATTTGCCTGGGGGTAAATTCGATTCTTTAATTACGACGAGATCATTGAGTTTAACATCAGGCTGTATATGTTGCCATTTTGGACGATTCTGAAGAGATGTTAGATACTCTGTTTTCCAGCGCTTCCAGTACCCTTGGATCTTCGATTGTAAATTTTGCCAGCATGATAAGCGATTTGTGGGCATATCCAAACTCGGCTCTGGGACAGCAGCATAAGATTCACCTAGAAAGAAATGAGCAGGTGTTAGAGGATCTAAGTCAGAATCGGAGATTTGGCACAACGGTCGCGAATTAAGCATTGCTTCGATTTGCGTCAGGAGGGTATAAAATTCTTCGAATGTAAGATTGTCTGTTCCGATCACCCGTCGAAGGTGCTGTTTAACAGACTTTACCCCTGCCTCCCACAAACCGCCGAAATGTGGTGCCGAAGGGGGGTTGAAGTGCCAGAAAATCCGATCACGAGCTAAGGATTCCGCAACGATTGAATTATGGTGTTCGGAAAGCACAAGGCCATGCATTTCTGATAGAGACCGAGCAGCTCCGCGAAAGTTTGTCCCGTTGTCGGAATACATATTTGACGGTTTTCCACGGTGCGCTACAAATCGACGAAAAGCGGCCAGAAATGCATCGGTCGTTAAGTCACTGACGAGTTCGAGGTGAATTGCTTTAGACACTAGACACACAAACAATGATATATAGCACTTCGAAAATGTTGATTTCCGACCCGATTTCGTTCTTAGAGTGAATGGACCGGCGTAATCACAACCACAATGCGCGAACGGTCTCCTAGTGAGGATTCGTTGCGAAGGAAGGTTGCCCATTTGCTGGGTTATGGTGGCCTTACGCTGTCGAAAACACTTTACACAGTCATGGGTTATTTTTCGAAGGAGATTGCGGCATCCGATAACCCAATATTCTTGCCTAATCAAAGCGAAAAGAGTTGATACACCTGGGTGTAGAAATCGAATGTGTGAATCAACGAGAATGAGTTTTGTAACAATATGTTCCTTTGGCAAGATTATCGGATGTTTTGCATTAAACGAAATGTCCGCATTTTCAATTCTACCACCGACGCGAAGAATATTTTCACTATCTAAGAACGGGAATAAGTCGGCTATTTTACAATTCTTTGCAAAAAAAACCATGTTTTTTATAAAATTTTATAAATTCACCGAAATACCGATCTTGTAACCATCTTATTATTCGATTTTTAGCACTGAAAATCTCAGTTGGGTTGAACAGAGGTGAAAGATGTTTAATTCCACGACAACGATCAATAACACGGTTGATTTGGGCAACAGTTCTTACTAAAATATTCCACGACGATATTCGACTCGAGAGAATTTCGAAAGGATGGTCTTCGTAGGTTGTAAGATACGATGCTGGTGGATGTTTCTTTTCCTCAACTGTGCAGTGTGGATCATCTTCAACGTCCAATATTATAGGCAAGTGTTCGGAACCTTTTCGAAGCCAATGGGGACCTGTCCACCAAAGGCGGTGCTCGAGTAGCTGTGATGGCGAGATGCCACGCGATGCACAATCGGCTGGGTTGCACTCTGACCTAACATGAAACCATCTGTTTCTTGGAATTGTGTTGAGAATCTCCGACGTACGATTTCCTACGAAAATATTCCAACGACGAGGAGGAGAAGACAACCAAGATAAGACTACCTTCGAATCAGACCAGGCATATACGTCAGAAAAAGTGATATTTAAGGCAGCTTGAACGGATACGAGCAACCTAGCGAGGAGAAGGGCTCCACAAAGCTCCAACCTTGGGATGCTGAGTTGTTTTAATGGAGCAACACGAGATTTTCAAGCAACGATATTGGTGGCATAAGTTCCATCAGGTAACCGATAACGCGAATATATTACCGCAGCATACGCGGATGCAGATGCATCGGAGAATCCGTGTAATTCGAAGGAAGCGTTTGCAATACCAATTGTTCGACTTATATTGATTTTGGTAAGAATCGAAAGTTCATTGCGATAGCTACTCCACTTAGTCGTTATTATACTTGGAATTTCCTCATCCCAGTCCAACTTCCTATGCCATAACTCTTGAAAGAGGATTTTCAGCAAAACGACCGTAGGAGTTAGAAACCCGAGGGGGTCAAATATACGTGCAACGTCGCGAAGGATTTGGCGTTTTGTTATCGGCTCGTTGGGAGTATAACTTAAACGAAAACTAAATAAATCATGCTTAGAATTCCAATAAAGACCGAGAACTTTGGTCCACGTGTCCGCGTCAGAGTCTAAGGAAACATTCGAACTACCGGCAGGATGATTGCTTGGAAGAAGCTCATCACAATTGCTCTCCCACTTGCTGAGATGCATACCGCATTTTGACAGCAGTTCAGTTAGAGTTTTTTGTTTAAATAACGCTTCACTTAAGGTATCACCGCCCGAAACCACGTCGTCAACGTAAAAGTCGTTTAGCACTATATCCGCGGCGAGTGGAAATTTATCCTTATAGTCTTTTGCAAGTTGTTCTAACACCCGAACCGACAAAAATGGAGCACAAGACGTTCCGTATGTCACTGTGCGTAAACGAAAATGTTCTAAAGGTTCCGAGGGAGACCTTCGCCAGACTATGCGTTGGTAATCCGAATCTTTATCCGACACCCAAATTTGGCGGAACATTTTCACGATGTCCGCTGTAAAAACGAATTGGTGACGGCGAAAACGCAAACAAACAGCAAAAAGGTTCCTTTGAATTGGTGGACCTATCATCAGCGAATCATTCAGACAGTGGCCTTTAGAATCCTTGAAGGATCCATCGAAAACGACCCGAAGTTTGGTCGTGGTACTGTCTGGCTTCAACACAACGTGGTGAGGTAAGTAGAAAACGTTAGGGCTGTTAATTTCCGAAGTAGGAACTTTTGTCATGTGTCCTAAAGCCAAATATTCGTCTAAAAACGAGGAATAAGTTTCGAAGAAGATTTTGTTGTTGGAAAACTTCTTTTCCATAGATTTAAGTCGCGAAAGAGCTCCGTTAAATGAATCAGCAAACTTTGGAGGTGATTTGAAAGGAAGGTCCACTACATACTTTCCGTTTGAGTCACGGCTGAGTCCGAACAAAGTGATCTTCAATTTCCTGATCTTCTTTAGAGACTATTGATTTGGGATCAACTTCTTCTATCGTCCAAAACGCTTGAAGGATTGAGTCTACATCCAGGGTGACGGGGTGCGATAGAATTTTTGAATCATTGATGGAAGGTAACTGTCCAGCTAACACCCAACCAAAGATTGTTTTTTGTGCTATAGGGTAGCCCTTTTTACTATAAACGATACCTCCGAGTAGGATTTCCCAAACCTTATCAGCTCCTAGCAAAATGTCGACGGATGATGATTTGTAGAAAGAAGGATCGGCTAATTCCAACTGGGTTAAATGGTCCCAATCATCAACTTTGAATGAAGTTGTTGGTAAGTTTGAGGTCACGCTTGATAATATGTATGTATTGACTGAAATACTAAATAAATCAGAGCGTGAAGCTATTACCAAAGATAAAAGGCCTCTGGATTTACCAGCGCTGGTAGATCCAATACCACTTATAGGTATACGAGCGTTTCTTCGTTTAAGCCCAAGCCGTTGGGCACAGGACTCTGTAACAAAAGAAACCTGTGAGCCTGAGTCGATGAGGATCCGAACATTTCGATATACACCATGTATATCTTGGACCTTCCCAATAGCAGTTGGAAGTACAGTCTGAGGAACATAAGCAACGACGTTTAGCGAATGGTTGTTTAAAATAACTGCGTTTGAAGTGGAAGCAGTGTTTGAGTTAGCTTGTGGAATGAATTCTCGAATTGGGCCTCCATTGAACGAATTGCTAACCGATGTGTTAGCAGGATGAATTTCCTTATGGTTTACGTACACCGAATCGTCGTGCACTAAACTATGGTGGCGAGATTTACAGACCGAGCACCGAAGTTTGGATGAGCATCGATTTGAAGAATGGCCAGGTCCCAAACAATTAAAACAAACCCTTTTAGATTTAACGAAATCTCTTCGAAAATTAACTTTCATATCAAGAAAGTGTGGGCATTGTGAAAGCCCATGAGATCCACTGCATTTTATACACGAGGATGTAGTTGTGTGCATGGTTTTTACTACGGAATTCTTCGACCTTTGGTATTCACGGGGGCTAGTGTGGGCACTTTCGAGTGCATTACAACGACGTTCTTAAAATTCGAGAAACTCGGTTATCGTAGGGTTGTCTACGGTAGAGCTGTCTTCTGACCATGCTTTACGAGTTTCCGAGTCCAGTTTATTAAGCAAGAGATAAATAACCCAAGGGTCCCTATTCAGCGAATCTATTGCTGTGAGACCTCTCACTATTTCGTCCGCGCCGTTCGAAATTTTCCGTAATTGATTTATATTAGAAACATTTGTGGTTGGTAGTTCCATGAAAGTTTTTATGTACCCATTTATAATATAGCGAGGACGATCGAATCGCTTCACCAATCTGTCCCATGCTTCCTCGTAGGTAGAGTTGCTAAGCGGCAGATGATTGAGAAGTCCTAACGCAGTGCTACGAAGAGAAGACTTTAGGAAGAGGTACTTCTGAATCGGAGACAAGTTTGTTTTATCATGAACGGCACTTTTGAACATATCCCTAAAGGATGGCCATTCATGATATTCTCCGGAAAAGGGTTCTATATGAATTTTCGGAAGAATGAAATCCGATTTAGCCACCGATGAATGCGATTTTCCTAATGTATCAAGTAGAATCTTCTGCTGTTCAGCTAGCTGGCCTACGACGTCCCTGCTCTTTTCCAATGTCTCCCTTTCTCTAATCGAAGACAAAAGAGTAGATTGCACCATCAGAAACTTCGTCTCAAACTCATCATAATCTGGAGCAGGATCTACGTAACCTTCCTCTTCCGCGAACTCGTACATACAAGCTTGAGAGGCATTGAATTCGTCCCATAAACCTGTTGCCCTAGACAAGCGTACGTCCAAATCACCTAATGAAATCCTATCGTCAATGGATTCAGTAAACTTCACGAGCTTGCTCAAGGAAGCTTTGAGATGACCACGAGTTGATCGAAGAGCCGCAAGAGAAGGTGCACCAGGCATTTTTATAAGGACAGAAATCTTCGAAAAATGAAACCAAACCAAGCTCTAATTAATTGCACCAATCTATGAGAAAGTTGTTAATGATTGTAGATATTTTTAAACTTTCTAGCAACACCAGCAAAGCGAACACGTGAACAAAATATTCTTGGAGCAGCGAAAAAACACGTGGAAGTGCAAAATTAATTTTTCCTCAAGAAACTGTAGAAGCACGAAAATAGTTTCATCCAAAAATAATTTTTGTAGCGCGAATGATTCAATTAATTTATGCCAAATTGCAGCACAACAAGCAAAGTAACGAAGACGTCGATAATCCTATGGAGCAGCGAAGAACACATGGAATTCTAGTCACGAAAATCACCTCTAGTTGAATCAGCGAAGTCCAAAAAACAGTTTTTTAATACAGGCACAAAATGATCAGCTTCAAATTTTAATGTAAATGGACTGTAGCTCGAATTGTGGTAAAAATCCACAAAATCCGGGTCGATTTGGACCAAAAAATGTATAAGAACGAAAAAAAAAGCGAAAAAATTACACCAGGTAATAACCAAGACGAAAATATGCAGCAACAAGAAGAAAACAGCGAAGGTTACCACGTTATAATATTTTATTACCAAGATGTTACCCTGTGTCTGGTCGAAATCCAAATGACAGAGAAATAATTAATTTTCAAAGATTAGCTTTAACAAGAACAGTAAGTATAACACTTAACAAAATTTAAGAGAGCATGAACAGCTGATGATAGAACATACAAATGATATAAATTTACAGCTTTGCCCTTGAACTTGAAATTATATAGATAGGTAAATGAGAAAGAAATACAAGAAAATATTTACTGTTGATCGATTAACAAATTGAGGAGAATAGAGAAATTTATAGGGTAAATGATGCAAAGTTTTTCACAAATAGGCAAATAAGATAAACAATATAGAAATTTACGTTATTATGAAATTGATAAACATTAAAGCAAATTAGATTATAAATTGTGATAAATATTTTAACGAATAATAAATTATTGTTGAGCCCATTCTCAAACAGATATTTTTATTGATTGTTCAAGAGATACGTTTAAAATGTACATATTAAACATTGTTAGTGAACAACCCGTATAAAAAAAAAAAACTGTTTTTATGTTATGGATTTATATTGTATATTGTGATTATGTAATATGTAAAATTAACTAATTTAATTCATTTAGTGTGTTTTTTAGTCTGTAAGAGATTGTGTGCTCTGTTTGATGATAAATAAATAAATAAATAAATAAATAAATAAATATACATTATTACTTTTATTTTAATGCTTTTATATTCAACACCACACGGAAGGCATTTAACAACGTCATTCCAAAATGGTCAAATAACAATAGACTAAGATTGTATCCCTTCCGTACTCCGCAATTCATTTGAATGCTTTTTTATGTTTCTGTCCCCTTAAGTACCTACGCGTCCAGTTGTTAGTAGATACAATTTTTCAATCGCTCTCCCGAATTTATTTGAAATACCAAGATTATAAAGTTTATATAATAAAGCTCTTCTGTCCACTTTATCAAAGGCAACTTTAAAGTCAACAAAAAGCGTAGTTTTACACCTTAAAGTCTCTTACAATGGAAAGCCAGTCTGCACTGATATGACAAAGTTCTATCACTGAGCATCCCTGTTTACCGATAAAAGTTAATCAGTTATATCAATCGTTGCAAAATCTAGGACTTTTTT
The DNA here is from genome assembly GCA_963931855.1 of Philhelius festivus. Classification (NCBI taxonomy): domain Eukaryota; kingdom Metazoa; phylum Arthropoda; class Insecta; order Diptera; family Syrphidae; genus Philhelius; species Philhelius festivus. The sequence continues at coordinate 127,522,680 of OZ007556.1, read as the reverse complement.
ACCTTCAGTGTTCATGACTCGATCTTTTAAGCTACCTTTTCATATCCCTTTTTTGAATGCTGATTTTGTATCTGCTTTTCGAGTATTCAGTTCACCAATAACCATCACATCTTGAGTTTTTGGATAAGAACTCGATGATTTTCTTTAAATGTGAAGTTTATATTTCAAGGTGTCATAATGTTACTTACCATCCTAAATAATAGTTCATCATATTAGAGTTTATTTTTTAAAAAACATTAACATACAACGAAACATTATTGTGAAGGGAGAAAATTCAGTAAACTCTGTTATAAACAAACTACCTCTTAAACTAAGTACATCTACCTGGTTACCAATATTGTAGATCTGGACCCTACTCTGTATTTCGTTCCGAAAGTCAATTCTATTCGAAAGTGCTTTTCATTCCGCTTTTAATTTTGTACTCTGTAAAACGTTCGAAACGGAAAAAATAGTACTAAATATTTTTCCCTTTTACGGAATTGTTTTTTTTTTTTTTTGAGTGTCGAATTATTTCTCACGAGATCTGTCAAATTAAGAAATCCAAATCAAAACATTACAAATAAGGCGGATAAAAACTAATTGTGGTTTTTAACGAAAGAATCTAATATAAAATAAAAAAATAGATTCGGTTGCTCTTTGCATGGATGAAGAAATGAATGAAGAACGAACTAAAGGAAAAAATATACGGGACAAATAAATTATTTTGGAAATGTGTGATAAAAGGCAAAGGCGTATTTAAGGATTTGGCGCCCCGGGCTGATAAATTTTGCCGCACTTAAGAACAATGAAAATTAAGCTAAATTTGTTCTTTGGTATCGATTTTGAGAAATACTTAAGTATTTACACACTTCAGTAACTTACGATAAAAACAGTTAATATTTATATTAAATACCAATACCAACCCACGCTTTGCATCTTTGCACTTTTTGTAAAAGCAGAATTTATAATTTGAGGATACCGTTATGTCACTCTGCACGATAAATATATAGATGTTAGTCAAAAAACTTATGTGAAAAAACTACAAGAAAAGAAGACCTTTTTAAAACAAGGAACAGGGTGTCCAACAAAAAAAAAATAATTTGTAGGTAATTATATAAAATTTCTATTGTAACGTAGGAGTCGAATTATTCTCCTTTTTCCACGCTGCCTAAAAACGATTTTTTGAAGTAAAACTTTTTTAGGAGCGATATGACAATAACTTGGATAAAATTTGGAACAGAAAAACTGGTCTAAACCAAATGTGTGTACCGAACGAAACTCAGATAGCCAATTGAATGTGTGAGACTTGGTGCGAGCAAAATCAAAATATTTTGATTTTTGGTATCGGCCGGTTTGTCGATGTGTGCACATTTACAGTTTGTTTAAATTATCAAAGAAATCAAATAGATTTTACTGAAAACTTTAAGTCTAATTTTCCTAAAGCAAACTTTATTGAACTTGAACGTTTTTTTGCCTCTTTTGACTGGTATTACGAATTAAATTTTCTTGAGTTACAACATGCCTATAAACGCTTTATTGAAATCGTTCATGCTGGTTTTGACCAATTTGTTCCTCGTGTGAGAAAAAGGAAATCTTCAAAGCCACCGTGGTACAATAAAAGACTCATGCATTTGAAAAACGTAAAAAATAAGGCATATGCTAATTATAAAAGAACAAAAAATCAAGACGAATACCTACTATTCAGTAGATTAAGGAAAGATTTTGCTATTCTAAGCAAATTCCTGTACAAAAATTACATCATGAATATCGAAAATAACATCAAAAGAAATAGCAAATCGTTTTGGTCTTTCATAAATTCAAAAAGAAATTCATCAGGTATTCCGAATATATGTAGTCAATTTCAAGGGAGAAAGTTCATCAACCATCGAAAAACACTTGGAAATGTTTGCCTGTTTTTTTGAGTCGGTTTATTCAATTAGCAGTAATTCAACATCTATCATTCCTTATGGAGAAGAAAAGGTTGATATCGGAAGCATACAGCTATGCTTTGATGATGTTCTTCTTGCTCTTCAGTCACTTAAAAGTAACACTAGTTGTGGAACCGATGGTATTCCAGAACTAGTTCTAAAAAATTGTTCCCATTCTCTTTGTTGGCCCTTACTTATAATTTTTAATAAGTCATTAGCTGATGGCCTATTTTTGCCTGAATGGAAGGAATCATTTTTGACTCCTATTTTTAAATCAGGCTCAAAAAACACAGTCGAAAATTATAGAGGTATATGCAAACTAGCTGCGATTCCTAAAGTGTTCGAGAGTTTGGTAAAAAATAAAATTGAGTTTTTAATTAAGGATTGTTTATCTGAATCTCAACATGGTTTTATGTCTGGTCGTTCGACCGTCACAAATCTAGTAATTTTTTCGTCTTATGTGATAAATGCGTTAGAAAATAAATGCCAAGTAGATGTTGTGTATACAGACTTTAGCAAAGCTTTTGATTCTGTGGATCACAATATTCTCATAAATAAGCTTAGAAATTTTGGTTTTCATTCTAAGATATTAGAATGGATTTTCTCTTTTCTCACAAATAGAACTCAATGTGTATTAATTGATAGTAAAACTTCTAGGAAAATTGAATGCACTTCAGGGGTTCCACAAGGAAGCCATCTGGGCCCTTTGCTCTTTAATATATACAGGGTGATTGGCATAAGGTGTGACAAAAAGCTAGAGCGTGTAGGTTGGACTTAGACAAGAAAAAATCGTATGGGAGGGGGGGGGTCTATTTCCCCCCGTTTAGGCGGGAGGGGCAATTTAAGAAAACAATCACTTAAAACAGAAAAAAAAATATTAAAAAATAACGGTGATACCTACAGAGCAATGCTATAGCATTTTGAAAAGCCAGAAATACATTCTTTAATTTTGTTTTTAAATAAAGTTGTTCGAGTGCATAGTTTTTGAAAAATTATTTTTCAAAATCAAAATTTTGAAAAAAAAAAAATGAAAAAATTTTTTTTAAACAACTTTTTCAAAATTTTACGTAATTAAGTATTATTTTTGTATTCAATATTCAATGCTCTTATTAATTTTTGATCAAACACAAAAAACCGAATGTCCAAATGTTTTGTAGTTTTTGATAAAAGCAAAAATAACAAAAACTACTTTTGTTCTAAGAAAAGCCTTTTATTTTAGTTTTTGGGCGATTCCATTATAGCGGGTGCAACATTTAGACTCATTTGAAGTACATTTAATAATAAAATAAGCAAAATATTTAATGACATTATTACTTGAAGGGATACATTTTCACCTATTGCAACGCGTCTAACTTAAATTAGTAAACTGATTTAAAAAACTGGAAAAAATATAAAATAAGGCACATATGTAACAAGTCAGTACCCTTCTCTATTAATTATAATTTTCTTTTTTTCAAATACTTCAATATTTTTTCGAAAATACATATATGTATGTCAGAAGTACTCCATCTTCATCGATATCGGTTAAGGATAACCCCACATAACGATATTGTGATATTGCAGCCTACCTGGTGCAAGAAGGTACAAACCTGCGGAAATAACTTTTGGAAATACTGCTGCTGTAAAAACAGAACGGTATTTTAGAGCATGGATCTACTGGTAATATAGGGGGCTCAAAAGACCCTGTTGGAGATTTAGAATTTAATGCTTCGTCTTCTGACTCAATAAAAACATCGAAAACTTCATGAATGCTCATGGTCATTGTGCTCTTCTCGATTCTTAACTTCCGACTTAATCGATTTCACATCTTTTATACCCGGCACTTGTCTGCTAATATTATCCCTTTTTTAGAAATCACCTGTCATCCTTCAGTTTTTTAGGCATTGCTTCGGTTGAATCAGTTTTTTTTTTTTAAATAAATTTTTTACCACTCCAACTACGTTAATGGGACTCCTTGGGCGATTACGTTTCACTTGTGCGACTTTTTCAGTCTACAGGGACTGATGTAATGAGTGCCTGCCTTTTTTCGTTTTGTCTGATTCTGGTCAGAATTTTAAAATTTGTATCTGCCTTCATTTTCCCTTTCAATACATCTCTCCACATTAAATTTCTACGTCCTTTTTCTGCATGAAGCTCAGCATATTTGTTAATTTTTTGTCAATTTTTTGTAAAGCAGTATCTTTTTCTTGTTTCACTTCTATTTAACCATATATTTTTATATAAAAAGAACAACATATTATATCACATATAGTTAAAAAAAAAAAAACGTGAACACAAGAAATTATTATTCAAAGGATATTTTATCAATAAAATACAATAAATCACGTTATAATGTTAGTAGTCAATAAGTTGCACCCGCGATCTTAATATTGGGATCGCGGGTGCAACCAATTTAAATCAACGTTTTTTGTCGTTCAACGTACAATATATTCCTAATAACGACTGATTTAATTTTAGTTTTGTTTTCTTCTTACTTTTAGAAAGTTTCAAAACGCTAGCACTTTATTTCTGCCAAAAAAGTAAACTTTTATATCTTTTATATCGCGGGTGCAACAAACTTACAATGGCTATTTGCAATCAATAATGCTAAAAATATAACAACAAATTCGTACATGTTTTTATGCAAACGATTAAATGGCATGTTGCTTCATACGTCTATTGAGTAAAGCATAACTTAAAACTGTCGAAAATAGCTATTTTGAGCGTATATTACCAGTTGTAATAATTGCAGTTCGTACCGACTCTTCGTATGATAATGTTGCCAAGCGCAAACAAAAATGTTCTCTATAAGCTAGGTCTCAGTTTTTGTTTTTATTATTAAATATAGTATTTCTACTTTGAATATTTATCAAAAAAAGTAAAAAATATTGTAATTCAAAAATTGGTGTCAAAAATTGTCTACAGCGGAATTACCCTTTTATACGTTTTTGGATTCTTAATCCAGTACTTTGTCACTTTATTGTATGCTTATAAGACTGATAATAAAAAAATTTTACAAAAAAAGTTAATCCTTTTTTTCGTAAATGCACCTACGCCAAGCCGACCCCATCATAATAAAAAAGTGGCAGGTCAATTTTAAACCAATGCTCTCACGCAGGTGTTCTCAATGAAAAAATGTGTGAAATATGGTTAATCCAGTACTTTGTCACATTATTGTATGTTTATAAGACGATAATAAAAAAAAATTAAAAAGAAAGTTAATCCTTTCAATCGTAAATTCACCTAAGAATCCAAAAACGTATAAAAACTAAAATAAAAGGCTTTTCTTAGAACAAAAGTAGTTTTTGTTAGTTTTGATTTTCTCAAAAACTACAAAACATTTGGACATCCGGTTTTTTGTGTTTGATCAAAAATTAATAAGAGCATTGAATATTGAATACAAAAATAATACTTAATTACGTAAAATTTTGAAAAAAAATTGTTTAAAAAAAATTTTTTCATTTTTTTTTTTCAAAATTTTGATTTTGAAAAATAATTTTTCAAAAACTATGCACTCGAACAACTTTATTTAAAAACAAAATTAAAGAATGTATTTCTGTCTTTTCAAAATGCTATAGCATTACTCTGTAGGTATCACCGTTATTTTTTAATAATTTTTTTTTCTGTTTTAAGTGATTTTTTTCTTAAATTGCCCCTCCCGCCTAAACGGTGGGAAATAGACCCCCCCCCTCCCATACGATTTTCTTCTTGTCTAAGTCCAACCTACACGCTCTATCTTTTTGTCACACCTTATGCCAATCACCCTGTATATAAATGACATTGTTAATTCTATAGAGAATTGTTGCTTTTTGCTCTACGCAGATGATCTAAAACTGTTTTTTAAAATAAAAAGCTATGACGATTGCATAAGAGTTCAATCAGATTTAAATCGTGTTTCAAATTGGTGTTTTCAAAATAATCTTAAATTGAATATAAAAAAATGTAATACTATAACATTCAGTAAAATCTCAAATGTCGTGCAGTTCTCTTACCAAATTAACTCAGCACTATTAACAAGAGTAAGTGAAATTAAGGATCTTGGTGTCTATTTTGACTCTAAATTTTCATCAAAAATTCATATTGACCATGTTATTTCAAAAGCCAACTCATTGGTTGGATTTATAAAAAGAAATACCAAGGATTTCACGGACCCATATGTTTTATTAACGCTTTACAACTCATTGGTCAGATCTGTTATTGAATATGCTGATGTAATTTGGAATCCATATTATAAAACTCACCTCGATAGAATTGAGCGTGTTCAAAGACGTTTTACGAAATTCATTTTTTATAAAATGGGTTGGAACTTCATTCCCGATTATAAGGCTAGGTGCCAATTTCTAGGTCTAAAATCCTTGGAGTCTCGTAGAAAAATTCATGATGTAATGTTTGTAAGGGATATTCTGTGTAATCATGTTAAGAGTCCGTTTTTGCTCTCTCTAATTCCTATTTATGTGCCATCAATGTTCTTAAGGTCAAGAAATCTCCTCTTTCAACAAACGCGTAGGACAAATTATGGGAAAAATGAGCCGTTGTCGCGAGCTATCTCCTCGTTCAATGAAGGTTGCAACTCTCTCGAATTACATTTAAGTCGAGAAAAATTTAAAAACGAATTGCTATGTATTTTTGTATTTTAATTCTTACTTGTATATATGTATATGTAATTTTATGTTTTATTATTCGCAGTCTGTTTAGCCTTGTTCTGGTAGATGAATAAATAAATAAATAAATAAATAAATTGCTTTTGAACACACCTAAAACAATGACAGTTCGTGCAAAAAACTAAGCAAACAGACCTTTTTTGACATCTGGAAATATGCAAGAGTTATATGAAGTTAGAACGATACTAAAAAGATAAAATAAGTATTCGACGATTTAAACTTTAATAAAATATTAGAAATAGCATGATGCGAATTTGATTAAAATTAGCAAAATCGTTTTTTTAACCTAGTTTTATACTAAAATAGTTTTAACCTCGTACTAATTCGACTAAAATTTTGAGCCAATAGTTTTTAAAATAATACCTATCCTTTTATTTATCCATAATTATTATTAACTATTCTACAAAAAACAATCACTATAGGCGTTTTTCTTTTTTAGTTCAGAACAGAGTCTGAGTTGTCAAAAAATAAATTGTGTTTCTTTTTTAGTTCAGAGCGTTCAGAGCTTCGTAAATGTGTTTCTTTTTTCGTTCTGAGCATGTTCTGAGCGTGTTCAGAGTGCGCTCTATAAGCTCAGAATAAAATAACTGAGCAGACAGAGTACAATGCTTAACACAGGCATTTGACAGATGGAAATTAAAAAAAAAAATGTCGACAGCTAAGTGTTCAGGTGTGTTTCAAAAAATACTCAGAGCGCTCAGAGCACGCTTGGTTCAGAGGATGTTCGGAACATGCTCGACATGCTCGGACTCTGTTCGGAGCTCTATACTGAACTAAAAAAGAAAAACGCCTTATATTGTTTCACGAGTCAACCAAAACTAAAAAAAATTGAGGCATGATTTGCTAGGTATTAAAAAAGAATAAAATCCTTATATACTGACCTTATATCTAGAATCCGGTTTGATGTATTTTTATTTTTTTTTTAATAAAAAGGGACTCTTTGTAGATGGTTTAGAAACAAAAAATTAAGATCCGTCCAGCCAAAATTTTTCTAGCCCATTTTTTTAGAGCTACATAGCAACAAGTGTTTATTTTTTTATAATGTTTTCGTTTCATTGGAATTTGTTCCAAAGAAAGGTACATGTCCGTAAATATTTTTATTATGAATTTTCATTATAAGAAATTGTTTATAAGAAATAAGAATAGTAAATTGTCAAAAAAGTGAGTGACATGTTACAGTGAACTCTCTCACAACTGGACACTCACGGCACTGAAAAAATTGTCATGCTTGAAAAACTCAAAAAATCGCATTTTTTAAATCTTTGTATTTATTGTTTATCCTTCAAAAATATTGTAAATTAGACCCTCTTTTGCTTGTATGTTTTGAAAGTTCAATAGCTTCAAAAAAATATTATAAATTGGAAAATTGCTAGGGGCGGCTTGCACCATTTTGCTTGTATGTTTGAAAGTTCAATCGCTTCAAAAAAATATTTTAAATTGGCCAATTGGAAGCTTGCGCCGCCCCTAGCATCCTTGCCGCCCCGGGCTGTAGCCCTTTTAGCCCTAGAGTAAATACGCCCCTGATAAAAGGCAAACAGGCAAGGAGGTTATCAACACCAAATAGGGCACGACTATTCTGTTGGCAAAAGTCTGTAGAGTGGTAGAAAAAATATTGTGTCCAAAACACATTTTAAAATGTGTCGCAGATTCCCTATAATAAAATTTATTTGCTTAAATTATTATTATAACTAAGGTTTTCTAAAAAAAAACACATTTTAATACATTCCTTGTTAGTTCCGTTTACACAATTGTTGTAGAAACAAATTTTCCGTATTAAAATGCTTTTGCCATTCGAAAACGTATTACCAAGTACGAAAATTCCACTTTTGGAATTGCCATTCCAAAAGTAGTGGACTTCATTCAGCTTTAGAAATAGAGAGTACCAAATATACGCTTTCGGAAATTTTCACTTTCGGAACGAAATACAGAGTAGGGCCCCTGAAACAAAACTCCAAAAACGTTTAGATCGAGGGGATCCCGGAATCAATTTACTTGATAAAGCGTGCAAACAGCATTCTAAATTTGAAAATACATCTGATTGCAGACGCAACTCGGACAAAATTGTAACCTCATTTCGAGTTTTCGTACAATCAACTGGGTTTGTGTTGACAGGCGGACAAACTTTTTAGCCAGATATACACTGTTCAAATGCATGTCAAGCATGCGCAAGTGTATTATTAAATTCTGCTTGAGGTTTCAATGCAGTACCCTTGTTTGAACGAAAATCAAAAGATTTTGATTTTGATTTTGGAAATGTGTATTGGCACATACATATTTATTTAATTCCGCATCATTGTCTCATTGACTGTCTAAAAGAGTGTGCTTTGAAAATTAATTTTGTACTTAGTACCTATATTTAGTTTTTTTTGGCAAGAGTACGATAACTTAGGCGCCAAGAAATTATAACGGTTTTTTGTAGAACAGTTCAATACAAACATTTTTTACTACGGGAGGGGGGGTCTATCTCCCCCCGTTTGGGCGGGAGGGGCAATTTTATAAAAAAGGTACTAAAATGGAAAAAAATATTAAAAAATAACGGTAATACTTACAATTAAGTATTACACTCGTACCTTTTTTTAAATCCAGTACTCTGATCTATTAGATAATTTTTAAATCAAGTAGAATCTATGCACAGTTTTTGAAAAAACGAGTTTTAAACTCAAATTTTGGTGAAAAAAAAACATAAACAAAAGTTTAAAGTTTAATTTTTCAAAACTGCAAGGTTATATATTATTATTTTTCCTTAAATTCGTTGTTCTAATTTATTCTTATTCAAAAACTGAAAACTAGATGATTTTATGTTGTCTAGTTTTTGAGAAAATTTAAAATAACTAAAACAACTTTTTTATGGGATATTTCCTTTTTTTTGCTTGCCTACGCATTACGGCGTATAAACAGTGAGATATGTAACCCCCCTGCTTGGACACACTATAGGATTTGGAGTAGGTGCGAGATTGGGTGTATGCAAGGTTTCTTTTGCATTTACAGAATCTGAATTTAAAGAAACTTTGAATTTACCCTATGGCCTATATCCAATGTCTACTAAATATATGTACATACATACGTAGTCCAATTCATTATTTACACACATTATTAATTTGGAAGCGCTCGTCGTTAATTTAAATCAAAGCTTAAGTGTTCTTAAAAATGAGTTTCCTCATCTCTTTCTTAATAATAATATAAATACAAACAACAATATCAATGTAATCAATAGTGAAATGCATACCAAAGAAGAGAGAATGACGCGAAGCAAAAATAAAGGAAAGGTCACCGAACTTTCCAAATATCCGCAAAAAAAAAGATAAACTCCACCGCATTGCAAATCACTAAAAAAACTTCTCCTGCAAATGCGCGAAGCAACGGAGTAAATTTGCTTTCTTTTTCTCCCAGTGGTATGCCCCCTTCACCTTCAGTTAATTCGTTGAAGCCTTCTAAATTCGGTACGTCAAGCAAAAACTCGGTCCATACAACAAAAGTGCCTTCTGCCCCCTTATCTGCCGCTGCTGCTTCTGCCTCCTCTGCTGCCATTATGGGTATGTGATCTTTTCCAACAAAGTACCTTCTGCCCCCATACCTGCTGCTGCTGTTTCTGCCACCACACCTGATGTTCTTAGTTCTCTTGCACTGTCCGTTGACACAGACGATGATAAAGAGAATTTTAACAACAATAATTTGGTTTTGAGCACCAATGCGGATCTCTCTCATGAAATTATCGTAGATGATAATAGAAATGATGAAGTATTTGTTGGTGCTTCTACAACTGATTTGGATGCTGCAGCTGCTGTAGGCGCGCTTGCAATGTCGGCAAGCCCAAATGATGACACCACTCTCAACAACAAACCGGTTTTAAACACCAATGCTGCTTTGCCTCTTCGAACTATCGTGGATGGTAAAGGAATTGATGATGAGCTTTGTGGTGCCTTTCCAAATGTGCTAGAAGCTGCTGCTGCAACAGAAACAAGACAACGCACCCCCGTTGATGCGATTATTGGTGAAGGAGATGGAAATGGAAACAAAAACAAAATATCTCTTGATGACGTCGTTGAGGTTGGGACAATGACTGCACTTAATGGTGATACCGAGTATAGTGCTTTAATAGAAAATGCTATGCGTTCACAAACTATCATAGGAAGCAGTGTTAGCATGAGTGAAGACGATGATATGGATAAGCCCCTTATCACTAATAGGAGTGAAGCAGATGACCTAGTACATCCTCTCATTGTAATCTCTGAATCTAAACCTATTGTTAAAATAAATAACAATGTTAGCAATTTGGAAAAGACTAAGAGGAAAATAAAACGTAAACAAAACCCTAATCAAGAACTTATTGGGACAGGTTGTAGCTCACTCAATACATTGACTTCTTCTAAGTGGCTACATGTTACCAAATTCAATGTGAATACGCTTCCGGATGATCTTATAAATCACATCTCAGCCCGTTCTAATATTCCTTCTAATGCCTTTAAGTGTTTTAAACTAATAAAAAAGGGCATTTCTCCATCAGATATTAAATACATAAATTTCAAACTAAGTGTTCCTTCAGACTGCTTTGACCAGCTTATGAGCGATGCTTCGTTATGGCCTTGGGGTGTTAAAGTGAAGCCATTTATAAATTATCCAAAAAACGACAGAGCTCCTCTGTCAATCAATATAACCTAACATCGTATGCTGCCGAAAGAGATGAAAATATCGAGTTAAATGTCGCTGCTGTTGCTGATGGATTGCCAAAATCTTCATCAAGTAGATTTGAAAATTTATCATTTTACTATCAAAATGTTGGTGTTAAGAACCAAATTAGATCATATTTTTGTTTCATTTTCTTCATTTACGTATGATATTATTATATTGACTGAAACTTGGTTAACTGAAAATCATTTGAGTACTGAATGTTTTCCTAACTATTATAATGTATTTAGAAAAGATAGATCCTATACAATTTCAGGGATGGAAAGAGGTGGAGGTGTATTGATTGCGATTCGTGCCTCACTAGCATGCAGTCTTATAAGTTTGGAATCAAACTCTTCGAACTCTGACCTGGATATTGATCAACTTTTAGTCAGTGTTAAAGTAGGTCAATCAGAATTATTTATTTCTGCTAGCTACATTCCCCCTAGAAGCAAATTCGACATTTATAATGTCCATTTAAACAATCTTAAGCCAATTTTGGAAAATCTTAAGAGTTTTCAACATATTCTCTTTGCGGGTGACTTTAACCTTTGTAACATTGAATGGACATTGGACTTAGAAGACAAGTATTTAATTCCTTTTAATGTTACAACTGAAATTGAATCCCTTGTTATTGACTTCCTTGGTCAATTTAATTTAATTCAAATCAATAACCAACCTAATGATCTAAACCGCTTACTTGATCTCGTTTTTGTAGATGTCGAGTTTCATATTTGTCTTGATAAGTCCAATTTCCCGGTCATTGAAAATTCTATCCATCATATTGCAATTGATGGAAATTTTTGTTTTTATCACTATATAAAGAATGTATTATTCAATCAAAAAACTATTTACGATTTTAGAAATGCTAACTATGATGCAATGGTTTGTTGTCTATTTGTTGTCTATTTCATGGCCAAGTGTTCTTTGTTCTTCAAGCTTGGAAAACACTTATTCTGCTTTTACTAGTGTTTTTAAAGGTGCAATCGAATTATATGTACCTAAGAAACATTTGATAATTAATTCTAGTCCAGCCTGGTATAATAAGAGGTTGAATAATCTTAAAAATAAAAAAAATAAAGCATACAAATTATATAAATATAATAAAGAGAATATGGAACTGCGCATAAATTACTTTCATCGCCAACGTGAGTCCGATTTTTTAAACAAATTCTTGTATAAAAACTACCTTTTATCGGTTGAGAGTGATCTAAAATCTAATAGTAAGCACTTTTGGAAGTTTATAAGCTCAAAACGTAATTCAAATGGAATACCAAGTTGCATGAAGTACCTGGGCTCAACGTCTAGTGAGGTACCGAAAATCTGCAATTTTTTTGCGAACTATTTTCAATCGGTGTATTCATTAGATGCTCCTTCCATCCAGGAGATGCCCAGTGTTGGTAGAGTTGTTGACATTGGTTCGATTATTCTTAGCTCCATGGAGATAGAAGAGGCTTTATATGGATTGGATGGAAGCAAAGGCGGAGGGCCTGATGGAATTCCTGCTATTCTTTTAAAAAAGTGCGCAATTGCGATAGCTAAACCACTTTCAATCATTTTTAATCTTTCTCTTGCCAATGGCCAATTTTTGGATGGCTGGAAAATTTCTTTTTTGTCTCCCATTTTTAAATCGGGGTCAAGGCAGGAAGTAACAAATTACAGACCAATTTGTAAAATTTCAGCTATACCAAAAATATTTGAGAAACTTGTTTGTAATAGACTATCCGATTTGTTTCGGAACCATATATCAGTTACTTACTTACTTACTTTAGATGGCGCTCACAGTCCAGGGTGGACTAAGGCCTCAACCAACAAGCCCCTCCAGCTAGCTCGGTCCCTAGCTAGCTGCCTCCAGTTACGCACTCCAAGTTGGTTGAGGTCGCTCTCCACTTGTGCGCGCCACCTGAGGTGGGGTCTTCCTCTGCTGCGCAGACCATCAGGGGTGGATTCGAAGATTCGACGGGCTGGTGCGTCGGTGTCCATACGCTCCAAGTGTCCCAGCCATCTCAGCCGTTGTATTTTCAGCTTCTTGACTAGGTCAACGTCGCTGTAAAGCCCGTACAGCTCGTTGTTGAACCTTCTCCTCCATACTCCATCGATACAGACTGGACCGAAGATCAAACGAAGAACTTTTCTTTCAAAGCACCCAAGCAGATTTTCATCCATTTTAGACAGTGTCCATGCTTCTGCCCCATACAGCAGGACCGGGATGATGAGGGTCTTATACAAGGTCTCCTTGGTTCTTTGAGATAGGGCTTTATTACTCAAATGCCTTCTTAGCCCGAAGAAACAGCGGTTGGCAAGAGTAATTCTTCGCTTGATCTCTGCACTGATGTCGTTTTGCGATGTTATAGTGGAGCCCAGGTAGACAAAGTCTTTGACGACTTCGAAGTTATACCTATCCATCGTGACGTTTTGCCCGAGTCGACGATGTTGAGATTCCTTTCTCGATGATAGCATATACTTCGTCTTGTCCTCATTAACAGCCAAACCCATTTTCGCCGCCTCCAGTTCAATACTTGCAAACGCACCGGTAACAGCTCGCTTCGTCCTCCCAATGATATCAATATCATCCGCATAAGCAAGCAGTTGAACTGACTTTTGAAAAATTGTACCTCTATTGTTGACGTTTGAGTTTCGTACAATTGCTTCAAGAGCGATGTTAAATAGGTTGCAAGATAGCGCGTCGCCTTGCCTCAGACCTTTCTCGACATCAAAAGGTTCGGTGGTGTTCTTACCGACCTTGACGGAGCAGCGAGATTTCTCCATCGTCATCCTGCACAAGCGGACGAGCTTGGCAGGGATTCCGAGATGAGACATGGCTCTATATAGTTGTTCTCTGTCCACGCTATCATACGCGACTTTGAAATCGATAAAAAGGTGGTGTGTATCGATTTGGAACTCCTGGGTTTTTTCCAAAATCTGTCGAAGTGTGAACATCTGATCCAGGGTGGATTTGCCGGGCCTAAAACCACACTGATAGGGGCCGATCAGCTCGTTGGCAAACGGTTTTAGGCGCTCACACAGTACAGACGACAAGATTTTGTATGCGACGTTGAGGAGACTTATACCTCTGTAATTGGCACATGTCAGGGCGTCTCCTTTCTTGTGGATGGGGCACACTATGCCGAGGTTCCATTCATTGGGCATACTTTCATCCGACCAAATTTTTGAGATGAGTTGGTGCATGCTCCCTACCAAGTCATCCCCACCTGCTTTAAATAGCTCAGCTGGCAAGCCATCCGCGCCAGCAGCTTTGTACGCTTTCAGCTTGGCTATCGCTGACCGCACTTCATTTAGGTCGGGTGGACGGAAATTTTGACCATCATCGTCCAGGTTGAATGGAATGTTCCGCCTAGTTGCGGAATTTTGGCCTTCCTCGCCGTTCAGCAGTCTGGAAAAGTGTTGTTTCCAGATCCTCAGCACGGACTGCGTGTCCACTACCATATTCCCACTCTCATCTCGACAGGCTTCCGTTCTAGCTTTGTAGCCCTGGGTGGATTGCCTCACCCTTTGGTAAAACTTTCGAACATCCCCCCTGCCGGTACAGTCCTCAATAGACTCGACCGTCCGCTTCGCATGCTCTCTCTTTTTCCTCCTTAGAAGTCGGCGTTCCTCCCTTCGTCTTTGCCCGTAGAGCTCCCGGGCGTATATATCAGTTACAGTATATCAACATGGTTTTGTAGCAGGTAAATCAACAGCTACAAACTTAGCTTTAATGACTAACGTCATCATATCAAATATGGAAAAGAGGTGCCAAACCGATATTATTTTTACAGATTTTGCTAAGGCATTTGATAGAATAAACCATCATGTTTTATTTCATAAATTAAGTTCCTTAGGTATCCATTCTAATCTTCTGAAGTGGTTAGAATCTTATTTGACGGATAGAATTCAAATCGTTAAAATCGATAATTCAATCTCAAACAACATTTCTGTTCCGTCTGGAGTCCCACAAGGAAGTCATTTGGGACCACTATTATTTTTGCTATTTGTCAATGACATTCCAGAAATATTTATGGATTCAGATTGCCTTCTTTTTGCGGATGACCTTAAACTCTTTCGGAAGATTAGCTGTGAGTCGGATTGCTTCCCCCTCTTATTAGATCTGGGGAGACTTGACTGTTGGTGCCAACGGAATTATCTTCTCCTTAACATTTCTAAATGTCAAGTTTTATCGTGTTTCAGGAATTATAATCCAATTTTGTTTGATTACAACATCAAAAACATTTGTCTAGAACGTGTGAGAATGAAGAAAGATTTAGGAATTATTTTAGATACGAACTTATCATTCTTACCACACTATGACTATATGATTAACAAAGCTAATCAAATGCTCGGTTTTATCAAAAGAAATCACTTTATAATTCTCTAGTAAGGTCTGTTTTGGAATACTGCTGCATAATTTGGAATCCCTATTACAATAATTCCTTAGATAGAATAGAAAAAGTACAGAGGAATTTCACAAGATACGCTTTCTTTAAGTTGAATTGGAGGATTCCAAAGCCATCCTATAATAGTAGATGCTTATTATTTGGTATGCAATCTCTTAAAGATCGTAGGATATACTTTTCGGTGATGTTCATCAGAGATGTTATTACTTATCATATCAATTGTCCTCCGTTGTTTGCATTAGTTACGGGAGGAATTACGCTATCAAGGAGTACACGTTGTCGATTTTTAATCTATGAACAGTTTCATAGGAGCAACTATAGCCGAAACGAGCCTATATCCCGTTGCATCAGGGAAGCTAACTTTTTCTGTAATAGACTTGATTTTTTTTCGATTTGCTCGAGAGACATCTTTAAATCCCTCGCATTAAATATAATTTCAGCTTCTTTTACTAATAGCACTTAAATTTTTATTCATTTATTCAAATCTTTTAACTATGTATGTTATTATTTTGTATGATTGTACTTTTATTTGTATATACCCACCAACGATTAATGATGTCAATTATCTTAGTCTAAGAGAATTTATATTCGAATTGATGAAATAAAACTAAAACTAAAACTAAAACTAAAACTAAAACTAAAACTAAAACTAAAACTATTCGTTATTCAACCTTTGTAAGAGTGAAGTATTTTTTTCTTTGAATAAAGAATGGCGACTACGCATTCACTATTTCATCCTAAATTAAATAACTTTTCAATATTTCGAAAAAAATATTTCAAAAGCATCGCGTTCTTAGAAGAAATTGGTCGAATTCCAACTAAAGTGTCAACTCCCCTCAACTCCAACTCAAAAAGGTGACAAAAATTGTAAGAATACAATATTATTATTATTATTTATTCATCAACCAGAGCATATTATACTATTACAGACTAAGATACATAAGTAAATATATAGTTACAAATTTGTAGGTGGGTACCTATATAAAATTCAAATTACATTTAAATAATAAATAATAAATAACGTTACTTAAATTTTGCTTAAAACTAATGATTTAAAAGTTTCTCTGGTGCAATCCATATAAAAGTTAATCTCAGAGCAATAAACCCATCTATCGGCACATTTTTCTATGGGCCTCAATATTGGCTAGAGATTCGGGAAGTGCTTGCTATAATTATTTCTTTTGTGATCAAAATGCCTGTAAACACGGTTTTAATACATTGAACATTGAAAAATTGACTTGATTATTTTTAAGTAACACCTGACTTACTCACAAACTGACTGACTGAGACGCGAAATGCCATGCAATTCTACCTCCTCGTAGTGTATTATTGGTAACCTTTAACGATTTGCTGTACTTTACTTACAAATGAACCACATTAACATTAATCCTCAAAATGAAATCACCGTAGTTAAATACCAAAAATCAAAAATTTCATAAAAAGTAGTTTTAGTAATTTTCAATTTTCTCAAAAACTAGAAGGGACAAAACCATTCGGTTTTGTGTGCTCGATTCAGAATTAATAGTAGCATTGACCACAAAGAGCCAATTAAGCACTTCATTTCACAATTTGACAAAAAATTGGTCTAAACTTTTTTTTTCATTTTTTTTTAACAAAATTTTGAGTTTGCATGCAAATTTTTCAAAAACTATTGACATAAATAATTTAATTTAAATTTACGATTATAGAACATACTTCTGGCTTTCAAAACCGGTATAGTACTTAATTGTTAGTGTTGCCGTTGTTTTTTAATATTTTTTTTTTTCAATTTAAGTCATTTTTTCTAAAATCGCCCCTACCTCCTAAACGGGGCGAGATAGACCTCCCTCCTATAGTAAAAAACGCTTGTATTTGACCCTTCTACAAAAATCCGTTATCAATTTTTGGCGCCTAAGTTATCGTACTCTCCCCGTTTTTTTTTTTCAATAATAAAAGGAAGTCAAAATTACCTAATTCATGATTTTTTTACATTAAGGAAACACAATCGGAGAAGTAATGAACAACTTAGATGAAATCAAAGGCGACTTAGAGACGAAAACAGTAAGCTCCGAAAAAATATACATAGAAGTGGGATGTTGAGTTTTTCATTTCCGTTAAGGTAGAGAGGTTTTTCAGTTCCTTTAAAGCGCTATTGAGGGACTACACCAGGCGATTGTTGCCTGAAAATTAAAAAAAAAAAACATGGTTGTTCAATGTTAATATAATTAAGTTTTTAATTTATTCCCTCTTGTTTGAACATATGCTTTTTTTGCCTATTAAGATGTCTTATGGCTAAATCAGATGTGCAGCAAGTCTACACGCAGCGATGCATGCAGCGCTGCAGACAGAACACATGTGCATACTTCCTAACTTTAATGATGCCTAGTTCTGTTAAAACAAAAATGACATCTGCCAAATTTTCATTCTTTTTGTTTGCTTAAATTGTTTTGTACTTAAAGTTTTATAAGTTTATTTTAAATTAAATGGATATTTCAACAAACAAGGACAAAATTTTGATTTTGATTGCCGTGTATGAGAAATACCTCAAGTTTTTAAATGAATATAATTTGTTCCAGATCAAAACTTCAAGGCCGTGGACAAATTTAATTAATCAGAAAATGAAATAGAGTTGCACCTATACTTTCAAAAATTGTTCCCGGTGATACGAGTAAGTAGGAAAAGCAAAAGAAGATACAAAGCACAAACGAAAAAAAAAACTATACTATACTCTGTCCAACAAAAATTGTCAGTACAGGGAAGATAGGACGTTTATCTCTCATTCTGGTTGCATTGCCATGCATAAGTGTGTCGCCTTTTAAAGCGTTCACAGGGATTCCGTAGTTTACATTATAAATCGCCGCAAATGATAGTAAAAAACGCGTAGGGCTACCGTCTGCCGATTCAAAACGACTGAAAATAATATTCAATTTACCTTTTCCCACAACACCAAGCGGTAAGATAATAGGCGCTTTTTTTTTAAGTTGAAAAGCATCAGGGAAGCTAACTTTTTCTGTAATAGACTTGATTTTTTTTCGATTTGCTCGAGAGACATCTTTAAATCCCTCGCATTAAATATAATTTCAGCTTCTTTTACTAATAGCACTTAAATTTTTATTCACTTATTCAAATCTTTTAACTATGTATGTTATTATTTTGTATGATTGTACTTTTATTTGTATATACCCACCAACGATTAATGATGTCAATTATCTTAGTCTAAGAGAATTTATATTCGAATTGATGAAATAAAACTAAAACTAAAACTAAAACTATTCGTTATTCAACCTTTGTAAGAGTGAAGTATTTTTTTCTTTGAATAAAGAATGGCGACTACGCATTCACTATTTCATCCTAAATTAAATAACTTTTCAATATTTCGAAAAAAATATTTCAAAAGCATCGCGTTCTTAGAAGAAATTGGTCGAATTCCAACTAAAGTGAAAAGCAATACGACAACACTCAACATACTCATCTTCTTAAAATGTGTTCTCAAAAGCTTCAAATCCCAAAAGCTCCTTAATAAAAACCACTGAAAAAGCTCCTTGCTTGCAATTGAGAATGATAATGGTAACTCTGTTTTGATGTAGATAAAGAGCGCACGATCGTATTGAGTGACACTTGAAACTCTTGGGTCTTGACCAGGGTTGGCCGAAATGTCACTTTTTAGAAATAACTACATTTGCTACGTCTGCTACGTAATTTATGTAGTTAAATGTAGTTAAATGTAGTTAAATGTAGTTAATGTAACAAATTGTAGCAGACGTAGTTTAAAAAGTTATCGCTGTCATTTTACTGTCAGTTGTACATTTAAAATTTGAATTTTGAAATCAAACGTTCAATTATTCATTTTTAATATGCTATGTGAGCTGAATGGAAAATATTTGTATGTATGTACCATGTACATAAAATCTAGCATTAGAAAATATCTTTAAATCATGGGTTCATAATCCATATCCTTTGATTATGCCAAAGTAAATTGTTTGTCTCCAAAAATAAGCTTCAACTCCATCATGCAAAATTTCTACAATTTTTCATCCTTATGGTAAATGAAACATTTTTAGTTTTTTTACAAACATTCAAGAGTGCAAAATTGTTTGGTTTTCTTTATTCCATTTATTTTTTATGAATTAACTACGTATGTAGCAGACGTAACAAATTGTAGTAAATTAGGCATGTAGTTTATTCAAATAACTACGCGTAGTTAATGATGTAGAAAATGTAGTGTAGTTAATTCGGCCAACCCTGGTCTTGACAGTATCTCATCAGCAGTGGGATACGACGGTCGTGCTGGGGTGTACAACTTTTTGCAAAGAATTACAACACGAATTCCTTAAGAAAAGTCAGTGGCTTGCTCTTTTGATAGTGGCATTTTTCCTAACGCATTGTAGTGAGGGTGCATCAGGCGCCACTGCTTTAGAAAAAGCTCTCCCATAAGGCCTGTACTGACAATTTTTGTTGGACAGTGTATAGACATGTAGTTTCCCTCGCGTTGATGTTGCTATGTATAGCTGAAGAAAATGTCCTTATTTGGATACAATTTACCTATCCCAAACATGAACTGGTGAGCAGTAACAATCTTTCATCTGTCTGAAAATAAACAAAAATACGAGTCGGAGACAAAACAAATTCTTTTCACTTCTTGTTCATTGTACGGATTTGTTTTGTCATAAATGAATTTGTTTTATTTTTTCTTCCATTATTGTATCAATATCAAGTTTTCCACCAAAGACAAAAACAAACTTTTTTTTGCAAATATGACGGACAATGTCAACAATCTGTCAATATCAGTAATGCCAAATAGCAATTATTAGGAAATTTTTGTTTTACAATTATGGCTGCAATGAAACTAGGCAGCAAATTTAGGAATAGAGACATCGTGCAGCGCAGCGCTGCATGCAGACTTTCAATGATTCTGCTCACATAAGAACCTGTGTAATTAAGTTTCGCTGCAGGGAAAATGCTGCACATGTGTTTTAGCCATTACTTTACCTTTTTTTAAATTTTTAGGTCAACAAAAGCGCATCTCTGGTTATAACCAAAGCACGACACATATTGTCTTAGAAGCAGAAAGCAGTAGTATATAGTAGAAAGTTAGAGTGACCAAGATTTATTTGAAGCAGAAGCGGGACACCTCACAACAGTGAGAAACAGCTTCAGATCCTTTTTATTGGATGCATCGGAGAAAATTGATACAAAACTTATATTACTTTGTTCTTGTAGTAACTCTTTATGTACACTTTTCACAACCAATTCGGTTTTGGTTCTAGCATAGGAGAACGTTTTATCGAACAGCTTTCTTAACAATTTGCAGTTGAAATCCTTTGATCTAAAGCTGTGGTAATGACAAATGGTATGTATACACATCACTGCCTCTGCAAGTGCTAACTCCTTCTCACGATCTTTGTAATCGCTACTCCGAAAAAATGAGTCCAACTTCATAAATGCAACAGAGTCCATTACCTGAGACTTATGATTTTGTCTTTTGGTGAGGCGAATTTCATCATTTTGTCCTACTGGAAATATTGAAAACTCGCATTCGCAGACATTACAATAAGCAAAAAATGTGTTACGAGTACGTTTGCTCGGTTAAAGGAATAGATGTTTTTTTAAATCTTCGGAGAATTTACAATCCCTTTTGAATTTTTTGTTGAAGCGTTAATATTATGAATTATTGTGCTAGCATTTGAGTTGTTTTTTATTTAGGTACCTATCTGCAACTATGCGTTCAATAAACTTCACTTCACTTTGATTTAAAAATGACAGAGTACAGGCAAAACTGACAATTGATTTAACATGGAATAAACATGGACTCATTTTCTTCCTTTAACAGCTCTTACGTTTGTTTTATATGCGCCAATTTATATGCACAGGGATGTAAAATAGTATTTACATAATTGCTTCATTTTGAGAATTGTAGAGACCTACACACATTTTTACCAACTTAAGAAAAGCGGGACAGTTATGACCACGGGACAGAGACCTCAAAAACGGGACTGTCCCGCTAAAAACGGGACGTATGGTGACTATAAGAAAGTAGTTACTTAGTATTTGTACAATTCCTCTGCGCTAAATACATTCATCTTTCAATGTAATGAACATACAAAAAAGTTTTCCTTTGCACTTTCCTTCTCCCTCTGGCAACTGAACAGAACTTGCTGACATGTAAAACTCATCGGTAACTTATTCCTTTCGAGTTTCTTTCGAAAAATTTAAAAAATCATTTCCCATGCATATTAAAATGTTAATTTGGAGCAATTTTTAAAATTTAGCCATCCACAACCACGTTCACTTGAAGGACTTTTTCCAGAAAAATTGATGCCTACTTTATGTGTAGAGTTAGGACTGTTAGAGTATTTGTAATACTGTATAACAGTTTATAACACAAACATTATGTTCTTTTAAATAATAATTATGAATAATTAAATGGAGGGCTCACAACTGTACCGAACCAAGTCATTTTAAAAAAATCCAAAACTAACGCCAAAATTTCCGCAAAATTGACCTCTATTACATTGTAGCTGTTTCAATATTATTCTACTTTAAATATTCGGTATTAAACCTTCATGAAGTAAGAACTTAGCGTACTTTTAGATCTCAGTACTTTTCACGGCTGACTTGTTACACAAAGGTTTTTTGTATAGAAGAACTTGGCTCTCTTTTTAACATTTATGTTTTTGGTCTGATTCATTTCACACGACCCAAAAACTTTATCGACAATATGCTTTGATGAAGAACTCGTAGTTCGTGGCGTGTGTTAGGAGTAAGTGGACTCCGCTACGTAACGTTAAGTTTGTTTGACTTAGAGAAATTTTATTATTTAATGATTACTGACTAAATTTTGATGGGTTCACTTGTCAAGTTTTTAAAACCTTTCGAATTTGGCATAAAAAAAAACTTGTCAAGTAAGCCCATCAAATTTTAGTCAGTAATCATTAAATAATAAAATTTCTCTATTACATTGTAGCTGTTTCAATATTATTCTCCTTTAAATATTCAGTATTAAACCTTCATGAAGTAAGAACTTGGCGTACTTTTAGATCTCAGTATTTTTCACGGCTGACTTGTTACACAAAGGTTTTTGTATAGAAAAACCTGGTGTTAAATGCAATCGTCGGTAAGGTAGGTTCCTACACGGAACGTGTAACCGTAACGGGTTACACGGAACGTATAAGTTTTACTCACGTTTTCGATTCACTCTACCGCCGGCAAAGATGTTTACACATCAATAATAATAAAAATGAGCAAGTTGCTAAAAGAGCTCAACTGTAATGAGCTGAAAAAAGAATTAGGCAAGCGAGAACTTTCTGGAGCAGGATCGAAAAATGAGCTTGTTCTGCGTTTGGCCGAATATTTGAAAAAACAAAATGAAGACCCGGACATTTTCGTCTTTGAAGCTGACGCTGAGGAAGCAGAGTAAGCAAAAATGTAGATGTTTCAAATATGATAAGTCTTCTGCTTCAACGTTTCGAAGAGCAACGAAATGAATAAAACGAACGTTTCAATGAACAAATTAGCTTTTTTGGCCTTTAGTCCACAAAAATTGGCTTTTCGTCCGGGTGATCTCACATGGACTCATCAGTTGACTTGTGAGGACCTTGTCAATACGCAATTTTTGTTAAGTTCAGTTCATCTTATATGAATTTTTTGACAAAAATCCAATGTGAACTATATCCAACAAAGATTAGAATTGTAACCATTAATGTTGGAATTTTTTTTTTTTTTGCCCGTGGCCTGGCATTGAATATTTATATGAAGGTTTTTATAATACAAACTCTATATACTACTGAAATAAATCAGCCAAGTAGGAGACTTAGCACTATTATTGGACTTGTTGAATTATTGATTCAAATTAGCTTTTTTGGCCTTTAGTCCACAAAAATTGAGATCACCCGGACGAAACGCCAATTTTTGTGGACTAAAGGCCAAAAAAGCTAATTTGAATCAATAATTCAACAAGTCCAATAATAGTGCTAAGTCTTCTACTTGGCTGATTTATTTCAGTAGTATATAGAGTTTGTATTATAAAAACCTTCATATAAATATTCAATGCCAGGCCACGGGCAAAAAAAAAAAAAAAAATTCCAACATTAATGGTTACAATTCTAATCTTTGTTGGATATAGTTCACATTGGATTTTTGTCAAAAAATTCATATAAGATGAACTGAACTTAACAAAAATTGCGTATTGACAAGGTCCTCACAAGTCAACTGATGAGTCCATGTGAGATCACCCGGACGAAACGCCAATTTTTGTGGACTAAAGGCCAAAAAAGCTAATTTGAATCAATAATTCAACAAGTCCAATAATAGTGCTAAGTCTTCTACTTGGCTGATTTATTTCAGTAGTATATAGAGTTAGTTTGTATTATAAAAACCTTCATATAAATATTCAATGCCAGGCCACGGGCAAAAAAAAAAAAAAATCCAACATTAATGGTTACAATTCTAATCTTTGTTGCATATAGTTCACATTGGATTTTTGTCAGTAGTATATAGAGTTTGTATTATAAAAACCTTCATATAAATATTCAATGCCAGGCCACGGGCAAAAAAAAAAAAATTCCAACATTAATGGTTACAATTCTAATCTTTGTTGGATATAGTTCACATTGGATTTTTGTCAAAAAATTCATATAAGATGAACTGAACTTAACAAAAATTGCGTATTGACAAGGTCCTCACAAGTCAACTGATGAGTCCATGTGAGATCACCCGGACGAAACGCCAATTTTTGTGGACTAAAGGCCAAAAAAGCTAATTTGAATCAATAATTCAACAAGTCCAATAATAGTGCTAAGTCTTCTACTTGGCTGATTTATTTCAGTAGTATATAGAGTTTGTATTATAAAAACCTTCATATAAAGTTTCAATGAACAGAAAAACGAACAAAAGAATGTTCTCGAACGCCTCGAAGAGCAACGAAATGAACAGAAAAACGAACAAAAGAATATTCTCGAACGCCTTGATAAACAGCATAGCGAACAAAAAAACCTTCTCGAAGAGCAGAGAAACATGCCAGAAGGCAAGCTTGTTAACATCGAGAATAATTTGTCTGCACTTGATGAACGTGTTTCATTGCTAGAGAATCAAGTCGACAACAAAATGGAGACGTTTTCAAAAGAGTTAGACCGTATTTGAAATATAAAGATTCGATTCGAGCAGCTGCTGAGTTGTTGCAAACCATACCAGCAGATAAGAGCGGCGACTTCAATTCCTTGGTTTTGGCTATAGACAAACGCTTTGGTAACAGCCACGTGAAAGAAGTCTTCAAAGTGCAACTCAACTGCAGAGTTCAGAAGAGGGGCGAAACTCTACAACAACTGCAAGCGGACATTAAAAGGCTTGTTCATCTTGCATATCCAGATGTTCGATAGGAAATCTGTAACCAGTTTGCAGTTGAGGCATTTGTTCGCGCCATTTCCGACATACATACATCTTCAAAGGGCCGTGCGAACTGCTGGAAAACGAACGCTTTCTGAAACATTAGCGTTTGCCTTGACAAAGGAAGCAGTAGAGCAAGCTTCTCACGGAGTACATCGACTTAGAGAAGCCATCGTCGAAGAATGCTTATGCCAAAGAACTGATGTCCAAAGGAACCAACGAAACGGACTTGCAAAGTGCTGGAATTGCCACAAGACCTGACATTTACAGCGTCAATGTCGATTACCACCAAGAAGAGTTTGTCAACATTATGGACACGGAGTTTCAAACTCAGAACAAGGTAACAATAACATCAGTGTTACTTCCCGAACAGTTTCCCAACAGGGAAAGGAGTAAGAACCAACTTCGAGGGGCAGAAGCTGGTTTCTGGTATCGATGGCCCCAGAAACACCATCCAGGTTTCTCAGACTAAACGAGACAATAAAAGTCTGACTGTCGAGGCAACTTTAAATGACAACAAACGTGTGGTCACTATCGACACCGGTGCCACAGCCTCCATTGTGCGTCAAGATCTATTACACCTGAAATGGCTACACAACACCAATAGCTACCGTCTAAGAACTGCCACAGGAGAAGCAGCTAGGGTTTATGGTGAAGTCCGACTTGGAATTCGAATTGCAGATGTAGAATCCTCACACAAATTTTTGGTGGCAGATATATGTGACGAGGGCATCATCGGAATGGACTTCATGAAAGAACATCGAGTAGTTTTGGATATCGGCAACCAGGTACTTAAATACCAGAATACAGAGATTCCAATGATCTATGGGCACGAGGGAACAACAACTCTAAGGACTGTTATCAAAGAAGACGTGATTATTCCTACTTCTTCTGAGGTATTTGCTTGGACAAAATTAGAAGGTGAGAGTGGTCGCCATCGATACCTAATGGTGGAACCAGGCCCAGATTGTTCTTCCCAAAACGTCATCATTGGAAAGGCACTTGTGGCTCCGAAGAACAATATGGTCCCCGTACAGATACTCAACACCAAACCGTACGATGTAAAGTTGATAAAAGGAGAAGTTATCGGTAAGTGCGAATCTGTCGCAGCCATAACACAAATTGACGCTGAAATACCGAGAAAGATATTAGACCCTGTGGAGCTTAATACCATCAAGGCAAAGATACTCAATTCATCTAACCTAGACCAACGTCAGGTTAAAATGGCAGAAGGCCTTCTGAATGAGTATGCCGACATTTTCGCTTCACCAAACGGGAATTATGGAAGGACGCAAATGGTGCAGCATCGAATAAATACAGGAGATGCAAGACCCATTCGTCAGCCTGCAAGACGTCTGCCACTGGCCAAACAAGGTGAAGCTGAGGAAATGATTACCACCATGAAGAAGGATGGTTTAATTGAGAACTCCAAGAGTCCTTGGGCGTCACCAGTGGTCCTAGTCAAAAAGAAGGACGGAAGTACACGGTTTTGTGTTGACTACACTCAAAAAATTTATTAGTAAAATGGCTACGAATGATATTCGTAAAGAAAATATTCGTGCATTGTACGAATATTCGTAAGATGTACGAAGTATTTGTACAGTGGTATATCTACGAATGCATTCGTAAAATTTTACTAATGACTGTCGTACTATCCACGAATCTATTCGTTTAATACACTAATTTCATTCGTAAACAAGAAGTAACAAATTTGTTTGAGTACATTGTACGAATTATTGTGTACATATAACTAATAATATTCGTTAATTTCTCGTACGAATGACTTCGAACTTTAATCTCTTGCATTCGTAGTATTTACTAATAAATTCGTACTATTTACTAAGTAAAACTAATATTAGTAGACAGAATTCATTCGTAGGTAGACTGTACGCATTATGCGTAGAATGTACTAGTAACTTCGTATTTTCATGAAGTGCATTAGTATTATTCACTAATCATGAGTAAAAAAATAATATGTGTCCAGCTCTAAAAATTAAAGGAATTCCATTCGTCAACACGTTAAAACGTGTTTTTGCATAGTGCGCGTCACACTTTTTTGCTGTACTGGTCTGAATTAATTAATAATTTTGTAAATTCATACGGTGTATGTATAAGATACAAATCTTGAGGACCAGACCAACATCTGCTTTTTTCGAAAAGACGAGGTGAGTACCTAGACATACATACATATACCTTAAGGCTTATTTTATATTTGACATACAGCATCCAGAAGCAGCAGCGCGTACATAAGTATGTATGTGGGAATGTTTCGCTAAAAGAATTTTAATGTAAGTACAATATTTTTTCGGAAGATTTTGAATGTCAAATTTTAAATTTATTTTCAGTGGCCCTTTGAAAATAAGGAGTTTGGACATATTACCTACTATGATTGTTAATTTTATTAATAATGAATTAATTAATTTTCAGATACTTTATATTTTTTTTAACTTTATTCATATACTCGTATATGATAGTAAAATGAATTAAAAAACTATTTTTAACTTAAAAAATACATAACCTTTGTTAATATTTCTTACAATGGATATTTAAGGAAATTTCAGAGAACATATTTAATGACAGTAAGTTCTACAATAATATTCGTACAATGTACGAATGGAGCTGTGTATTTTACGAATGAATTACAAGGGCATTAGTAAATATTACGATAATATTCGTACATTGTACCAATAGTATTCGTACAATATACGTTTGTTTTTCTGCGAATACTAATAAAATATTAGTAATATGTACTAATAAACCTTTATTCTACGAATACTATTCGTGGCTAAAAACCACGAATAAAATTCGTAGAATGCACGCATGAATTAGTAATATTTACACACAAAATTTTTTGAGTGTACCGTAGGTTGAATAACGTGACCAAGAAAGACAGCTATCCCCTGCCAAGAATCAGTGACACCTTAGATGCGATGGATGGAGCACACTGGTTTTCAACACTGGACTTGAAAAGTGGATATTGGCAAGTTGAAATTCACCCTGAAGAACGAGAAAAGACAGCGTTCTCCACAGGTAATGGGCTCTGGCAGTTCAAGGTGATGCCGTTTGGTCTTTGAAACGCTCCGGCAACATTTGAGCGTTTGATGGAGTGCGTCCTTCAAGGCCTGACGTGGAAAACTTGTCTTGTCTACTTGGATGATGTTATCGTTTATGGAAAAACATACGACCAACACTGTAAGAACCTAAAGGGTGTGTTCCAGAGACTTCGAGAGGCTAACCTTAAACTGAACCCAGAAAAATGTGCACTGTTCCAGACTGAAGTGAAGTATTTGGGAAATATCATCTCGTCCCAAGGAGTCAAGACTGATCCTGAAAAAGTTGACACCGTCAAAAATTGGCCAACACCACAGGACAAACATCAACTACGAAGTCTTCTTGGTCTTGCTACTTATTACAGACGTTTTCTTAAGAACTTTGCCGGAATTGCGAAGACTTTGCATCAGCTTACGGAAAAGAACAAGCAGTTAAGATGGTCAGGTGAGTGTGAAAAAGCCTTCCAAGAACTGAAATACCGTCTATGCAATGCTCCGGTGCTGATCTATCCGACTCCAGGCAAGTCTTTTATCATTGATGCTGATGCAAGCAACGTGGGAGTCGGCGCTGTTCTGTCACAAGAAGCCAAGACCGTGGCCGCCAAATTGTGTCTAACTGGGTAAGCAGGTTCGGTGTGCCTATGGAGCTCCATTCTGACCAAGGAAGGAACTTTGAGTCGAACATATTTCAAGAGGTTGTGACGTAGCCGATCAAAAAAAAAAGACGACATCCTTAAATACACCCTATAGTCAGTAGTATCTTAAAGTACTACCATAACAATCCTCAAATTTGGATTGCCATTCACACACACAAACAGCCAAAAAAACACAACAGAAAAAAAAAAAAGATATAGAATGCATCACATACAAAAAAAAATATACACTTTATTCGTTATGTTGATATTATAATTATAATATATTTTTTTTTTTTTTTTTTATAATCTACACGCGCTCAAGGGATTATGATTACCCTTTAAATGTTTGAACACAGCGCGGGCGTGAAGTTAAGGAAGAGAAAGAAGAATAGGAAAGATGTGTGGCACGATGTTCTGAGACTGAAGGTTGTTGTCTCAGATATTTTATCTCCAGGGATGGCGGCTGAACTAAAGCGGAGAATGCCATGTCTTATTTCTATGTCGCTTTTATAATTCACATTATTTTATTCGTGTTCATCCTTGTTGGGCATACTAGTTTAACTCAATTACATGTTGTTAGTATTATGCCTGAACAACATGTAATGAGTAAACCAGCAACCCATTGATGACAATTTTAGAAGGCTTTTAATGGAATTAAAACGAAATAGACAACGGCAGGGATCGAACCTGTGATCATGAGGTTCACAGGCGAGCACACATCCATCGCGCCACGGCCACCCCAAAATAGGTTATGAAGAATAGAACTAAAAGAAAAGAATCACCATCATAAGATCTTGTAGGCCCATACTTATGAAGTATACTTACCAATAAAGTGTTCTAAGTTGTAGATATATTTATTCTTATGTTTATTTTCCTCGGTTTTTTTTTTCGTTTTTTTTATGTAAGGTAGTTGATTTGGGAGATCACGGAAAAGTTCTCTTACGAAATATAAACAAGACAAAATGACAACTGAGAATTGACATTTAGTCAAGAAACATGATCAGAAAATGATATTAGTGATAGCTTCGAAAATTCGATACTTAAAGAAGATTGAAAGCTTTTAACTTAAGCTTTTTCTTTTAGCTAATCAGTTGAATTCAAAAAGGGTACAAGCTTAATAAAACTTAAGGAAAAGTGCAATATTTTAGTTTTTAAATAGTATAAGTAGGAATTATTTTTAATTAGATTATTTATTTAGCATTATAGACTAATTTATTGTTATGGATTGATGTAATTCATTCTTTCGTCAATTATGTTGCTGCAACAAAAGTCGTAAGCTCTACTCCGAAAACCCACATAAACACACATTACAAATTACAATACTAATATGAAGATGTAAATATTTGATTAGCCAGGTGTTAGTGATTGGGGAACACAATTAGTTTTCCAATCTGCAGAAATTTGATGATGTAGGGGGGAAAGAATAGAAAATAGGCCATAGGGTAACGACCGATGGTAAAACGACTAAAAACCTGAGTTAGATCGATAGAAAGTGAGGTACAAATAACGTACAGAAGAGTTGCCGTTTTTAAGACCGCTAAATAAAATTTAAGTTTATTAAATTGGGTTTTTTCATGAAATGAAGAGAGTACAGCACAAAGTATGTGGGATCTCCTACAGAGAACTTGCAAAGAAAAAGCCAAAACACTGTTAGGGGTTTCAAAAGGACACAACCAACAAGGCAAAGAAACATGGTGGTGGAATGATGAAGCTAAATCAGTTATAAGTAAAAAGAAAATGGCTTTCAAGGCTTGGTCGAAGTGCCCCTCTAATGATACAGAGCAAAAGTCACGCCTCGAAATGGAATATAGAAACTGCAAGAAAGAAGCGAAGAAGAAGTGCGCCCAAATTCAAGCAAAGAATACAGAAAACCTGTATCGGGAGCTGGATGAAATTTCTACCCCGACAGCTGGTGCTATTCAAGAGCTACGGCAAAACACGAATAAGGGCGCAACTATCTTCAAAATAGCCGCTCAAAGAAGAAGAAATGCCCAGGAGATTTGTTCGCCAAAGTTCATTAACAATGCTCAAGGCCAACTTCTTGTGGAAGACAACGAAATTCTTCACAGGTGGCGACAATATTGTGACGGACTTCTAAACGAACAATTTCCAAGGCTGTACTTTCCAATAGCTTCACCTAACTTAAGCGAAGTATCCGACGTCACAGTCGAAGAAGTTAGTGAGGCGGTAAAATACTCCAAAAAGGGAAAAGCTGTTGGCCCAGACGAAATACCCTCAGAGTTTTGGAAAAAGATGGGAGACATCGGGTTTAGATGGCTCATGATTCTTGTCTCCAAACTTATACGAGGTGATCGCATGCCTAATCAATGGAGGGAAAGTTACCTTCTTCCAATTTATAAA
This sequence comes from Philhelius festivus, assembly GCA_963931855.1. NCBI lineage: Eukaryota > Metazoa > Arthropoda > Insecta > Diptera > Syrphidae > Philhelius > Philhelius festivus. Next base: position 127,491,668 of record OZ007556.1, on the reverse strand, counting down.
GGAAAGGGTGATACTCGAAGCTGTGATAATTACCGTTCGATTAAGCTGATGTCACACACCATGAAGATCGTTGAGCGAGTCTTGGGTAGCCGACTGCGAAAAATAATTGGGCTATCTGATGACCAGTGCGGGTTTGTCGGGGGTAAGTCAACCACGGATGCAATCCAGAGTATAAGAATAATTATGGAAAAACATCGGGATTCTTTGGAGGATTTGCATGTCGTATTGGTTGATTTTGAAAAAGCATTCGATCGGCAACCACGAGATCTAATATGGGTGGCCCTTAGGCAACGAGGAGTTCCAGAAACCTATGTGCGGATAATTATGGACATGTATGATGGAGCAGTTACTAAAGTAAGATGCGCAGTTGGAGTCACCGAAGAATTCGAAATCACAGTAGGTGTACACCAGGGAAGTGTCTTGAGTCCCCTGCTCTTTATTACAGTTCTTGATTACCTGCTTGAAGGCAAAGTGACGGATCCAAAAGTGCATCAGTTATTCTTTGCTGACGATGGAGCCATCATAAGTGAAGACCCGATATCCCTACAACGAGCACTTGACGTATGGGTGGATGTTCTAGAAAGAAGTGGGTACCGCATAAGCGCGAAAAAGACAGAATACCTATGCTGCCCATTTTCTGATCCACACAGGCCTATTCCAGACATTTATTTGAATGGAGTAGTGCTTCCCAAGTGTGAAAAGTTTAAATATCTGGGGTCTATGATAAATAACGAAGCTACTTGTGATGACGATATCAATCATCGCGTAAGCGTAGGGTGGATGAAGTGGCGGGAAAATTCTGCTATCTTCTGTGACCGAAAAATGCCCCCTAAGCTGAAAGGAAAGCTCTACACTTCAGTTGTGCGTCCAGCACTCACATACGGTTCACAATGTTGGACAATGTACAAAAAGTATGAGAGTAAGCTAACGGCAGCTGAGATGAAGATGCTTCGTATGACAGCAGGAGTTACAAAGCTTGATCGAATTAGAAGTACGAAGATCCGAGGAAGCCTTCATGTTAAGAATACCATTTCCCAAAAAATTGAACACGACCGACTCAGTTGGTATTGCCATGTTCAAAGGAGAGATCCTGAGAACCCCGTCAAAAAGGCAATATCATACAACGTTCCAATTCGGAATAAAAAGAAAGGTAGGCCTAAACACTCCTGGTACAAACAAATGCAAAAACACCAGCATTCAGTTGGCCTCAGAAATGGAACAATACAAAACCGGGAGGCTTGCCGCCGATTTCTGAGGTCAACCCGGCGAACCCCACAGGCGGATCACTAGTGTGAAGCAGATACGTGGGAGAGTTATGATCCCCTCGACATCGAGATCACAACAGCGCCGAAACAAAGGAAGAAGAAGAAATTGGGTTTTTTCATATATATCGGCATAATTTTGATATCTGTAAAACTCAGAAAATCAATAAAAATCTTTTAATGAATATTAATATTCATATTTGTTAAAGGAATACAAAGATTCAAATTAGGATTCGTTTGAGAAGCCAAACGAGATAGTGTGGAGTGGTATACTGAAGATATCGCTGTGGAGAAAGCTAAGACTCCGGATAGTAATATAGCAGAGGTAGGAATCTTTGAAGTGTTTAAAAGTGCTCAAAGTAGACTTAAAAATAATTTTTACTTCCCAGGTTCAGGTCAGAGGGCAGACAATCTTGCCTCAAAGGCACCTTTCATGTATAGATATATATATGCGTACATACATATATATTCCCAATTTATTGAAGGAACCTGTATACAATCGAGAAAGGCATCGATCTAAGCCTCTGCTAAACTTTTGGTAGAGAAGAGTGAATTTATCGAAAGAGAGTGGATAATATAATTATTCTATGAGATACACTTGGTGGCGAGATGTGCTCAAAACCAAGGAAAACTGGATTTGGTGATCTGGTGGCCTGCTGAGTACAAAATCTATGCCCTTCGAAAAGAGCGCTTTAAGGAACATAAACCTGTCGTACCAGATTGCTGTGAATTTTTTTTGTTGTCCCTTCTGGATCGAAAGTTAACTTTCATTTTATTCAATCTTTGGAATTTTTGATTTTTTTTTTACTTTTAATATCCATTTTTTTTTGTTTGATAAAGTTAATTGATTTCGATATTTTGTATTGAAAGCTTTGATAAGTGACTTATAATATAGCGTTGTAATTAATCAAAAAAAAAAAAAAAAAAGAAATGAACAGTGAAGAGTGAAAAGTGTGTAGTGTGAATCAACATATAGTATATTTGGATAAATTAAGATTTGATAATTAGCAGCTATCCTGAAAGTACCTGTGAATACTGCCGGCAGAACATCAAAGAACATCAAAGGAAAAAGTAAAAATAAAAAAAGGAAATTCCATTAAGCAGTAAGTTGATTATAAAAGAAAAGAAACTATATTTTGATACATACAAGATAAACACACTAAGACTACAGATACATATATATAATTATATATATAAGTGTCTGTGCTGATACGCTTGGTCTGATATATTTTTTTTTTAAAACATATCAATTTCTTTTTTTTTTCTATAATTCTTCTGCAAAAATTTAAATCGTATATAGGAAATATTAGGAAACATATAATAGAAAAAAACTTTGATTTTAATTGTTCTTTTTACAAAGTCCCGAATTAAAATTTTCTTGATAAGTTTTGATAATTTTTAACTTAAATCGAATTCTTGTAAAATAAATTTTAATGCGTATACATCATACGAGTTGTAATTATATTTTGCTACCGTGAAATAGATATCAACATGGAGTTCTAAATCCAAATTTAGGTGTGTGGAGAGTCGGCTGAGCCGGCGATCGGGCGGAAAGAATGACGAGGACGAAAACTAACGATACGACAGACAAGGACGTGGTTTCAGATAGTGACATTTTTGTTTTGAGTTCACTTGTGAATATGAATAAAATAACTTGTTAATACGCACTTACTTTCAGACCAGGGACGAAGCGTCCATATATTGAGTGGAATGAGTGCTTCCGTTGAACCTTTTGAAAAAATCGTAATTAGCAAGGAATTAAATTCAAAATTTCAAATTGTATTAATATTTTTATTATATTATTTGTATCTATTAATTAATCTTCATTTACTCTGTAAATTATCATCTTTTACTAAAATTACTAAAGGAAATCAAGATCTCTCTGGTTATTACAACTTAAAATGCCACACTGCAAACCAACTAAGAATGCTCAACATCACTCCATTATTTATAATGCTCAATCTCACGAAAGTTCTTGCTAAAATGCTTAACAGCTATGCATTCCTTATTATCGCCTCCTTAACTCAATTTCAAAATAACCTTCCACTCCAAGTCAACTGGAAATATACCTACAACATCACTCACCAATATTTACAAAATGCTCAAATAACAATGATTCCCAAACAATAATTATGTAGAATGCAAAACAGCTGGGCATTCCATTATTTCTCATACTTAACTTAGATCTCAACCCAAAGTCAAAATAATTTTGGCTCGTTTCTTGCCTTTTGCACAATGTGTGAAGAATGAGTTGAGTGAATGCATTACGAGAATTTCCTATAAGAGATAGATAGAAAAACAAAGATGTATCTATTGAGTTGCTTATTGTCTCAAACTGATAATGAGTTCAATTTCATGGACAAAAGGTGTAGAAAAGTTTTATTTTAATACGAGTATAATGTGTGTGCAAATTTAGGTGCAATTCATAACTATCAGAAAACAAACAAATATGAATTTAAAAGGTTGTATTTTTTAATTATTTTCGTGGCGATAAATACAATCCACCTGTTTTCTGTTTATTTTTTGTTATTATAAAAAAAAGTGGTCAAAAATAGTATTTCTAATATTCATATCTGAGGTTTCTTGACATTCCAGCAGAAATATAAGTAAAGGTTACTTTCAATTATGAGAATCTTATATCAAAAAAAACTTCAAGGAATCTTAAGATTTTTAATATCCCGTTATAATGGTATCTGTAGAATGATCATATTCATGTTTTAAGAGAATTAAGTATTTTTTTAGAAATAAATGTGGACAAGAAAGGTTATCTATTCGTAGCTTAGTTCTTATCAAATCGTACTTAGATAATTTTGCCTTAAAAGAAAAAGGATAAATCTTTGCGCAAGGCATCAAGCTCTTTTTTTTAATTAGACTTTACTGTAATATATTATTTACATATGTATATTATTTTATGTGTATTATCATTAAGTGGAATTTAAAAGGTTGGATCTCAAAGGTCCTTCATTTTTGGTTGTATGTTCAGTGCTTCCGCTATCGAAAAAGTCACGCCTCGTGCCTGTTTCAGACATACATTAAATCTGACATACAAACTTACCTGTACATATATACTTACTTACATAACAACTTACTTACGTACTTAAAGACATACTTACCTATACTTTTTTTTGTACTTTGCGTACAATGACATAGGTTGTGACTAGTTTTGTTTTTATTTTGGATTAGGGGCTATCTCCGAGATTCCGGCCAGGAGATAGCTAAGGTTGTGTCATCTGACGCAAGGGTGGGCCGGCCAATCAATTGCCATAACATCTGGTAAATAAACCTTCTGCAGACTCGGCGAACCATTGTGTCTGAGAGACAGTGGGGTTAATTTTGGTTTTGGGTGAAACAAAAAGTTTAGTTGTAGGTTTAGGGTTTTTAGTTCTAGGCTTGGTTATAGGGTCGTTTATATATATATCTTCTTTATATATATATACATATACTATATATATATAGAATTTAGAAATTAGGGTTTTTTAATTTTTTTTAGTTTTAGTTTTTTTAGTTTTAATAAAAATAAAACTTCTTTTCACCTAAGACTGGAATAACGCGTCATCCTCTCTCAGATACAGTGGCATAGGTAACTATGTTTGTGCGATTTCCTTTTTCTGCATTCCTATTTTTTTTTATTCCTATCCAATCTTCCCATCCTTTCCCTATATAAAAGGCACGAGAAATTTTGTTTGCTGAGAGGGAAGTGTTTGAAAAGGGCAAAAAACCACCCCAACCCGTTGAGCTGAGCCGTGCAATAAGCAAGCGTGCCTTTGCTCTTTTCAGCACTGAAGATGCCTCCGTGGCTTACCCTAGACTCGCAACAAGGTCTGCGCGTTCCTTGGCATTAAGAAAACGAGAACCACACCACTTCACCTGCAATCTGATGGAATGGTCGAGAGATTCAACAGAACCTTAAAAGAGCACCTCACTAAAGTCGTAGGCGACTACCAAAGAAACTCGGATAGGCACATACCACTATTTTTGATGGCCTACCGAAGTGCAATACATGGCTCAACAGGAAAAACATCATCTGAAATCCTGTTCGGAAGAAGCATACGGCTGCCTAGTGAGATAAGGTTTGGACACCCATCACAAGAGTCTCAGGAAACAGGGGATTACGTGAGTGACCTACAAGAGAGGCTAATCGACATCCACGAAAGGACCAGGACTAGAATGAGCGCTTACAGCGATCGAATGAAGACAAGGTACGACACAAGAGCAAACACGACAGGATTCCAAGTAGGAGATCGCGTATGGTTGTATAATCCACATCGTCAAAAGGGATTGTCGCCGAAACTTCAACAAAACTGGGAAGGCCCTTATACTGTTTACCGAATTCAAAGAGGGTCAAGAGGAAAGTTAAAAGTTGTGCATAGCAATCGACTACACCGATACAGTGGCGAAGCTGGAGATAGAACTGTTCGGGACGAACGATCTTAAGAAGGGGCAATGTTGTGAACAGAGCTTTATACTCCTACAGCGCCATCTATTGGAAAATTGCATATCTACTTTATGGAAGAAACAAAAAGCTCTTTTCCAATGTTAAATATATTTCCCCTTATTCCAACCATCTAGAACATTCCAAGATGAGAACCTTCGAAAAGAACTAATTTGAATATATAAGGGAGTGTTAACGATGAGCGGAACACAGTTGATTTTGGATTATGAAAGTGTGCAAAAGTATTGCTTATTGGATTGTGTTATTAAACAAGTGTGATATAACTTTGAATAAAAGTATTTGAGTTGATTATAAATTGAGATTTACTGTTTTGAATTGGAAAGGGTAAATAAAGAAGAAATACTAAAAAGAGTAATAAGTTTTATTTAACGAACCTAGTAAAAATATAACAATATAGTCACTCTGTTCTCTGAAACGCTTGTCCGTTATTTCGCACTCTTCACTAGATTTTGAGTCAGTTTGCTTTAAAGGTGTCGAAACGGATCGATTAGCGGGAGAGTTAATTGTGTTGGTGTTATTATTGTTGTTGTTTTTATTACCGGGACGTTTTCCTAACTGAGACATTACGAACAATAATGAAATTGAAACACTAAATTTTGCATTTTTAAAAATCAGTTTTTCGGTTAAAATAAAAGCACTTTGCAGCCGAGCAAAAATTCTGGATTTTTGTATCATATTCATACATTTCGTTAATTTCTATGACATATTGATCTTCGATTATGACTTGGTGTTAAGTTTCTGTGAGGGTAGCTGTTATAAGTTTAAAGTTATCTAATTTGTAGGTATTCGGTATTTTTATAGCTATTGTAAGTCTATTCTTGTCGTATTTTAAGATTCTTAATCTTATGTTTATTCATTTATAAAAATTTAATACTGTTTCTTTTATTTCTTTTGCTGTTAAGATACTCGGATGAATCATGCCTAATTTTATCTGTGCTATAGTGTCTATAATTTGGTCAACTTTCTCTTCTAAAAATCGTTATTTTAATGTTTGGTCGGTGTAAAGTTGTTTTTCATGAACAGTTTATTTTTGGTATGTTTAAGCTAGCTGTTTTCTATCTATTTCGATTATGTTTTAAGGTCCAAAATCGAATCGTTAAAATGAGAATTTATTTTTATTTCTTTGTTTAACTTAAAACTTCCATTACTATCATTTTCTTCTATAGTATTTAAATGTTTTATTATTTCCTTTCTGCCATTGTCGTCCATTGTTCCAAATAATAATGTTATCTTCTATTTGTAAATTTTGTACAGTATTTTTTTATTAAACTAACAGCCATATTTATAAACTCATTATAGTGAGTACATAAGGCTATACAGCCCTTATAATGCCTCTAAACGCAAAATTGTTGTTTATAACACTTATGTGACGTTGAATAGAAGCATTATAAGCTAAACGCGTTTGGAGGTTGAATAGTGGCTACATAAGGACATTTCAGTATTGAACTGTCACATTCACTTTGACATCATTAAATTATTGTGATTATCAACAAAAAAATGCTTCTTGTTATTGAAACTAAAACTTTGTTATTTTTATTTATTGAAACTAAAATGTTATATTATTATATTAAAAACAAATTGTTGAGAATTAAATATATAAATAGACTTGTTGGTGATCTCCCTCCACGCATCTTTTTTCATTTATTTTCAAAATTCAACCATTTTCTACACAGTTTATTATAATGTGATAGGGACTGCGTCCGCTACGTCGGCTTCATTCTTCTTTATAGCTATCTGCAACAATCCACTTGGAGAATCATCAGATCCACCAAAAACTACCACAAACATTCCATTATAGGCTACAGTCTTCCAAAGTTTTCCAATCGATTTGTATACTTTTTCCACTGTTTTGTCAATTTTATCGAGTTGGAATTTTTCTGGATATATATTTAGATTAGTGATGGTGAGTGCGTGTTCTAATGCAATCTCGCGAGTTTTCTTCACCGATTCCTTATTACTGTCCGTTTCAAGACATACTATCGATTTCAGTTTATCGCTTGATGTAGCTTTGTTGCAGATTTCCATAACTTCAGGATTCATTGCACCAGTGGTGATAATAGCCGTACTCTTATCTCGCTGTGATGCCTGTCCCAAGAGATTGTTTTTTATTGATATTGAATCGGGCATAGCCTCACGAACGATTTCGTTCACTCTTTTCCTTTGTATTATAATCTCATCTCCAAAATCTAAGCTATTTTTAAGTTTCAGTTGCACCAAGCGGATACTCGCCAAACTGTCTTCCACAGAATCGTGTCCACCTGCGTGTTCCTGAATCGTTTGATCAAGGAATGTAATTGAAAGTGTTTGCATGCCCGTGATGTTGAATATCACACTTGTATCGATGACATACGGATGCAACATTATAGCATGCAAATCGGAATTCAACGACTGGCCGACGAAAATCCGCATCAGTAGGAAGCAATTCCCGCACATCATTTTGAACTTCAATCAGGTTTTTGGTGACTGTAGCCAACAGTTCAGGTGTTATTCCCGAATACTTTGTGAGGTAGTCCACAATTTTATTTGTTGGCAAAACCAATGTTTCGTATACCGTTTCGAACTTTTCGTTCACAATCGAGATACGGGTGAGTTCGTTCATAACGCATGTGGTGCGACACATCTCACAATCGAGACTAAACATAGGACTACTTGGAGTTACCGGAGCGTACTTATCTTTTGTAAAGATGTAATTTTTGAAACGGCTGGCAAGTTCTCCACGTAGTGTCTCAAAAATCTTGTTGGTTTCGGTGAACTTTTCTTCGTTGGAATGGTAATGGTAGAGAGAAACTCCATCGAGAACAATTACAAGAGTGTGAGACAATCTCAATGACTTTTCCAGATAACACCAACGTTCTGGGCTACATGGTGATTTTTTTCCTACCAGGGCCGACAGAAGAAGGTGCTGAACATCTGTCAAAAACAACGGTATTCTTCTTTCTTGATCTACTTCAAGACTTGCATTGTAGCCAGCTGGTCTAAGGCGAAGTTGTGGTACGTTTTCGAGTTCTCGGTTGCGTTCTTTGAGTTCTTTCTTCAGTTGACATATTGCTCTTGAGTAAGATTGAGTTTATTTGCTTCAACATCATCACATGTGCCAAAGTCCTCAGAGTCTTTTTGTGAATCATCTTGGCCTAGTTTAACTTTCTTCGCCTTGGGTTCTTCCTCGTGCTTAACTGCAAGGAGTTTGTTCCGGTGTTAGTGTTGTGAGTTTTGTTTTGGATTATTGAATTTTATCCTCAATACGTTTCTCTGAGGAGTAGCTATTTCCAGCTAAAGGATAAAATGAAAAACAATTTGATTCCCAGTTTTTGCTAGACATAATTACATACTCGTACCTTATCTGATGAATCAAAGTTAATTGTTCGAATTATTTTTAGCTTTCGGTAGTTCCATTTTTGTTTATTTTATTCAAGATGTTTTTTTTTTTTTTTGATAAACAGCTGAGTGTTATGAAGGCTTAATGTAATAGATTCTTACTTTTTAGTACTTTATTTGACACAAGCTCATTATAACTATGCAGGGTAGGCAAATGTTTTATAAATATGAATTTGCATAGTGGATGAATAAGTCCTTATGCATTGCATAACTATTCACGCGTTTAGCGAATTCTAATAAATACGGCTGTAAGAGTTTGATCTAGGTCTTGAGTGTTTATTACTCGTATATTTTTCTTGTGTTCTCGATTAATTTTGTTTGTCCTATGTTAAAAATAGTAGTCAGTTTATTAATTGTCAGCGTCGACGGACGTTACTGTTGCTTCTTGTGTCGTTAGTATGTAGGCTATGATTCTCATCTGCAAGAAGACGAGTTGTTTTCTGTCTAATTTTTTAATCCTTTATTCGTTTTTATAGTAATTCATCTTATAATTCTTAATTGGGGCTACATCGCTACATGCCTATTTTCATTGTATTCTTCACGGTTTTCGTTAAGTTTTTCGGTTCTTACCTCTTTTTCTGTCTGAGGTTGTTTTCTTGACACCCCGACTCCACAGGAGATAAATTCTCTCAGGATGCTCAGCATGATATGAAATCTCCAATGGAGACGCGATATTTCCTCTTATGATGGGATGTCAGCGATCTATGTCAGCGGTTTTGTCTTGATATAGATGTCTATAAGATATAAAATAACGAAAGATATACGTAAATTTAATGAAAACATTATAAAGGATACAATTAGACAAACAAAATCAATAAAAAAAGCAAAAACATATTTGAATAATAAACAAGAATGGATAACAAGTATGAAGGACCAAAACACAGCCGTTATAACAAACCGAAAAGACATCAATGAAAATGCAACTAAATTTTTTGAAAAACTGTTCACCTCGACCAAAATTATCACAGAAGAAGATACAATGGACAACATAGATTCACTGACACACACCCCTGTATTCAGCAAAGAAATTATCGAACAGACCATAGACGACCTGAAGAAAGACAAATGCACCGGAAATGACGGAATATCATCAGAAATGTTAATATATGGAAAAAACTCACTTTCCAACATTTTAACGAACATATTTAACGAAATAATTCAAACAAGACAAATCCCGGAACAATGGAAAGAAACAACGATAACATTAATACACAAAAAAGGAAAGAAGGACGATATCAATAACTATAGACCCATAAGTAACATCTCGACAACAGTGGCGTAGCGTACTATCTCGGCGCCCGGGGCGGGAGACCCATTTTGCCGCCCCCATTCAATACTAAATTAAAATTAAATTTCGAGACATCATTTCACAGGCAATGAAGTATCTTTTATTGAAACTAAAATATATTATCAACGGTTTCATAAACGGATTCTACGGGCCTTACGAATGAGCCTCGTGAGACAAAGCTGGTATCTGCGGATTCATCGCCATGCATGCGTTTTTCCTGCGAATTCTTTTCGTTTTGAGTTCGATTCTGAGTTTTTTTTCCAGAGTCTTAGAAAAGTCGATTGCAGCTTGGACGAAACGGTCTCTGCTCTCCACTAGGAGAGCTTTTAAAACGCGGAGTTTCTTAGCACACTTATCCACACTCAGTCCACGTTGCTGTAGGTAAATTTGTGCGTCATCTTCTTCAGGTAGCTTTGCAGCTCAAAAGCCAAGAAAAGTGAGGAAGTTGAATGACTGCATGACTGTCAGAAGAAGACTGGCTACCGATCCGTCAATTCTTCCACTACCTCAAGAACTTCCACAAAACTTATTTTTAAGCGGCTTTACAGCTTCACGAGGTTCACTTCTTCTGCAGGCTTGTGACTAGATGCTTGAGGTACTTCTGGTGAGTCGACTTCGTCTTGACCCTGCTCTGTGGTGGGACCAGAACGACTTCCAACTTCGACGGCAGGCCCGCCTTCTTCTTCTGCCTGTAAAAAAAGTTATGCATTCCCATGAATATTGGCCGGAGGACAATTCTAGGCCACTCACGATTGTAGATGGAGGAATCTTACTTACATTGGAATATTTTCCGCTGCTGCTGGATGCCGCCGAAAACGTTAACGTAGCTTTTGAACCAGAACTAGAACTGAAATATTTCGCGTCTTCGCGTCTGTTTGTTTCTTAGCCTTTTTCTTGCGTATTCCGCGCCGCTTCCTTTAACTCTTCTCATATTCAAAAACTAGTTCAAAGGTTGAGTGAAGTACTAAGTGTTTAGTTTTAGAAGATTCAACAGTATTTAAACTATAAACAACACAATCGAAATAACTTTCTGTGATGCGGGAGGGAGCAAAAACATTGAGCTGGCTGAGACTAAAATAACGTTTCCGTCGAATCCTAGTTATCTTATCATATCTCGCATATGCATATCATATGTTTCGGAATACTCCCTTTCAGTTTCGCGAGAGTTTCGGAACGTTTGTTTAAGTTTCTCGAGTCACGCGACAATACGGAATGCACTCTTTTGGCCCTACTCAACGGTCAACGATCAACGGTCAGCGGTCAACGACGAACCACAGATAGGGTGGCAAATTTTAAATTTACATCATTGTTGTTTGTTGACTTGTCAAACGATCTGTCATGAAAGGTGCCGTGAAATAAGGCCAAGTGAAATAAGGCCAACTTTCAAAAATTGGCCTTATTGCACTTTGATAAAGTGAAATAAGGCCAATTTTCAGCAGTTGGTCTTATTGCACTTTTACAAAGTGAAGTAAGGCCAAATTGGTCCTATTTCACTTTCAATATAGTTGGTTTTATTGCACTTTGACAAAGCGAAATAAGGCCAAGCATAAAATGTTTCGTTAAAAATAAAAAAAAGTTGTGTTTGCCCTTAGATTAGTATAATACATAATTGTTTATCGGGGGCCGACGCACGTTCTGGGTTTTCTTGGGCAACATTACCTTGAGTGACCCGCTTCGCGGGTTTTCAGGATTTTAACTCCCTTTTCGGGGCTCACACCCGCTCACGCAACTCCGTTGCTCCGCTTAGGGTATGTTCAGTCCCCAGGCAGGCGCCTGTAGCAACAGTTTTGTATTTTACATTAATTGGACTAAACAACTAACAGTTATGTACTGTTGCCCAAGAAAAACTGTTGCTACAGGCGCCTGCCTGGCGACTGAACATACCCTAAGCGGAGCAACGGAGTTGCCTGAGCGGGTGTGAGCCCCGAAAAGGGAGTTAAAATCCTGAAAACCCGCGAAGCGGGCCATCCAAGCTACTGTTGCCCAAGAAAACCCAGAACGTCGGGCCCCGATAAACAATTATGTACCTATTGTTGTGAACAGAGCTTTATACTACTACAGCGCCATCTGTTGGAAAACTGCATATCTAATTTATGGAAGAAACAAAAAGCTCTTTTCCAATGTCAAATGTATTTCCCCTTATTCCAAACATCTAGAACATTCCAAGACAAGAACTTTCGAGAACAACTAATTTGAGTATATAAGGGAGTGTTCACGGTGAGCGAGAGAGAGTTGATTTTGGATTGTGAAAGTGTGCAAAAGTATTGCTTATTGGATTGTGTTATTAAACAAGTGTGATTTAAATTGAATAAAAGTATTTGAGCTGATTATAAATTGAGATTTACTGTTTTGAATTGGAAAGTGTAAATAAAGAAGAAATACTAAAAAGAGTGATAAGTTTTATTTAACGAACCTTGGAAAAATATTACATTGGTGTCAGAAAAGTGGAATAAAACTTATTGTGCAGTGAAGTGTGCGGAAAAGAAAAATAATAATAATAAAAATGAGCAAGTTACTGAAAGAGCTCAACTGTAATGAGCTGAAAAGTGAATTGGGCAAGCGAGAACTTTCTAGAGCAGGATCGAAAAATGAGCTTGTTTTGCGTTTGGCCGAATATTTGAAACAACAAAATGAAGACCCGGACATTTTCGTTTTTGAAACTGCCGCTGAGGAAGCAGACGTAAGTAAAAATGTAGTTGTTTCAAATATGATTAGTTTTCTGCTTCAACGTTTCGAAGAGCAACGAAATGAACAAAACGAACGTTTTAATGAACAGAAAAACGAACAAAAGAATGTTCTCGAACGTCTCGAAGAGCAACGAAATGAGCAGAAAAACGAACAAAAGAATGTTCTCGAACGCCTGGAGAAACAAAAAGACCTTCTGGAAGAGCAGAGGAACATGCTAGAAGGCAAGCTTGTTAATATCGAGAATAATGTATCTGCACTTGGTGAACGTGTTTCATTGCTGGAGAATCAAGTCGACAACAAAATGGAGACGTTTTCAAAAGAGTTAGATGAACGTGTTTCATTGCTAGGGAATCAAGTCGAAAACAAAATGGAGACGTTTTCAAAAGTGTTAGATGAACGTATTTCATTGCTAGTCGACAACAAAATGGAGACGTTTCCAAAAGAGTTAGACCGGTTCGAAACATAAAGATTCGGGAAAGTTCTGGAGAAACCTTGAGGAAAAAGGAGATGCAACCTCCAACCTTTGATGGACAAACTTCTTGGTCTATATACAAGAAGCAATTCGAGGCAGCTTCTACAGCAAATGGCTGGGATGAAGCTGACAAGTGTATAGCTCTAACCCTTGCTCTTAGAGGAGCAGCTGCTGAGTTATTGCTAACCATACCAGCAGATGAGAGCGGCGATTTTAATTACTTGGTTGAGGCTATAGACAAACGCTTTGGCAATAGCCATATGAAAGAAGTCTTCAAAGTACGACTCTATTCCAGAGTTCAGAAGAGGGGCGAAACTCTACAACAACTGCAAGCGGACATTGAAAGGCTTGTTCATCTTGCATATCCAGATGTTGGAGAGGAAATTTGTAACCAGTTCGCAGTTGAGGCATTTGTTCGCGCCATTTCCGACATACATCTTCAAAGGGCCGTGCGAACTGCTGGAAAACGAACGCTTTCTGAAACATTAGCGTTTGCCTTGACAATGGAAGCAGCAGAGCAAGCTTCTCACGGAGTACATCGACTTAGAGAAGCCATCGTCGAAGAATGCTCATGCCAAAGAACTGATGTCCAAAGAAACCAACGAAACGGACTTGCAAAATGCTGGAATTGCAACAAAACTGGACATTTACAGCGTCAATGTCGATTACCACCAAGAAGAGCTTGTCAACATTGTGGACACGGAGTTTCAAACTCAGAACAAGGTAACAATAACACCAGTGTTACTTCCCGAACAGTTTCCCAACAAGTAAGAACTAACTTCGAGTGGAAGAAGCTGATTTCTGGTATCGATGGCCCCAGAAACACCATCCAGGTTTCTCAGACCAAACGAAACAATAAAAGTCTGACTGTCGAGGCAACGTCAAATGGCAACAAACGCATGGTCTCCATCAACACACTGCGAATAAGGGCTGACCCAATTTGTGGATGGAGCAATGAAGAAATAAGATCTGCTCAACAAGAAGACCCCAACATTGAACCTCTTCTCGCATGGAAAGAACATGAAAAAAAACCCGCATGGAATGACATCTCCGATAAGAGTCCAGTTTTAAAGGCCTATTGGGCACAATGGGACTCACTTCATGTGCGTAAAGGTGTTCTTCGGCGAAAATGGGAGTCCGCTGATGGTAAATCCTATGTGATGCAGCTTGTGTTACCTCAATCGAAAATCAAAGATGTTCTTCGAGAGATGCATGATGGACCTTCAGGAGGCCATTTGGGAGTCAATAAGACTTTAGAAAAAGTGAGACAACGATTCTACTGGTTGCATGCAAGAGACGACGTTGAAAAGTGGTGCCGAAATTGTGACGCTTGTGCTGCAACCAAAGGACCTGGTAGAAAACTGCAAGGAAAAATGATGCAATATAATGTCGGCTCACCGTTTGAAAGGTTTGCTGTTGATGTGGCTGGCCCATTTCCGGAAACGAATGCTGGAAACAAATACATTCTGGTGGTAATGGATTACTTCAGCAAATGGCCTGAGGCATACGCTATCCCGAACCAAGAAGCCAAGACCGTGGCCGACCAGATTGTGTCTAACTGGGTAAGCAGGTTCGGTGTACCTATGGAACTTCATTCCGACCAAGGAAGGAACTTCGAGTCGAACATATTCCAAGAGGTCTGCGCCTTCCTTGGCATTAAAAAAACGAGAACCACACCACTTCACCCGCAATCTGATGGAATGGTCGAGAGATTCAACAGGACCTTAAAAGAACACCTCACTAAGGTCGTAGGCGACTACCAAAGAAACTGGGATAGGCACATACCACTATTTTTGATGGCCTACCGAAGTGCAATACATAGCTCAACAGGACAAACACCATCTGAAATCCTGTTTGGAAGAAGCATACGGCTGCCTAGTGAGATAAGGTTTGGACATCCATCACAAGAGTCTAAGGAAACAAGGGATTACGTGATTACAAGAGAGGCTAATCGACATCCACGAAAGGACCAGGACTAGAATGAGCGCTTACAGCGATCGAATGAAGACAAGGTACGACACAAGAGCAAACACGACAGGATTCCAAGTAAGAGATCGTGTATGGCTGTATAATCCACATCGTCAAAAGGGATTGTCGCCGAAGCTTCAACAAAACTGGGAAGGCCCTTATACTGTCGTCACGAAAATCAATGATGTCGTTTACCGAATTCAAAAAGGGTCAAGAGGAAAGTTAAAAGTTGTGCATAGCGATCGACTGCACCGATACAGTGGCGAATCTGGAGATAGAATTGTTCGGGACGAACAATCTTAAGAAGGGGGCAATGTTGTGAACAGAGCTTTATACTACTACAGCGCCATCTGTTGGAAAACTGCATATCTAATTTATGGAAGAAACAAAAAGCTCTTTTCCAATGTCAAATGTATTTCCCCTTATTCCAAACATCTAGAACATTCCAAGACAAGAACTTTCGAGAACAACTAATTTGAGTATATAAGGGAGTGTTCACGGTGAGCGAGAGAGAGTTGATTTTGGATTGTGAAAGTGTGCAAAAGTATTGCTTATTGGATTGTGTTATTAAACAAGTGTGATTTAAATTGAATAAAAGTATTTGAGCTGATTATAAATTGAGATTTACTGTTTTGAATTGGAAAGTGTAAATAAAGAAGAAATACTAAAAAGAGTGATAAGTTTTATTTAACGAACCTTGGAAAAATATTACACTATTATACGAATAAATAATACTTATAAATATAAATATAAAGACCAATTTGGTCTTATTTCTCAAAATCATTTGGCCTTATTTCACTTTGTCAAAGTGAAATAAGACCAACTACTGAAAATTGGCCTTATTTCGCTTTATTGAAGTGCAATAAGGCCAATTTTTGAAAGTTGGCCTTATTTCACTTGGCCTTATTTCAGGGCACCGTCATGAAACATTTGATTTCTACTCTACCGTCATCACCTCCAACATTTTGCCGCCCCCCCCCGCCCCCCCTACGCTACGCCACTGCTCGACAATTTACAAGCTCTTTTCCAAAACACTTTACAGGACCATCAAAGAAGATTTTAATAACAAGCAACCAAGAGAACAAGCTGGATTTAGAGAAGGATTCTCAACAACAGACCACTTACAGACAATGAATCAGCTAATAGAAAAATGCAATGAATTTAGACTACCGGTTTATTTTCTATTTATTGACTTTAGTAAAGCTTTTGACTCCGTTGAACACGAAATGATATGGTCCTCCCTGAAAAATCAAAACATAAACCCAAATGTAGTAGAAACAATTAAAAACATATACAAAAATAACACAGCACGAATAAAAACAGAGAATAAAGGACGCAAATTTAATATAACAAGAGGAGTTAGACAAGGAGATCCGCTTTCACCACCTTTATTTAGTTCAGTTCTGGAAGACATTTTTCAAAAAACTGACTGGAAGACAAAATATGGACTAAGGATATGCGGACAAGTTCTTAACAACTTAAGATTTGCAGACGATATAGTTCTTATTTCTACAAAAGCAACACACATTCAAGAAATGTTGACGGAACTAACTACCTTGTGTAAAAATTATGGACTCCAAATAAACAAATCGAAAACTAAAGTCATGACAAATCACACAAAAGACGATATAACGTTGGACGAAGAAAAAATTGATTACGTAGAAGATTACATATATTTGGGACAACTAAAATCATTTAGGGACCAAGAAAATAAAGAAATTAACAGACGCATTACTAATAGCTGGAAACAATTCTGGAGCCTTAAACATATTTTACAATTGGACCAAAGTGTAGACACAATGAAATATATCTTCGACTCTGCTATTCTACCGATTCTTACTTACGGACTACAAACAATGAGCTTGACTGCAAAAACAATTGACCAGCTAAGGATATGTCAGACCAAAATGGAAAGGAAAATACTGAACATACGACCAAGTCAAAGGGTACGAAATGAAGATATTCGTAATAGAACCGGAATTATTGACGTCATAAATAGAACAAAAAGGCTGAAATGGAGCTGGGCAGGTCATGTATCTAGACTTCAGGACCAAAGATGGACAAAAATGACAACGAAATGGAGACCAGAGAACAAGAGACCAGCAGGACGACCCAATAAAAGATGGAGTGACGACCTATCCCAAATAAGTACAAATTGGTACAACGAAGCCAAAAATAGAGACATATGGGCAGCCTTGGGGGAGGCTTATGCCAGTAACCAACACTTTTAACTTTTATCCAATTATTTTCTTTCAAATACAAAAAAAAAAAAAAAATTTTGATTTATAACCTTAATAGGTACATATTACAAATTTTGAATTTAAGAAAAAAAAAAAATTATATCTGTCATTTTCTAGTAATAAGTGTTAAATTCTCACGATCTTAATATCTAAAATTTCTTTTAAAAATTATACAAAAAAAAAAAAAAAAAAAAATAAATAAATAAATTGTAAATATCTAATATTGTAATACAAATACCTGAGGCAATAAAAGGCTTATAATAATAATAATAATAATAATAGATGTCTGATACGAAATTTGACAGATGGTTTTTTTTCGTACTTTTGTCTCATTATTTCGTGTCTTCTCATTTGGTTGGTTCTTGTCAAGTACTCCGTCGGCAAATATTTTTTTTTTATTTTGTAAGTAAATACATTAATGTGTCATGTTATTCATTTGTTCGTGCGTTAAGTTATGTTTGGTGTTATTTATTTATACTTTAGGTAGATGCGCATTCTTTTCTTTGCAAATATATAAAATTTTTGTTAGTTTTACGTTTTGCTAATTTCTGTTGTCCGCACAAAACACATCCCGTGCAGTAGGGATGGAAATGAAAAATCATGACATAATTTGCCCAGCGAAGCAATAAGAAAATGTAGAGATAGAGATATCAGACATTGAGTTGGAGAGACAGATATCTTGTGGAGTCAGCTATGTCTAAAAACATCTCTTCTTTTGGTATCGTTTTAAGCACGAGTATGATATCTATTGTTATAATTGTTGTCTGAATTTTTTGAATAAATGAAAGATCTAAATTTCTCATCGTAACCAATTTCTCTTACAATGTAGAATGAAATCTTTTGATATCACTATGTATGGATATGAGGTTTTGTGAGGTGGAGGTTAATTTCTTGTTCATTAAAAAATTCTTTGAGGTTTTCCGATTTGAATTCGTTATTGGCGATTATTTTACTCGGTTTACCGAACTTTAACAAATCGTCGCTTTTCCGGCAGAGTGGCATAAGTCGAAATTTGTCGTTTTTTAGTTTTGAACACAGAACTGAGCTGAAAAACAAACACAATTTTTCTGTGTAATCGGCGCGGCGTTTACCTACTTCTTCTAGTTTCCGAGTTATGAAGAGTTTGTAAGTAAATACATTAATGTGTCATGTTATTCATTTGTTCGTGCGTTAAGTTATGTTTGGTGTTATTTATTTATACTTTAGGTAGATGCGCATTCTTTTCTTTGCAAATATATAAAATTTTTGTTAGTTTTACGTTTTGCTAATTTCTGTTGTCCGCACAAAACACATCCCGTGCAGTAGGGATGGAAATGAAAAATCATGACATAATTTGCCCAGCGAAGCAATAAGAAAATGTAGAGATAGAGATATCAGACATTGAGTTGGAGAGACAGATATCTTGTGGAGTCAGCTATGTCTAAAAACATCTCTTCTTTTGGTATCGTTTTAAGCACGAGTATGATATCTATTGTTATAATTGTTGTCTGAATTTTTTGAATAAATGAAAGATCTAAATTTCTCATCGTAACCAATTTCTCTTACAATGTAGAATGAAATCTTTTGATATCACTATGTATGGATATGAGGTTTTGTGAGGTGGAGGTTAATTTCTTGTTCATTAAAAAATTCTTTGAGGTTTTCCGATTTGAATTCGTTATTGGCGATTATTTTACTCGGTTTACCGAACTTTAACAAATCGTCGCTTTTCCGGCAGAGTGGCATAAGTCGAAATTTGTCGTTTTTTAGTTTTGAACACAGAACTGAGCTGAAAAACAAACACAATTTTTCTGTGTAATCGGCGCGGCGTTTACCTACTTCTTCTAGTTTCCGAGTTATGAAAAAGAGCCGCTCTCAATTTTCAAAAACATCCCTCTCATTTTCTACGTATGAATACAGCATAAATCAATTTTTGTTTTTTTTTTAATATTTCGTTTTTTATAAAACTTAACAAACGAAAAATGCAATTTTTTCACGTATTCAACATTCGAGTTTTGTTTTTTATGAACAACTAAATTTTTTTTTTGTTCAGTATGAAAAAAACTTTAAAATGCTCTCCTGAAAATTTGCATATTTCGACTTATGTAGGTATGCCACTCTGCCGGAAAAGCGACGAAATGTTCTTTTAATGTCTCTATTTTGTTGTCCAATTTCGAATTGGCAAGTCATAAGCGTATGCCTTTTTTGTAAGTTTTATAAAAAATGAATCGTTATTGCGGGCGATTTCAATGTACATAATAATTCTTCTTGTCTTCGACATTCTAGCCGAAGGAAGGTATCTTGAGATATTTGCTGTGTTAAATCTATTAACTGAATTAGCCAACTCGGCCTCCCGACATTGACAGGCATTTAGCAAACACTTTAGATTTGTTCCTTACATTTCTGAGCCTTTTAAATACACTATTACAGCCTTATTTACTAATTCGTTTTACCGACGGAGTAAAGTTACTTCGACTTTTCAAAGAATCTAATCCTGTATCTAAATGTCATTTTGAGATGACAAATTGTGAAATTTACAAAAAGGAGTGTGAACATTTTTTTTTCATTTGTTACTAAAACAAAACGGATAGATATTTTGCATTAATAAATTATTTATATTTTTCAAACGCTCTTACAGTTGTTGTACGGTATTGGGGACGCAATGTTGTTGGTACATTCATTTATTGGATTTCAGAATTATACAATCCAATTTTAAATGTATTCAATTTCCAATATGCATACAATTATAATAAAATAAATAATAATGGAAATCAGCTGGGGTTTGCGTAGCTTAAATGGCTAAGAAAATAATTTATAAATAAGGATTTCTTTGACGTGGCGGGCGTTAACCCGAAGTAAGTGCGTCGGTTCGGTTTAATAATTCCGAGGTTGAACCGAGTATTAGTGAAAACTAATAAATAAGGCTTTTAGTGTATTAGCACCTCTAGGCAAATCGAACCAGTGTGTCATATCAGCTAATTTCTCTTGTTCTAATCCAGTTAAAGAAAAATACCAAAGAGAACCGTTTGGCAATATGAAAAAGCCAACTGGGACGGTCTCAATAATTTCTTTCATTACTTTAACTGGTCACTATGCTTCCTCGATAATGATGTAGATTCCAAAGCAGATATGTTAACAGGCATGATTCTCAATGGAATATCCCTAACAGGACTAAGAGCGTAAAACCAAAAGACAATTATTGGTAGGATAATAGCTATAAAGAGGTTATTAGGTTCAGAGAGTTTAGCTTCCGTTGTTACAAAGCCAACCCAACTGAGGAAAACCGGAAAATATAAAAACAAGCGCGGAATGCCTCTTATCACAGATAATTATATATAATATATAATAACCTTTGCTCTTATGCTCATATCAAATGAACCAAGTTTTTACATGATTAAAATACACAGCAAAAAATACTACATTTTCCCAAAGTCAGTACAATTTTTTGATCATTTGTAAAAAATATTTTAAATTCCAGATGTTCGTCACTACTGTTACTAGCTCACAAGGAACGGCAAATTTGCTTGCAGCCTTATTCTCTGCAAACTCGACGCTGCCGCATAGCGTTATGACTTCTCCTGTTCTTGGCACGAAACTTCTTTCGCACTCGTACAATTGCAAGAGTCTTAAGAGATCTTCAAATGCACAAATCCGCTGGTCCAGATGGAATATCTCCTTTTGTTTTGAAGAGGTGTTCTTCAACGCTGGTAAAACCACTGTGTAACCTTTTCTATCTATCATATTCTTCTGGACTCTTTCCGAGTAGAGTGGCGTCCCGTCGTTGTATGGAGAAAAAAAAATTCTCGAATTTTTCCTCGAACGGGGTATCAAAAGTTCTGTATTGACTAGCAGATTCAGAATATGTACTTATTTTTTGAATTGGACATAACTTTTGGGCCTCTACCGACGTTTGAAGATCTTTAAAAAGACAGAAAACACTATATTTTTTTTTTTCATTTTACTTCATTATTTTATTTATAAAATTACGTACATATTAATAAAAATACACAATTTTCTCGTTAACACACGTTTTTTCCAACACACGGATAATGAAATTATCCCTTTGATAAATTAAAATATTAATAAAACTATCGTTTCTTTATTTTATCTATTCACTGAATAACAAGGAAAAATTGGCACACTTCCTTCAATTCTCCTAAATATTCTAGTACTTTTTTCATTATTGAAAGCCGGCATGTCATCTCAGTCATACAAAATAATTTTTGTTGTCAAACAAATTCTAAACGGTTATTTAATTTATGTGTGAAAGTTCAAATTAATTTGTAAAAAAATATATATGCGAGAAAAGAAAAAAATTACTGAAAATTGGAGTTCTGGCGACAATACCATAACGTATGCCAGGCATTATTTGGATACTTAGTGGAATTTGTATTATTAAATAAAGCATCATCATCATCATCATCATCGGCTCGACAACCGGGTTCCGGTCCTGGCCTCTTTCAACAAGTCTCTCCACCTATCCCGGTCTCTAGCCGACGCCATCCAGTTGTATTAAATAAAGCATTTCTCTCAAATTTGACGAGCAAGTTGAAGATATCCGCTCATTAATCACCAAAATCGGTAAGATAAATTATCCTCTCATTGTCAAACGTCATTTAAGACTAACATACATTTTTATTATTAAGAATAATAAGTTAAAATACGTGTATTTTGTGCTTATTAATAGGGTTGTTAAAGTTAAAGTTAAAAATTAGAAAGTATTTTCTTACAAAGATAACAAAGTTTAACAGAAATATTGGAAACGCTTGAAAACAATTAATATTACATTTTAAATTCGCCTTTGGTCGCAGGCATGACAGTATTCCATTTTTTAAGGTACGAGTAAATAAGTACGAATACAAAAGTTAGTGACAAGTTAGTACGCACAGAAATTAAATTAATTTACAGGTTGGCCTACTTAGAAATTAGCTGTGAAAGCACTGATCTGAATGGAGCAGTAGCGAAAACATTACAAAAATTAGGCAGCTAATTGGGTCATAGAGCATAGAGAGCACAAGATCACTATTAATGCGAAAATCAAAGAAATGTTCCATGATGTCAAAATTCCAAAAGAAAAACAATATTATCAGCGATTCTTGTGGAGAAGGATGAAAGACCCGATACGTATATAATGATGGTGATGACTTGGCGACATTATGCTAAAAATATAAATGAACAATTTTCAAAATATCCATGAACCGTGTAGGGTCGTTATAAATGCCAACGAATTTTTGTATACAAATCAAAAAAATAAAAAAAAAAAAAAAAACAAAACACTGTATCGAAAAATTACCTTTCGAATATAGAAAATAAAATCGAGTTGCTTGATTTTTTTTGAGGAGAAAATTGGAAAGATATTGGAAATGAAAAATATTTTTTTTGGATTGTTGGGAATTTTCGAGATTATTATTCAAGTTTCGAGTGAGCTACAAGTTATATACTTATTTTTTGGTGAAGAAAATAAAAATAAATCAATTATTTAAGACTCAATATACATATGTATTTCTGGTGGTCTCAAGAAAATAATAAAAGAAAAATTCAAAAGATACCCTTTACAGAGTTTTAGTTTACAAAGCTTTGTGCCAAATTGTTACAAAAAAAAAAAAAATATGCTCTGTCCATCTTTTTAACTAAAATTTTTCCCAGTCCTGCAATTTGTATGTGTTTTTGTGTATTGATACGAACAAGAATAAAAAAATATCAATGTTTTAAGATTAGGCAATTACCTACTGAATTGTGCATAGTGAATATTATCTGTAATTTGTGAATGCATCCCTAAACTGCTGATAATCTGTGTGTTTGATGTAAATAGTGAAAACGATTGCTACCAAGTTACTATTTTGAAATTATCAACAAAAATTACTCATACGACGAGATACTTATATCGTCATAATCATAATATATGTACCTACATACTTTCAAAACAAAAAAAAGAAGATTTCTTCAGTATTCCTGCATGTCCTTTCTGTGTTCCTGTCCGTCAACGAAGTTCATATTTAACTATATACATACTTTTCTTTCAAATTATTTTATAGTTCGTATATTTGATTAATTTCTAGTGTTAATTCTTGTTTTGTTTTTTTTTATAGTTAAACATAAATAGTGTTAAGTTTTCCTTAGTCCTTCTAGTTTCATTGTAATTTTCCAATTTCCTTCCATTTGTGTTTTTTCTATCTCTTTCTGTTTAATTGTGTAATTTTTTTTCTGTTTGTTTGTGAAATAAGTGTATTCAAATTGTCAAATGAGAGTTATACAATAATTTGTGTGCAAAGCTACATAAATGTATATATGTATACATATACATACATCAATGGTCAATCGTCTTGGAAATTCCCTCAGTGTGTTTTGTTGTTGTTTTTTGTGTCTAATTTTCTTTCAAACAGGCTTGCTACGCTGGGATCCCGATACGTATGCGCATAAGTAGACGGATACAGGTATGTTTTGTTGTTGTTAAATTTTTGTTTGTTTTGTTTTGTTCTAGTTAAATTCTTAAAACTGAGGGCATTCACCTATGACATTGAACTTGAAAATTTTTCAAGTTTATGTTAGTAATGCCACTTTAATTTTTTTTTAATAATTGAAAAGTATTTTAAAAATTCTGTTCATACGAAATACGAATAAATTGAAATAACGTAATAATTTAATATTAACAATAGTATTGATAGATTTATAACTTAAAATTAGTATTTGTGATTAATACAAATAGTATTTATGATAATTATATATATCTAATAAATTAGTTTATAAATGAAATTTGAATTTTGACCATTTATTTCAAGGGAATATTTTCTTTTTAAACTGATTCTTAAGAAAACTTCTTGAAAGATGGAAGTTTAATTTTTCTATTGGAGTGATTAGTGGTCGATGGGACATGAGAGTCCTTGACAGGTGAGATTTCCGCAGGTGAGGCTTAGGCCGATTTTATTTAGGGGCTGTTGCAATTAGTTGAGCGCGCGGCAGCCAAGGTGTCATCTCAGCAATGAGATTGACAGAGGGAGGGTAGCTCAAGGGTACCAATAACACCAAAGGTACCCGTGCATTGATAGGACAAGTAGGTGATTTAGTACAGGGAAATTTTTCGTTTGCTTCCAATCATCCTAAACATAATTTAATGTAACGTAGTTTATTTTCAATTGTCTGTTATGTCCGTTTGTTTCTTTATATAGTTCACTGTCAATAGTTTATTTTGCTTTTTTTTTCTTGTTTCTTTCTTTTTATTATATTTTATTTTTTTTTTTTAAAGTAATTTTGGTTTTGAAAAGGCATGTTATTAAATTACGGTAGTCCAGTTAGACAGGCCAAAGAACCCACCCCACATCCGACGAGCTAAGCAACAATGCAAGCATGCCTAAACTGGTCCTCGTCTTCTGGACACCCTTTTATCCGTTTGGCAGAACCTGTATCTGCAGGATAAAAGGGCAAACAACATTGTTTGTTGTTTATACCGTTACAGGTGGCGCCCAACGTGGGGCAATTTTTATGAAAGTGGAGCTCTGAAAGAGCAAAGCTCTTAGAATAATTGCTCTGAAATTTTTGTTTCGTAGTTTGTTTTACTTTTTCTTCAAAACTTTTTTTTTTTTTTTTTTTTTTTTTTTTTTTTTTTTCTGTGGGATTTCGTTTCTTGAAATTTAAGTTTTATCGTGATTAATTTTTAACTTTTGATTTTTATTAAATTCTCAACTTTTTATTCTTTATGTTTGGATGCGAACCAAAAATTTTTCTTAACTTTATGCAATCTTTTTTGTCTTGGATTTTCTGTCCGTCAATGAGTGTTATATTACACTGTTGTTTGTTGCTGAGCATCTGGGTCTTTGAAGATTGTTTGAAGAAAGAGAAGGTCATGTGTCTTTGATTGGAAACGCTGATTAAATTGCTCTTGACTTTCTCGATATCGGTTTAGTATTTTGCAAGCTCTTGTGCCACT
Organism: Philhelius festivus; assembly: GCA_963931855.1. Taxonomy (NCBI): domain Eukaryota; kingdom Metazoa; phylum Arthropoda; class Insecta; order Diptera; family Syrphidae; genus Philhelius; species Philhelius festivus. The sequence continues at coordinate 127,466,019 of OZ007556.1, read as the reverse complement.
GTCCGGAAGAGGAAGACTTTTGATACCTCTTCGTCTGTTGCTGTGATACAATCTTGCAATTTTCTAAACCATTTCTGTTCATTGTTTGATATCCTTGTGATGGGAGCTTAGTATTTGCTGTCCGGAATAGGGAAATACAGTAGCTATTCGTCTGTTGCTGCATATCATTTTGCAAACACCATAAGTTGTGTCAGGCCAGGAACGGAATATGCTGATGATCTGAAACTTCTTTCACTGCACAAGCGGATCTCATTTTATAGGGCATTCTCGTCCTAAAAGCCATTGGTCACTCCGATACTTAGTCTCAAGCTTATTAACTTTTGTTTTTAAAACAAATTCTGTTAGATAAATTCCATAATTTTTTTTTTCTGATTCAGGTTTCTTTTTCAATTTTTTTTTTATTTCTCAACTTTTTAGAATATAATATTTATCAAATTTTTTAATTTTTAAATTTTAATCTTCATAGAAGATTTATAGTACTAGAGTTAGTTTTGTTTTGTTTCTTAATTTTTTTTTTGTTTGCTTATTTCATACAGTAAGAATGTCTCATTTACCAGGTGGGAACAAGGAAACAAATTTTCCTTTAAGAAGGGCAGCTCAAAGTAGAATAGACGAGGAGCGTTTTTCTTCTAATCATTCTTTTAACCGCACTCATTACACCAATCCATTTTCTTTGTTTCGGGAAGTTTTACCATTCCCTAATCTGAATCCCAATAAAACTCCCAGTATTTTAGAACATAATAATTCACATATAAGACGCACTTCAACACCGGTTGAAAGTACTAGACTTAGTCAAGCAACTGACTTATCAGATTTAAACAATCATATTAAGGAAGTCGTTGCAACTGAACTAGTAGCTCAAAATGAGAAAATTATGAAAGGTTTAGATTTAAAACTGACAGACGAACGAAAAACATTGCGTGAAGAAGTAGCTGCAGTTATAAGGGAAACATTGAGCATTTCAAACTCTGTAATTCCTCCAACTCCAGGTAACATTCCACACAATCCAATCCATAGACAAAATGTACAATTGAATAACGGACAAGCAAATGAATCTCCTGCTAATTTCTACCTCTTTGAAGATATGCGACATAACAATGACCATTTCAATGCGAGACACCAAAGTCATGTCAGCAATAACAATTGGCAAAATCCGGATCATCCCAGTAGGTATCCCAAAACTCATAATTTTCATAAGTGGGGATTAAAGTATGATAACAAAAATATGACTGTCGATGACTTTTTATTCCGACTTGCACATTTCCGAGAATCTTATGGTGTTGAATGGGAAGATATTAACAATAATTTCCACCATTTCATTGATGGTGATGTTAGTACGTGGTTTTGGGTGCACGTCCAAACGCACGGAAGACAAAATTGGAATGACTTCAAAATTGCTCTTACAGAACATTTCGGGAGTCTCGAAACCAATGACGAACTAGGTAGGAAATTAGATGACAGGAAACAATCTGTAAATGAATCCTTTGACAATTTCTACTCCGATATCCTTAAGTTAAATGCAAAATTGCGAACGCCCAGAAGTTCAGACAGACTAATCTTTCTTTTACGACAGAACGTTAGATCCGACATAGGAAGTAAGCTTTTGACATTCAAAACAGCCAGTTTGCCCGAAATGGTGTATACTTGTCGAAATATCGAAAAATATAATCAAGAACACTATAGATCTAGACAGTATGCCCAACAACATCAACAACAACATTTTAATAGAAAAGTCAATGAACTTGACTTTGACTACGATGACGAAGCCTACATCTCCCAATCTATAGAAGCTGTCAAAATTTCAAAGTCTACTGAAGAGAAAAATTGTCAGGAATGTTGGAACTGTAAGAGTTCAGGACATTTATTTCGTGAATGTCCTAGTTCTAAACGATCACTTTTCTGCTACAAATGTGGTCGTGCTGATACCATCTCTTCTCGTTGTTCTTGTTCGGAAAACCATTTGAGGAGCAATACGAATCCCGGAGAAAATTGCTCTCAGACAAAGAGACCGGGCAATCCCTTCAGGAGACAACCAACGAACCCAACATAAACTTACCAGACGTTAAACTTGACCAACCACTACAAATACTTACAAGACAAACCAAAGACATTAACCTTCCTGTATCTTCTCCGGAACAGCTAAAGAGACCAACCCTACATGAACGACTTATGAATTATGAGCAGGTACGAGCTCGTATTTTCAATAGCCAGCCAAGTATTCAGCCTTGCACTAAGGATAAGATCTTAAAACTTCGCCAACGCTTTGCTGCGAAGAAAGCCTTACATGGAGCGATTTCTTCCACAACATTACTGGGGAGTGACGACCCTAGACCCTATGCAAATGTCAAGATATGCAACAAGGAAATTTTTGGTCTCTTGGATTCAGGAGCATCTATCAGTTGCCTAGGTCTAGGAGCATTGGAATTTCTACGGGAAAACCAAATTCCAAGCAAAAAGTTTTCTTCACTTGTCAGTACTGCTAGTGGACAGAAACAGGCAATTATCGGCTTTGTTAGTCTGAATGTGAGGTATAATGGTGTCGAGAAAGAGATGTGCTTGTTCATAATACCAACTTTGGAACAGAAACTTTACCTCGGGGTTGATTTTTGGAAACTGTTCAACATTGCTCCACATATTATTTCCGAGTTGAATCCTCAGACTACCCAAGCTCCAGAAACAGACCCGAATGCTCATCAATTGACATCGGAGCAATTAGTGACGCTCGAGGAAGCGAAAGTATTGTTTCCCTCTTTTGCGGTACATGGCCTAGGACGGACTAAAATTGAAAAGCATCATATAGACACCGGTGATGCTGAGCCTATTAAACAAAGACACTATCCCGTTTCACCAGCGGTTCAAAAGCTTCTGTATGAGGAGGTGGATCGCATGTTTCAGTTGGGCGTGATTGAAGAAAGCAACAGTGCTTGGAGCTCTCCTGTTGTTCTGGTTAAGAAGTCAAATGGTAAACACCGACTCTGTCTAGACTTCAGGAAGGTCAATTCCGTTTCAAAGAAATATGCAGGTCCGGTTCCGAACATAGAGAGCTTGTTAAGTCGTATTTCAAATTCGCAGTTCTTTTCAAGTGTGGATTTGAAAGACGCCTTTTGGCAGATTCCGTTGGATGAATCATCAAAGGAAAAGACTGCGTTTGCTATTCCAGGGTTACCTTTGCTTCAATTTACCGTCATGCCATTTGGTTTATGCAACGCTTCACAACGTATGTGTAAATTAATTGACAAGGTAATACCGCATGAGTACAGAGAGAATGTTTTCCCTTACGTTGATGATTTGTTAATTGCTACGCCATCATTTGAGGAGCATATGCGGATGTTGAAGATAGTTGCTGCTCGATTGAAGGAGGCTGGGCTTACTATTAATTTAGAAAAGTCCAAGTTCTGCTTCAAGGAGTTGGATTATCTTGGCTATGTTGTGGGCGAGGGATGCCTGAAGATCAACCCAGATAAGGTGTCTAGCATCATGGAGTTCCCAGTTCCCAAGAATTCTCGCCAGGTAAGAAGATTTCTTGGACTTTCTGGTTGGTACCGAAGATTTATACAGAATTACTCAGGACTTGCAGCACCAATAACAAACACACTCAAGAAGGGTGTAAAATTCGAGTTTGGGACAGATGCAATAGATGCATTTAACAAGCTCAAGGAGGCACTCGCCATAGCCCCACTTCTCGTAACCCCGGACTATAGTAAACCATTTAAAATCCTTTGTGACGCATCTAACACCGGCGTTGGCTGTGTGCTGTGTCAGGATGACGATGAAGGTGTGGAACGTCCTATATATTTTTATTCCCATAAACTCACAAAATCCCAGCGAAATTTTTCTGTTACTGAGCAGGAATGTTTGGCTGCGGTTTTGGGAGTTAAAAAGTTTCGACCTTATGTGGAAGGCCATCCTTTTAAGATCATTACCGACCATGCCAGTTTGAAGTGGTTGATGAACCAAAAGGATTTACATGGTAGGTTGGCTCGATGGAGTCTAAAGCTTCAAGGGTTCGATTTTGAAATTGAACATCGCAAAGGTTCTCAGCACGTTGTTCCAGACGCGTTATCGCGAGTATACGCTGTTGATGCCATTGATGATGTTCTTTCGTCAAAGAATCCCCACGACGTCCTTCATATTGACCTTGACGATTTGAGTTTCAAATCAGAGCAATATGTGAAGTTAATTCAGACAGTCAGAGATAATGAAGACCAGCTTCCTGATCTTCAAGTCTCTGATGGGTTTGTGTACAAAAAAGTAAAACACTGTACAGGTAACCCAGTTGAAGATGACATGGTGTGGAAGCTGTGGGTTCCATCGGCTTTGACCGAATCCCTGATTCTTCTCGCACATCAACCAACTAAAGCTTCGCATGGCGGTATTGCTAAGACCCTGTATCGTCTTCGCGATAGATTTTACTGGCCTAATATGGCGGCTGAAGTAAAGTCTATGATTGCGAGTTGCGATATATGCAAGGTCTCAAAGGCTCCTAACACCATATTAAGGCCGAAAATGGGAAAGGCGTATGAAGTAGAGAGGCCGTACCAGCATATCTTCATCGACTTCTTGGGACCGTATCCCAGATCGATCAAAGGTAACACCCATATTCTTGTCTGCTTAGACCAGTTAACGAAATTCGTCCATATTCATCCTCTTCGAAAAGCAACCACCGAAAATGCGGTAAGATTTCTGGATGAGCAGATCTTTTCAGTATTTGGAGTTCCAGAGTCGTTGTTATCTGACAACGGAAAACAATTTGTCAGCAAAGAGTTTTCCAAATTCTTGTTTTCGTATGGAGTGACACATATCAAAACTGCAGTTTATTCGCCGCAGGCGAATGCCAGCGAAAGGGTGAATCGTTCAATCTTAAGTGCTATTCGTTCATACCTGGAGAAAGACCAGAGGCACTGGGACAAACACCTATCCTCGATAGGTAGTGCCCTAAGAACAACAATTCACTCGGCTATAGACATGTCACCATACGAGGCACTATTTGGACACTCTAAAATTGAACACGGCTCGGACTACAAATTACTGAGAAGACTGAAAGCCATGAATAATCCGGAATTTCAGTTGTTGCCAAAATCGTCAAAGATGAATATGATACAGAACCATCTTAAAGAATCACTTGAGCAAGCACATAAAGTCTATGAAAAGACGTATAACACCCGTAGTAAAGATGTGCACTTTAAGGTTGGTGATGTGGTGTTTAAACGAAACTTTGTGCAGAGTGATGCTTTTAAGCGCCTGAATGCAAAACTATGTCCGAAGTTCATCAAGGCCAAAATTAAGGCTACCCTTGGAAATAGTCTTTATGAACTTGAAGACATGAACGGTAACGTCATTGGTGTGTTTCACGCAAAAGATATACGGACTTAGAACCTTAACTTCAAACAACATACTTGAGATCATGTTTAAGCCTCATAACTCCTGTTCCATTTCATTCCTTGGACGCTGGCGTTCTTCAGAATGAAATGTTTTGTAGGGTCGTTATAAATGCCAACGAATTTTTGTATACAAATCAAAAAAATAAAAAAAAAAAAAAAACAAAACACTGTATCGAAAAATTACCTTTCGAATATAGAAAATAAAATCGAGTTGCTTGATTTTTTTTGAGGAGAAAATTGGAAAGATATTGGAAATGAAAAATATTTTTTTTGGATTGTTGGGAATTTTCGAGATTATTATTCAAGTTTCGAGTGAGCTACAAGTTATATACTTATTTTTTGGTGAAGAAAATAAAAATAAATCAATTATTTAAGACTCAATATACATATGTATTTCTGGTGGTCTCAAGAAAATAATAAAAGAAAAATTCAAAAGATACCCTTTACAGAGTTTTAGTTTACAAAGCTTTGTGCCAAATTGTTACAAAAAAAAAAAAAATATGCTCTGTCCATCTTTTTAACTAAAATTTTTCCCAGTCCTGCAATTTGTATGTGTTTTTGTGTATTGATACGAACAAGAATAAAAAAATATCAATGTTTTAAGATTAGGCAATTACCTACTGAATTGTGCATAGTGAATATTATCTGTAATTTGTGAATGCATCCCTAAACTGCTGATAATCTGTGTGTTTGATGTAAATAGTGAAAACGATTGCTACCAAGTTACTATTTTGAAATTATCAACAAAAATTACTCATACGACGAGATACTTATATCGTCATAATCATAATATATGTACCTACATACTTTCAAAACAAAAAAAAGAAGATTTCTTCAGTATTCCTGCATGTCCTTTCTGTGTTCCTGTCCGTCAACGAAGTTCATATTTAACTATATACATACTTTTCTTTCAAATTATTTTATAGTTCGTATATTTGATTAATTTCTAGTGTTAATTCTTGTTTTGTTTTTTTTTAAAGTTAAACATAAATAGTGTTAAGTTTTCCTTAGTCCTTCTAGTTTCATTGTAATTTTCCAATTTCCTTCCATTTGTGTTTTTTCTATCTCTTTCTGTTTAATTGTGTAATTTTTTTTCTGTTTGTTTGTGAAATAAGTGTATTCAAATTGTCAAATGAGAGTTATACAATAATTTGTGTGCAAAGCTACATAAATGTATATATGTATACATATACATACATCAATGGTCAATCGTCTTGGAAATTCCCTCAGTGTGTTTTGTTGTTGTTTTTTGTGTCTAATTTTCTTTCAAACAGGCTTGCTACGCTGGGATCCCGATACGTATGCGCATAAGTAGACGGATACAGGTATGTTTTGTTGTTGTTAAATTTTTGTTTGTTTTGTTTTGTTCTAGTTAAATTCTTAAAACTGAGGGCATTCACCTATGACATTGAACTTGAAAATTTTTCAAGTTTATGTTAGTAATGCCACTTTAATTTTTTTTTAATAATTGAAAAGTATTTTAAAAATTCTGTTCATACGAAATACGAATAAATTGAAATAACGTAATAATTTAATATTAACAATAGTATTGATAGAATTATAACTTAAAATTAGTATTTGTGATTAATACAAATAGTATTTATGATAATTATATATATCTAATAAATTAGTTTATAAATGAAATTTGAATTTTGACCATTTATTTCAAGGGAATATTTTCTTTTTAAACTGATTCTTAAGAAAACTTCTTGAAAGATGGAAGTTTAATTTTTCTATTGGAGTGATTAGTGGTCGATGGGACATGAGAGTCCTTGACAGGTGAGATTTCCGCAGGTGAGGCTTAGGCCGATTTTATTTAGGGGCTGTTGCAATTAGTTGAGCGCGCGGCAGCCAAGGTGTCATCTCAGCAATGAGATTGACAGAGGGAGGGTAGCTCAAGGGTACCAATAACACCAAAGGTACCCGTGCATTGATAGGACAAGTAGGTGATTTAGTACAGGGAAATTTTTCGTTTGCTTCCAATCATCCTAAACATAATTTAATGTAACGTAGTTTATTTTCAATTGTCTGTTATGTCCGTTTGTTTCTTTATATAGTTCACTGTCAATAGTTTATTTTGCTTTTTTTTTCTTGTTTCTTTCTTTTTATTATATTTTATTTTTTTTTTTTAAAGTAATTTTGGTTTTGAAAAGGCATGTTATTAAATTACGGTAGTCCAGTTAGACAGGCCAAAGAACCCACCCCACATCCGACGAGCTAAGCAACAATGCAAGCATGCCTAAACTGGTCCTCGTCTTCTGGACACCCTTTTATCCGTTTGGCAGAACCTGTATCTGCAGGATAAAAGGGCAAACAACATTGTTTGTTGTTTATACCGTTACAACCGTCTCTATTAAACTCTATTAAACTGAATCACTATGTAGATGGCTTGATGGGCAGCGTACCAAAAGAAAAGGAAGCAGTCACATTAGCTCAAGAAATACGATACATTTATAAGCATGATGGTTTCTATACCAAGTTTCCAGTTCACCTAATCTTAAGGGCGTTAGAATCTGAACTGACATAGAAGAATATGAATGTCAACAGTGGTTTATAACATCATTATAGACTTCCTTACTTTCAAGCTTACTTCTAACCTGTTGCATAGTGGATTATTTTTAAGGCCCATGAAAATTCCAAGAACGAGCTTATAGACATCAGCCTAATTCAGGCAGCTTTTTTCGGTGCACTAATTACGAAGTTATTAAATATGCGCAAGCTTACTTTAGTATTACTTTATTAATTAGATTAAATTCTTAGGTAAGTTTACAATGTTACAATAGTTAGAAGATGACGCGACGTTACGTCTTGATGACCACGAGCGAACTGATGTGATTAGAGATGTAGACATCACTGTATGCCAGGTCGCATACACAACACCCCTTAACATCCAGATGGGTTATAAAATTGTGGGGCCTGTCGCTTGCGATTAGATCTGCGGGGCGTCGTTGCTTCCAATGGCGTTGATGAAGTTGCCGTTGATTCAGTAGCAGTTGGTAAAGTTATTTGCTCCGGTTCAGAAGACTGTGATACGCTGTGACCTGATTCGTCAATGGATGGGTGTTCTCTAGGGTCCTCGTGAACAGACATGCCGATTGGAGTTGGTGGCACTCGACTACGTAGCTGATCTTGATGACGTTTTACGACTCGGCAGTCGTTTAGACGGATACTGTAAGAAATGGGACCAGTTTGTTGAGACACCATTCCCTCAATCCATTTCGGCCCAGTGGCATAATTTCGAGCCCAAACTGGACTACCTGCAATGAAACATTTAGAGTTAATGGGCTTACAGACCTTACCAGAAGTTATTTCTTGTGGTTGTATTTTATCAAAGTATGTTCTTAGCTCGCGGTTGAATAATAGCTCTGCGGGCGAACGATTGGTAAGTGCATGTGGGGTAGTATGCTGACTGAACACATATATAGCCAGGCTCAGGTCAATATTTGTGTTGTGACCTATCTTCTTCAGATAGTTCTTTGTGCTTTGTACCATTCGCTCCGCTTGACCGTTCGTAGCCGGATGAAAAGGAGCAGATCGAATGTGTCGAATTAAGTTGTTTTCCATGAAGGCTTTGAATTCATCAGAGGTAAAAGTTGTCCCATTGTCAAACGCCAGTTCATCAAGAATCCCATGGGTCGCGAAGAGCTGACGAAGGAACTTAATGGCGGACGCTGATGACGTTGAACTGACCACGGCGACCTCGAGCCACTTTGAGTAAGAGTCGACAACCAAAAAAAATGTTTTTCCTTGGAATGGCCCCGCAAAGTCGACATGCAGGCGGCACCATGGACGTTTAGCTGATTCCCAATGTTGTACTGTAGACTGTGGTTGCTCATTCCGATTCTGCTGACATTGTGGGCACCTCCTCACGACAAGTTCGATTTCGGCATCGATATTAGGCCACCAAACATAGCTGCGTGCCACTGCCTTCATTTTGACGATACCAGGGTGTGGTGCATGTAACGCATTTAAGATTGTTTCTCTGGCCGGAGGAGGAATAACAGCACGATTTCCCCAAACTATGACACCCTTATTAGCAGAAAGTTTATCTCTTCTGCAATAATATGGGTATAAATCACTTGAACGGTCGATTTTAGTGTTTGGCCAACCCCTTAGCACCCATCTTAAGACTTTGGAAAGTTGGGCATCCTTCAAGGTTTGAGTCGCTAGTAGTTGTGCGCTCACAACTGGTGATGCTGCTAATTCTATCATAAGAACGTCTTCGGACGATGACTCCACTTCGATCGATATGGGACAGCGGCTCAGGAAATCTGCGTTACTTATTTTTGCTCCAGCACGATGTACAAGGTTAAAGCTATAGGCATTTAGAAATATTGATCTACGAAGCATTTGAAACGATATTACGTCGGGAACTGATTTTGTTGTAGTAAAGATTCCTAATAGTGGGCGATGGTCTGTGACTAGCGTGAATGACCGACCATATAGATAGTTGTGAAATTTGTTTACTCCTGAAACGAGAGCCACTGCTTCTCTGTCGATTTACGCGTAGCCTCTTTCAGACTTGGATAGAGTTCTTGAGTAAAATGCAATGGGTTTTTCGGTCCCATCTGTTAACTGGTGACTGAGGACAGCTCCGAGACCATAGGGTGATGCGTCACATATTAGAACTAATGGTAGCTTCTCATCATAATGAATTAACACATCATCTGATGCAATCATCTTCTTGAGTCTCGCAAAAGCCTCTTCGTGGTGTTGTTTCCATGTCCAGTGTGCATTCTTATCCAATAGACGGTGCAACGGTTCTGCTACAGTAGCTTTTTGTGGCAAAAATGCATGATACAAATTTAATAGGCCTAGGAATGCTTGCAATTGTTTTTTATCTTTCGGTGCCGGTGCGTTATCGATCGCATTAACTTTATCAGCTGACGGTCGTATACCCAGAGAATCAATTTTGAATCCCAAAAACTCCACTGATGCTACGCCAAATTGGCATTTATCCCTTCGTAATCGTAAGCCAACTCTGTCAAATCGGGACAGCACCTCATTTAACCTTACTGCCAGCTCCTGTTCTGACTTTCCCATAACGATGATGTCGTCAAAATATGGTAAAACTCCTTGAATGTTTTGTAGTGTATTTTCAATAGAGTTTTGAAATATACTAGACGCTGATGAGATTCCGAATTGGAGTCTAGTCACCTTGAATGCTCCCTTGTGTGTGGCTATTGTCTGTAGTAAAGCTGAGCGTTCATCGACCACCAATTGTTGGTATGCTTGTGCCAAATCGATCTTGGCAAAAATGGATCCCCCTTTGATGGACGCCAGAAGTGTGTTGGCTGCAGGAGTTTGATGGCAGTGTGGTTTGATTGCCCGATTCAAAGTTGATTTGTAGTCGCCACATATCCGTATAGAGCCATCTTTCTTAATGACAGGCACAGTGGGAGTAGCCCATTCCGAATATTCTACGGGTTTAAGAATACCTTGACTGCACAAACGATTGATTTCTTCTTCATACAGACCTTTGATAGCAAAGGGTATACGACGTGGTGGTAGTCTCACTGGCTGAACAGTTGAATCGACGTGTAATGACACTGGCGGTCCCGTATAACGACCAAGTTCGGGTGAGAATAAATTATTAAACTTGTTAACAACTGCATCGACACTGTGTTCATGATGATTGATGGCGTGAATGCCTTCGATGCGTATACCCAGTGCGTCAAACCAGTTACATCCAACCAAATTTGAGCCACCACCAGACACGATGATTAGTGGAAGATTTTCAATTTTACAATGGTTGTAATGAATTGACACATCGATAACTCCCTTCACTGGAATCGGATTGCGTTGAAAATCATTTAGATCCAATTTACATTTGGATAGAACTGGAGTTTCTTCAGGCCAGATATTTTGGAATACGGTTTCTTTCATGATAGTAACAGGCGACCCAGAATCTACTTCAAACGTGCAAGTATGGCCGTTGATGACAAATTGACAACGCTGATAGATTTTTTTTGGTTGACCAAATGTGAGATTTGGTTGATCGAAGATTCTCCTCGAGATGATCTGTGTTGTGACGCACCTTGACTTGCTGATGTTGAACTTGGTGTAATTGTTGACGATTTTGTTGCTCGAGGGTTGCGGCAAACGCGCTGTAGATGACCTTTAAGGCCGCAGGAATAGCAAACAGTGTCTCGGTGTGGATACTGCTTTCGACAATGCTGGCCTCCACATCCAGCACACAGCCCATGGCTGCTGGCAAGATTACGCTGCTGTGAACGCGAGCTCGCCCTGACTTCATGAATAGATTCGGCATCTTGCGGCTCTTCTTGGTGGTCTTTCGTAGCGTGTCTCATAGTCATAGCACTGATCGCTGCAGCCTCACTTACCGCGGCGCGATCCATGACGTGTTTAACCGTTAGCTCACTCTCTGCCAGAAAACTTTTCTGCAAACTTTCGTCCTTCATCCCGCACATAAATCTATCACGCAACATGCGATCCAGTGCTGACTCAAATTTACATTCAACAGCCAGTGTGCGAAGCGCTGCCATATAGTTGCTGACGGACTCGTCCGAATGTTGATCACGTTTATGGAAATGGTAGAACGCAGCGATTTGTGAGACACGTGGAGATAAATGGTCGGTTAATATCTTGTAAATTTCTTGTAAACTTAATTCGCTTACCTGTTTTGGAGATGCCAATGATGTCAATAGGTCGTAAAGCGGAGCGCCAGCCAAAGTGAGAAAAAAAGCTTTTTTACGCTCGTCTTCTTTGACATCATTGGCCAACAGGAATAATTTAAAACGCTCTACATAAGCAGTCCATTTGCTAGGTTGGGCTAAATCGAAAGGTTCAAGGCTTCCAACTCCAGCCATGATGACTCGTGATGTGTGATTAGCGATAGCTGATTCTGTCTTTATAACTAGTTTGTTGGAATTTACTTTTTTCTCGCCAATTTTATTTTCGTCTCCCATGTGATCAAAGAACAAGGGCAAACAACGGCGATTTCACTTGCACAACTGTTCTATCTAATGTATTGCAGATCAATGTAACGGAACGCGTTATGTATTGTGATGTGACTGCTGTTGCTATGTCTTTAATTTTTAATTATGCTTTGTTCTTCTTCGCCTTCGTAAAATTAGTTAAAGAACACTTGGTATGGAATATTGCGCACATTAATTTAACTGTGTCTTGCATCCCATCCTCGTCGCCAATATTAAATATGCGCAAGATTACTTTAATATTACTTTATTAATCATCATATAATAAAACGGCAAACATGTTTTTGATGTGTAAACATCTTTCCCGGCGGTAGAGTGAATTGAAAACGTGTGTAAAACTTATACGTCCCGGTTACACGTTACGGTTACACGTTCCGTGTAGCAAGCTACCTTACCGACGATTGCATTTAACACCATGTTTACATTAGGTGCGTTTTATTATTCACAAATCTATCTGGATCCGGATCTGGATCTTCCCTTGAAAATAAAACGATACGGATCTTAGTGACAGCAGTGTTATAAGGCCGTCTCTTTTTATCCTTGGGTTTGGAAATTTTAAATTATTTCTTGTCTCTTTTCTTTACACTGTAGTTTACACTACCTTACCATAAAAAGCCATCTACTCGCCAGTGTAATAACTAATTTTTGGATCTTTGAAATAGATCCCGATAGAAAACAGGATCCCAAATTGTTTTTGTAATACATGTTAAAACTTAATCCAGATCCGGATCCAGATAGATTTGTGAATAATAAAACGCACCTATTGTAAATATTGCGTACTTACGACATCGTGTTTTCATTGGAGACTTTGAGTACAGAAATCTCGATTTTATTACTTTCCATTGCTGGCTAGAACTTAATTCAATCCCTCAACATTTCTTCACCTCTCGACCAATTAGGCCTATTCTGCCACATTTGTTATTCTGCTATAGATTTTCTGTTATGAATCATAATATATTTCCACCTTAAAAGATCTTTTATGATTGGTATTCAGAGGTTCGAACTTTTATTAAAGTCTGTTAGGCTAGCCGCGCACTGGCAACTGTGATCGAAATCAAATAGTTTAATCACCAGTTGAAAGAGAACCGCGCACTGGCAACTCTTTACTCACGCTCACACTCTTTTCTCTCTTGCGCTTATGGAAAACAGCTCAACTATTACGAATTAATTTTAGGCAATCGTTTGTGTCAGAACACAAACTTTTCAGTTGCTCGAATCGAGTTGCTTTAAGTTCGCGGTATCCCATATAAGCCCATATGTTTTATTTTAGCAACTAAACAGTTGTGAAACTAAAAATTGAATGTGCGCGCCTGGCCTTATGCTACTTCGAAAACGAGATCTGTTATAAAACTGAACTAAATCTGTTATCATAATTAGCTGTGATTATGTAAAATATTTCATCTGACATAATTGAAATGGATGACGAACAAAAAAGTAAACTCTTAGCCTAGGGGCGCACATTCAATTTTTAGTTTCGAAACTGCTTGGTTCGAGCAACTAAAAGGTTTGTGTTTTGACACAAACTAAATGATTGCGCGCACATTCAATTTTTAGTTGTACAACTGTTTGGTTGCTTATAAAAAAAAGATGAACTATTTAGTTGAATGTCCGCGCAGGTGCATATAATTATATGTTACACAGAATAGCGAACTCATTTTAGGCAATCGCTTAGTTTTACTAAGCAACTTTTAGTTGCTCGAACCAAGCAGTTCGGAAACTAAAAATTGAATATGCGCGCCTAGCCTAAGGCCATTTGGTGTAACATATAATTATATGCACCTGCGCGGACATTCAACTAAGTAGTTCATCTGTTTTGTATAAGCTACCAAACAGTTGTGCAACTAAAAATTGAATGTGCGCGCCTAGCCTTACACACTATGGGTATCCATACAATGGAACACGATTTTATCTCATATGTTTCTGGGAATACCATGACCATTCTCTACTTATATGTTTATATGATATGTGTTTTGATATATTTTCTTTCATTTGTCTCCTTTAAAGAGCATTTCATTGATGAAATAAAAGATAAATATTCATTATTACTTGATGCACCTGTGTACTTATTGAAATCTTTTATGATAAAAGTCACAGAAGTTTGTCTTTTATTCTTTTATGATTTTTAACAGATTTCATAACAGATTTTGGCATGCTGAATACCAAAAATGATATTCGTAAAAGATTTTTTCTACGTTCGAACGTTTGACAGTTCATAAAAGTTTTCTTAGCAGATTTTATAACAGATTTTACCGTGCTGAATACCAAAATTAAAATTTATAAAAGATTTGTTGACAGTTCAAACATTTGTATGGAAATTCATAGCAGAATAACAGAATAGAAAAATAAAAGTTCTCGCCGAATAGACCTAAATATTAGGGTGGCTCGATTTTTTTTTTTTTTAAATTCAGTTTTCGGGCACTACCCAAAAGTTGTATTTATATGTCATGATGTCAGGTAAATTAAAGTTTTGGAAAAATATTGCGATCTTCTACTGCCCCAAGGTCATAGAATCTTCTCATGAAACCAAAAACAACCTAGAAAAAAGAAAAATTTTCCATACCAAAAAAAAACAAATTTTTTGAAGTTCAGTGGTATTAAAATATATTATTGATGATAATAAAGAATATTTAAAGCAAAAACAAAAAATGAAATATAAAAAAAAAGTTAAAACAAACATTTAAAAAAGTGAAAGTTTAAAGAAATAGTAACATTTTTAAATCTTTTTTAGAATTAAAAAACGGCATTTTTTCGCGATTCCATTCTTGTTCTTATGAATCCATCACGTCTCATCGGACTACAGACAGCAGCTGAAGCTTCAGTTACAATTTCAACGCAACACTCCGTCGCTTGAGTATGACAAGGGTAATCCTTTATGCATGGTAAAATAATAGTTTCAATAATTTTAGGATTTTGAATGCAATCACTTATGACATCCAAACTAATGTTTCTTAATATTGGTGGATCACATAAAATACCAACAACATTCCAGTCGATTGATTATGTGACTGTAGTCCTCAGCATTAAAGTTGAACTTCGGCAAAACGAAAGACCGCACCGAATTTGAGGATGTTCCAAGCTGCTCTCGTGCTTTCTTAACTCTTCTTAAAGCTAAAACTCGAATTGCTTCTCTCTCATCTGCAATCATTGCTATCATAATAGTTTCCGGATGGCCGAAGAAGCTATTTCTCTGAATAACAGGATCAACTATTGATTTTAAATTTTGAGGCAGGTATCTGGGCAACATTATAGTTTTGTGAAGGTGTCGAGGAGGTGCCATCAATACAGTAAGGTCTAGTTTTTATTTGGAACCACATTGGCGCATAGACTTGCATTATAAAATTGAGCAACAAAAGCATATTTTCGGATGGAGTCACGGTAGAAACATATAACCTTAATATTCGATTTCCAGTTGTAAGCCATCTTGAATGAACGATTTTTCCCGGATTTCTTTTTTTAAACCGTCACTACAAATTCCTGAACTGATAGCTTGACAAATTTCAAACAAGTATCGTTGATCAGTGCTGAGATCACTAGTGTTTGATATTTCTGGAAGGTTACATTGAATAGCTTGAAATCGCACTAACAACAAATTTTCACTATCTTTCAATTTGTTTCCCAAAAGTCCTGTGAAGCTTCCTGGTCCGGTTGTAGTTCCATCAAGATGCTCAAACATGTGTCGAAGAATAAGTTAATTTGCATGTAACTGCCATATGAACCATTGAAATGGTGTTCTTAGGTCTAGTTCCAAACGACGGATAGCACCTCCCTTCGATCCTGTGTTTATAACTGTGCCATCACTTCCAATAACCACAACTTTTGATTTATCAATCCCTTTTTCATCAAAGAACTCCTTCAATTTCTTACTCACGGTTTCAGCTTTTCCATTTGGAAGGGAGAGAAGCCCTAAGTATTCGGATCCAGGCTCTTTCACTAAACTTATATGCTCTTCAACAATTGATTTTCGTCTGTTATCTATCATACTGAGTGTTTTGTCTTTTCTTCCGTCAAAATATATCCCAAACTGAAGCTCTTGAAATGACATTGATGGTGACAAAGATGATAACGATGCCCTCTCTTTCTCACGGGCACGTCTGATTTTGTGCCTATCTACAACATTGGTAAAATTGTCCTTTGAAATCATTCCAACATCTTGAAGAGTAGCTGAAATAATTGCAGCTCCTGCCCTGTCCGAAATTCCAAATCCCACCCACTTCTTACTGAAATTGCTTAGTTTACTAGCTTAAACGATAGAAGCCAGCTGCCAACTGAAATTGGAAATTTGGGTTCCTTCGATTTGTATTTTAAAATATTTTATTCAGTAGGTATAACGGAATAATGGATTTTAAAATACTTCTTCTTCTTCTTCTTCATTTTCTTCGGCGCTGTTATGATCTCGATGTCGAGGGGATCATAACTCTCCCACGTATCTGCTTCACACTAGTGATCCGCCTGTGGGGTTCGCCGGGTTGACCTCAGAAATCGGCGGCAAGCCTCCCGGTTTTGTATTGTTCCATTTCTGAGGCCAACTGAATGCTGGTGTTTTTGCATTTGTTTGTACCAGGAGTGTTTAGGCCTACCTTTCTTTTTATTCCGAATTGGAACGTTGTATGATATTGCTCTTTTGACGGGGTTCTCAGGATCTCTCCTTTGAACATGGCAATACCAACTGAGTCGGTCGTGTTCAATTTTTTGGGAAATGGTATTCTTAACATGAAGGCTTCCTCGGATCTTCGTACTTCTAATTCGATCAAGCTTTGTAACTCCTGCTGTCATACGAAGCATCTTCATCTCAGCTGCCGTTAGCTTACTCTCATACTTTTTGTACATTGTCCAACATTGTGAACCGTATGTGAGTGCTGGACGCACAACTGAAGTGTAGAGCTTTCCTTTCAGCTTAGGGGGCATTTTTCGGTCACAGAAGATAGCAGAATTTTCCCGCCACTTCATCCACCCTACGCTTACGCGATGATTAATATCGTCATCACAAGTAGCTTCGTTATTTATCATAGACCCCAGATATTTAAACTTTTCACACTTGGGAAGCACTACTCCATTCAAATAAATGTCTGGAATAGGCCTGTGTGGATCAGAAAATGGGCAGCATAGGTATTCTGTCTTTTTCGCGCTTATGCGGTACCCACTTCCTTCTAGAACATCCACCCATACGTCAAGTGCTCGTTGTAGGGATATCGGGTCTTCACTTATGATGGCTCCATCGTCAGCAAAGAATAACTGATGCACTTTTGGATCCGTCACTTTGCCTTCAAGCAGGTAATCAAGAACTGTAATAAAGAGCAGGGGACTCAAGACACTTCCCTGGTGTACACCTACCTACTGTTGGATTTTAAAATACATTTAGAGCAATATGTAATCCCATAGATTTTTCCAGGAGATTCGTTCCAAGGAGAGGGGCGGGGAGGGGGCAAACAATAGATTCTAACAGAAAAAAAAAAATAAAAACCAGTCGGATTTTTCAAAATAAATACATTGTTAAATAAATACATTGTTAAAAGCAAAAAGTGTTGCAAATGTGGTATTTTCCTGAGCCAGAGGAGGGGGCAATTGACCCCCTTGCCCCTTGCCCCTTTCATGTGGGCGCCTTTGGATAAGCGTTCTGATTTTTAAACAAGGTTTTATATTTAACTTATAAAACATAAGCCATTTTTTAAACGATTTTATATAAATCTTTTTTTTAATTTATGGATCATATTTCGAAAATATTTAAGGTCCTTGGGGCAGTATTTAAAATTGGAATTTTTTAAAAATATTTTGGATTCCTATTGAAGGACTCTTATTACAACTTTTGTATACCGCCCGAACACGATCAAAGAAAAAAAAATTTTTTTCATACAATTTTTTTTTTTCAATCGAGCCAGCCTACTAAATATGTGAAAAAGACGAAAGACAAATCAACTGGTGTAAAATTTCATAAGGGGTTCATTTGATGTCTTAAAAAATCCACTTCACGTTATTGAAGGACGATAACATTTTATTTTATGCTCGCAAAAAATCAAAAATCAGTTGACATCTGCTATGAAATATTCTCGATACGTCAAAATTTAATTTGTCCCTTATCTGTCATACCATATAATTATTTTAATTATCGAATTAGATATTCTTTATTATATCAAAATATGCTTTTAGCATTCACTATATCAAAATATAGATCGTTCTCCATCTGCCAAGCCATGAACTGGATGATGACTACGACTTCAATGTATTAAAAAAATTAGTTTTTGCACGTGCAAGTCTATTATTTCAGTGGCGAGAGAACGTTGCCCTTTGTGTTTTTTTTTTCAGTAAAATTGTGTTTTTATGAATTTCTTTGGGATTTTTGTAATTTTATCCGAGTAATTTGTTTTATTTTTTCTGTCCATTTCATCATACGAGTATAATTTTCGTTTGCTGTTTTAATATTTTAATCAGTGCTTATTATGCTGTGCTGTGTTCTCATCTCTTCAACGTACTATACGCAAATGAACCAATAAACACATGATCAATCATCAACCTTGCATATACAATATTTCTATGCAGTACGCTAGATTGTAAAGATTTTGATTTTTCTTCAAGCCTACATCCAATCTATACGTGTGACTTTTTCATTAATACATTTACAATTGCTGAGAAAAATGCGGAGTTATCGTTCATTCTTCTTTGTGGTTTTCTTTTTTATATTTGGCGTTCGCTCATTGCAATTCGCTTAACTGAGTAGAGTAAGGAGTGCGAAGAGATGACTCCTTTTCGCATGAACAAAGTTAACTTATATTAAAAATCGCTGTGTTTAAAAGCACAGATGCACTCGAAAGGAAGCCAAAAGAGAAACAGAGATTAAAATCAGATTCGTGTAAAACCAGTCTATTTTTTATCAGATAACATCTCTGTTTGAATATAAGTGTAAAAATATAATGCTGTCACAAGCAACATCCCTGGTTAAACATAAGTCAAACAAACTTTACGTTACGTAGCGGAGTCCACTTACTCCTAACACATGCCACGAACTACTTCATCGAAGCATATTGTCGATAAGGTTTTTAGGTCGTTTGAAATGAATAAGTGTCGACACGGCAGTGCGAACTTTGGGAATCCATGTAGTATGCCGACATGGCGTGTAAGGCTAGCCGCGCACTAGCAACTGTGATCGAAATCAAATAGTTTAATCACCAGTTGATAGAGTACCGTGCACTGGCAACTCTTTACTCACGCTCACACTCTTTTCTCTCTTGCGCTTATAGAAAACAGTTCAACTGCAGCGAATTAATTTTAAACAATCGTTTAGTTTGTGTCAAAATACAAACTTTTTAGTTGCTCGAATCGAGTTGCTCTAAGTGCGCGGTGTCCCATATAAGCCCATATGTTTCATTTTAGCTACTAAACAGTTGTGAAACTAAAAATTGAATGTGCGCGCCTGGCCTTAAAGGGATCGAAATAGTTCGTCGACACAATTTTTTATGTTGTTATTCGGTTTTAGTTGTTAACTAGTGGTTTTGATCCCATTAATCTTAAATTCACTTTATAATTTTTTGATTATTACATTAAAAGTATCCTAAACACAAGTAATAATGGAAAATGAACAAGAAAAATGTGTTTGGACTCGTTCCGAAATAAGAATTTTACTAGAAATAAGTAAATACAACAAAATAGTTGATTATTTCAAAACGTTTTTACAGTACATGGTCCAAAAATACATGTGTTTAGGTGCGAAGCGTTATGTACAGCTATGTAGAGATATTTTTGGATTTAAGTATAAGTGGAAGGGATAAATTGTGGAAAAATAGTGGCTTTCATTTGAATATTACCCCTAACACACACCACGAACTACTTCATCGAAGCATATTGTCGATAAGGTTTTTGGGTCGTGTGAAATGAATATGTGTCGACATAGCAGTGCGAACTCTAGGAATCGAATAGTATGCCAAAATGGCGTGTAAAAAGGACCGAACTACGAGTAGTTCGTCAAAACAATTTTTTATGATGTTATTCGGTTTTAGTTGTTAAAATTTACAAATCGTCTGAAAATGCAAGAGTAAAATACAATCTCCTTAAGCAACAATTCAATAAAGCTCTGATCAACACAAAAAAGTGGTTCTGGAGCATTAAAATTCAAATATTTTTCGGTCATTTTCACTTTTCATTTATAATTTTACAGCTCTACCATTTCACAGCTGATTTTGGCATGTACTTCTACGTCGGCGTATTGGTGTGTAAATGCCCATACAAAAGCGAAGTACTTTATCGATTATAACGGTATATATCTAAAGTCACAAGCTAGTACGATTGCATTGTATGTTTATTGGGTACGTTCGATAACAAAAATTCGGCACTCGGACGAACGTTGATGTTTACACATCTTAACCGTGAGTCCTGGCACTCACACATTTTTTTTTTTTTGTGGTACACTTTTCTCCAAAAGTATTTAACCGATTTCGATAAATTGTATATGGTTGGAAAGCCACAGTTACGGAGATGTGCAGATCTGCAGAATATATTTGAGACACGCATTTACACACTGTGGGTCATTTTAGTTTTTGCACTGTCGAACACTGCATATTACATAAAATAAAATTTAATTTAATAAATTTGCTTGAAAACACTGCCAATAATATAAATAATAAATAATAAATAAATTGGCACTCGAATTTCGAGAGTTGGGTCGGCTAGTTAGATTAAATGCTTAGGTAAGTTTACAATGTTACAATAGTTAGAAGATGACGCGACGTTACGTCTTGATGACCACGAGCGAACTGATGTGATTAGAGATTTAGACATCACTGTATGCCATGTCGCATACACAACAGAAGTGTACTGCCGAGCCACATGAAATAAGCGTTTACCGCCGTTTTTTCTGGGCGGCCTCCAAAACAGTCCTGTGCTCGCTTCTATCTGACCATCTTGGTTATCTTCAGTTCGAGGCCTTCCGCGTTAGCAAAATCTTGGAACCCATCGTAATCGGTGTGTGAGATTGGACGTCCACTAACATGAATGTAGTAAGTATAACTTACTGAGAGAGGCACGAAACACAGAGGCCATCGCGGACCTAACAATGAATCGTTGTATCCATAAAAGCAGTCCAGTTCCAAATAATCTGAATCTGTTCCTGGGCGGAAATTGTATCCTTCGAACCAATGGGAGAGTTTGTTTGATAGAAGGCCCTAGTACATATGATAGGCTACCGATTATTCATCCAAGAAGGTGCCGCAACCACAGACTTTTATTCAAGGAACACACAAATTAAACGCATTGCTGCAATTGTGCTAGTTACAAAACCTTTATTAAAAATATTTAATTTATTTGTATGTTTTAATTCATTAAACTTACTTGGTTTTCTTCAAACAAATTTATTTATTTAAAAAAAAAAAATAGAGATCAACTTGTGGCAAGAGAAGGGTATAGTAAATAAAGAACGTAGGTAGCAATCTCGAGATCATACATTTTGAGGTTTGTTTGGTTTGTGGAAAAAAGCTTTACTATATAGTACTCGCAGTATAACATTTTAGGCTGCATATCATTAGTTTTTACACCATCGCATCGTTATTAGCCTAGTAGATTATACCTTCCGATTCTTCTTTGAACGTAGACTTATCAGGTCTTTCTTTTCAAAAAAAAATCGGGGTAACTTCTTTCGGGGTAGATGCCGATAACTTTGTTTTATACAAAATAAATGAATGAAGGATTTTGTACTCGAAGAAACCATATTCTTTTTTTTAATATTAACAGGATGCTCTGGTTAAGCGATTGGGAGAGGGTGCTCATCCTTTCACGTTGAATTTAACTCCACAAGCACCACCAAGTGTTCAACTAGTACCGGCCAAACGATACTATGGCGCACCAATTGGTACCAGCTATGATGTTCGATGCTTTATTGGTAAGTTATTAATAAGAGACTATTATATGTATTTTATTAACACTTTTAAAAATTAGAATTTATTGCAAAATTGTTGAATGAACAATTTTAAGAGTACTCGTATATGTAGTTTGTATTCTTCAAATGCCATTTAGGCGAGAAAAAATTGCAAAACTGTTAAATAGGCCAATGTTTTCACATGGAATGGGAAATGATTTGACTCGTTGTTTTTAAAAGTGGAAAAGTTCATTTTTACTTTTTTCAACCAATCAAGTTATTGGTATAACTCACATAACTAAAATTTATCATTCTTTGCCGGTGGGACTTCTTATAAATTAAATTCGTGTCCGATAAATGCAGTTTCCTTGATTCTCTCTTCTGTTAATGCTGACCTTCCTTCTCTTCATACAAAGATCTTAGAAAACAACTTGAAATTGAACTGGAAAAGCCTATGGCAATCAGCGTTGCCGCGAAGGAAAAAACATAGAGGGCCATTTCGAAATTTTTTGAGGGCCATTTGACAAAAGTTGGGGCCAAATATTTTACTTACAAATCCGTCCTTAAAACATTAAACTACAATATATTTATATTTGTTTTTGTTCTTATTTATTTATTTAATGCATTTTTTAAATCTATGTAATATAGGCAGCAGAAGCAGATCTTTACCCTGTCGTCTGATTTGATTTTTTGGGAATTACCTTAAAATATCTTAAAAAAATATAAATCACACCAGTAATATTATTTTAATATTTATATTACTTTTTTCATATTTTAATTCAATATATGAATGGACAGCGAATGAACAAACAACAAGCGGCGAAAAAAAAACAAATGTCTATACGATTTATTTAATTATTTTTATTTCATCAAGCAGTTTTATACAAATACGAGTAATATATAATAATCTTACAAACTACCGAATCATTTTTTTTATTGAAAAATAGAAAAACCAAACAATTAATTAGTGGAGCAAACAAAATAAAATTATAAACTTAATCTAAAATAATAACTTAATACCACCGGATTACGAATTAGATCAATATGTGCTTCTTAAAAGATTCTCGACTTTGTTGAGAAAAAAAAATATTCAATATAATTACAAATAATACTGTTGGCTTCTCTAATGTATCGAGTTAAAGGTTCATGTTTACCCGATGATGAGGTTCATTAAAAAGGAAAAGGGATCGTAGATTCCTTGACGAAGCATACACAATTACAAGAGACAAAAGAAAAGGGCAATTTATGAGTATATGGGATGTAATAATATCGCGCAAAAGTATTATTGCAAAATTTTAACGACGAACGACAAGATATTATAAGCCAAGAAGTTGACACCGAGTTTTATAAGTTGGGGTATGAATATTGTATGTTTGTATATTTTCAATCCTATTAGAATAAACTTGAAAAAATGGATCCCAAATTACACAGCAATATTCTAATGATGACCTTACATACGCAAAGAAATGAGATCAAAGAGTAAAAGGATCAGAGAACTCTTTAGAGTTCCGATTAATGAATCCTAACATAGAGTTTTAGCCTTAGCAATCACAGTCTATATGGGATTTAAAGCGGAGTGTCGAGATCTTTCTTTTCGTTAAGTATTGAGAGTTCCGTATCTTCTATAGAGATCTTTCTTTTCGTTAAGTATTGAGAGTTCCGTATCTTCTATAGAATACTGAAAAGGAATATATGATAGGCTCCTAAAAAATGATAAAGATTGACTCTTTGATACGTTTAACAAAAGCTGATTAGCTAAACACCATTCAGACAAGCGATGAAGATCACATTTGAGTAAATGACAATCATTAATTGACGTAACACGACGGAATATTTTAATGTAATCCGCAAACATCAAACAAGAAACATTTTTTAAGAAATCAGTGATATCATTGATCAGCAGCCAGAATAGAATAGGGCCCAAGTAACTTCCTTGTGGTACTCCTGATGTGACCTCAATTAGATCTGATAGTACATCATTAATACCCACAAACTATTTTCTTCCGTTTAGGTAGGATTCAAACCACTTTAAAATATTTGAGTGGAAGCCAATGGATTCGAATTTTTGTATTAGTACATGGTGGTTTACTTTATCGAACTCCTTAGCAAAGTCAATATACAGGGTGTCTTACAGTCACCACCCCAAACGAAAACCATGGATTCCCGAGGTCATTTTAAGTCGAAAAACTTAAGAGGTAATTTTCTCGTTTTCGTCCCGTTTTCGAGTTATAACGGTTTTTATGATTTTTGCCTTAACTGGCTTTATCTTTGCCAAACTACGTCCGATTCGTAAGATTATTTTTATAACCAATCAGGAATTTATTACAGTTTTAGTTTGTTCCAAAACTTTTTTTCTGTGGACAACCGTTTCTCCGCAATTCATTCAAAAAAACACGTTAATGATTATTAATTTTTTTCGCTTATTATTAAAGCCCAGTTTATTTTCATAAAAAAAAATAATTTTTTTTTCCTTAAAAAAAATACTAAATGTAATTAGCAAAAAATAAACAAACTGAGTGAATTTAAAAAAAAAAACTAATTTTTAAATACAAAATTATTTCAAATGAATTAAAACTTTTTTCATTTTCCAAATGTTCGGAGGAATACAATCGGGTCCTGGTTGCTTATAATCATTTAGTCCAATTATTAAGACTATTTCAACATCTTTGTTACTTAAGTTTGTATATATTGATACTGATATTGATTGAATTTAAACATGGCGGAAAGGTTAGAGGGAATACTTTGGGGATTATAAACGGAGTTAAAAAAAGTCTGCAAATTGTTGAAATGTATATGTAGATGTATTTCCAGAATATTGCATGCAATTGGGGATAACATTTGAACATATTTAATCATTGATAAATGACAAAAAAATTGTACTGTTAAGTTTTAGACTCGATTCAGCTCGAATTAAGTAGTTCTTGTATTAAAATTTATTTAAAAAATTAAATTCTTTTTGCAACCGCAAATATTTTATCAGAAGATCTTCATTATTGGGAAATTTACGATATAATTTGTAAGATTAAGTTTTTTGATATTAAAGTCACATCAACGCTTTGGTAGATGACGAAAATAAATGACGTCAGAGAAGTCAACACGCTGGACGAAACTGACGTGAGTCAAATCATTAAACGAGATAAATGAATAAATTCAGTTCCATTTTAAGTATAGTTATTTGAATGTGGTGGAAACACATTGTAGTGGCGACGCATAGCAATGGTTTATATTTATTTTTGTAAAGCTTTTTAATTATTACTAAGCACGATATGATGTGATGTTAAATCTTCTAAAATTTAGATTTGGGGGCCATTTCTAATTGGCCCGGGCAAAGGGCCAAAATTTAAAACAGAGGGCCAAATGGCCCGATCGGGCACTTTGTGGCAACGCTGATGGCAATAGCGTTTTACTTTAGAATGGTGAGTGGATAAAGGATACATTTTTGTTAAATAATGTTACTATCCCTGACCAGCGCTACGCAAGGTTAAGGATTTGAGCTTATAATATTAATGAATATGTGCATGTCTCTCTTTATGTAATAATTGAGTAAGAAACTATCATACTAGAAAACTAACTTGCGAGAAAACTAACATGCAAGAAAATTATCATGTGAAGTATGTAACTATAATATGAGTAAAGTGTCATGCGAAAAATCTTTCTTTCGAGAAAAATATCTTTCGGGAAAGTTATCATACCATCATCAAACAAGGAAAATATTAGTAAGAATAATACTATGCGAGAAATCTATCATGCGAAAAAAAAACGTTATTCGGAGAAATTATCATGCGCGAAAACAAGCATACTAGAAAACCATCATACGAGAAAACTATCTTTCCAGTTAGAAACATAGTAAGTATACTAGAAAATCATCAAACAATCATGCTAGAAACATGCGTTCATAAAATATCCAAAGTTACAATTTCTCGTATATCTTTGGGAGTTTCTGTTGGAAGGAATCTTATTTATACATAAATTCTTCATTTTTTACAAGAATATAATTTCTGTGAAGATTTTTTATGTTCTTCAAAACCTGCCTGGCTATTTGTGTGTTAATCATAGAGGATTATTTATTTTATTCCTTTTTCTTCTGTTACTTTGTCTTTAATTAAATAAGAACAATTATAAAATTTCAGAGTTTTTGCTGTTGCATATCATTATGCACTGTGAAAACTTATTTTAATAAATTAATTATGTCTTCAAAATTATCCTTAACCACCTATTTCTTGACAGAGTTTTCGATTTATTTCAATTTTAACCAAGTTCTAGTGGTCTCGAATTTAAAGCTTTGTTTGAGTTTGAACTTCGATACATTTGGACCCTCAAAATTGGAGGTACGAGTAAATTTGCTGTAAATGTCAAATTTAATACTTTTTAATTTAATTTAAAGCTTAGTACAAGCAAGTTTTGAAACTATAATTTAACCAAATCAATTCGAACAATAAATGGGTGCGGAAGAAGGGTAACGAAATTATACGTACATTCAATAATGTTGAACAAGCAATTTTACCAGTAAGCAAATCATGAATATGCATGTATATGACGCCGAAAATTCCCTAGAGGAGAAATTGAATTGAAATTGCTTTTTAGCTCCCCCCGCACAGCTGTAACAGAAAATCTTAATAATTTCAGAAACGGCTCTAACGGGATTGACTACATTTTGGTCTGAAAAATTTTAGGAAAAATGCTATTAACGGTTTCTGTCATAGAACCGTTTTTTTTTATTTGTGACTTTCTCAATAACGGCTCCAACGTTTTTACAAACATTTTTGTACAAGAGATCCTTTAAATTTGTTCAGAGAAAGCAAGAATTTTTTATTTCCCTGTTGTTAAAAGTCGAAACAAAATAGATTTTGTTTGATTATGTAGAAAAATCAAAATTAAATTTAAGACACGGTCTTTACAGTAGATTACTTAATTGAGAAGTAGTTAAACAGTTTATGTTTCAGCCGGAAATAAGACTAATATGAAAGTTTTGACACTTCATTTAACTTTATTTACAAAGTAAAAACATAGAATAAGTTACAGGATGATTCAGTTTCAAAGAAATAATTAAATGGCTTTATTTATAATTGATGTTAAACAAATGTCTAAGTATTTGATATGACATTATAGTTATTTAATACACACACAAATTTTAAATTATTGTTTAAAAAAATTGTCGAAAAAATAGTTTTGGATTTAAAAAAGAAATAATATTTTTTTTTTTTGAAGTTTCAGTTTATTGAAAACGAGTACACGATTAAATTTTGAAATTACGTTGGAAAATGCATATAATTAAATACTAAAAATTTGCATATCAAATTTTTTTTTAAGTTTTATGGAAAGTTTAGTATTTAAAAAACATGTTTCAAAATGTCTGTACCTCTCCCAGCCTAAACCACTGAAGATATTTTCTTCAAAAACAGTAGATACTTAATCGTCTTCGGTGAAATTTTTTTCAGCTCCAAAACTAACGGTATCTGCCATACAGCCGTTATGCAAAATCTTATTTATCTCGAAGTTTTCAGTGCCTGTTATAGAACCATTTTTTTCGACATTCTCATTAACAGCTCTAACGATTTTGACCAAAATGTTTGTATACATAGGAGCTCCTTTTAATTTAAAATAATATTGTACATATATAAAAATATTCGCACAAATATTTTTTTTTTGGTTCTTGAAAAAAAGCGCATATTTAAAAATATACTGAACAAAAACAATATTTTGCCACCACACAAATTACCTAACCTTAGGAATGCTGCGACAGTAGTTGCAGCGTGGCCAACCACACAACCTAGAAGTTGTTCGGCCTTGAATCTGTACCACAACCTGAACCATCATCATTGACGTGATTAACAAACTTGTTTTATTTACTTGATGAATTTAAAAACTAAACCCATTAATAGAGCTAACAATTTTTTGATTTTAAACACTTCAAAGATCTCTTTTAACTAAAAAACTTGTTTAACAAAACCTCTGCAATTTTTTGTTAAACACGTCTAATTTTGACAACTAAACAAATCAAACAGAATAAAAATTTAAAAAAAATTCAAACCTCCAACGCCTTTATTCTTCAAAACAAAGTGTAGTCATAAATTTATCGCAAGAAAAGGTAAAATTTATAAAATATCTTTATATAAATGTAATTGTTTACATATATCTTATTTTACTATATTTTTGAAAAAAAAATTCGAAAAGGAATTTTTTAATTTAGAAAAGTGGACACTTTTTACCGAAATCAGGGAGTTGATGAAGCCGCTGCTGTTGTTAATGACTCTGCCTGGTAAAGGACGATTTACTGATGAACCGGTTTTCAATACTATCTTGATCGCAAGATCATACCAACAGCTCTGACACATTATCCTCGAATACGAAAACATTGTTTGTTTGTTTTAAGCTGTCAAGCGACTTCAATATTCAATGGGCGGCATTAGAACCAAAGACGGCTATCATACGGATTTATATAAATAGACCTGAAATTGATTTGGGTGACATCACAGAAGTATTCCAAAATAAATACGGAATAGTCCAGTCATTTTAGGTTTTATCTGCGGAAAAATTCCTAGTAAGCTGAATTTTTGTATACACCTTTATTACGGCATTGTAATGAAGATGTGAAAAATCGACATTGATATCGTGCCGGCTAAGAAAGTTATAGGGGTCGAAAGGTCACAAAAATCAGTTTTTCGAAAATATCTCGCGATCTATTGCTCAGAGGTCAATAAAGGTCATTATAAAAATTGTTTGTCGTGAAATTGTCTACAAAAAATATCTCTTGCATTTTTCTGTAAAATTAACCGTTTTCCGAGTAGAGCGCTGAGAAAGCGAATATATTATGACGATGCACTCGTTTCCGCACCACCTTCGAGGTAGAATGCAGTGCGCGTTTTTTTTACATGTTTTCCCCCTTAGGCATAATCCATGATATGTAATCAGAGGTTTTTTTTATTTACGAGTGAATAATTTTTTATTTGAATACAGAAAAATACAGAAAAATTAACTTTAGTATATATATTTTTTTATCATTCATTGTCGATATCTTCAGTTTCTGTGTCATTAACAATTGCATACCGCAATCTTCGATATTAAAAATGGTCTTCAGCATTTACACCAGCGATCTAATAGGTACTCTAACTCGGGCAATTGTGTATGCCGTCGACCTAATAGTGTACAGAACAGCTCCCAAAGTCGAGGTCATCAGAATTCTTTTGCACTGTGACTTCAACAAGATTCAGTGATATTGCGATGATATGGAAGTCAGTTTCAGAAATCTGAAACTATTCTGCTTAGGACTCGATCCATCAGTGTGCCACTTGATGATATTTGTTTCGATGATATGCGTTTCAATCACTTCACCAGCTAGATGGATAGGTTTCATATGTGGCAGAAGTTATTCCTTGTTAATGGTATGCTTGTCGTCTTGGAGGGGTTTATTGATAATCCTACAGATAGACACCATTTCTGTGTAATTGTTAGTATTCTTACGGCTATGATAGCAACATCATCAGCAAATCAAATGGAGAATATACCTTGGGAGGTAAGATTTTCTAACAATTCATCCACTACAAGACTCTTCAACAAGGGTGATAATACACCACCCTAAGGACAGCCTCTTGTTGTGATTACTTTTTTTTACATTTCGTCCTTTTTGTGACAGTATTTTTAGTGCCTAACATTTCCATCTAGTTATGGTGATGGGTACGCATTTCCTAACAAAAGTTGTGCCTACAGCCTCGTGGGATGTGTTGTCGAAGGCTCCCTATGTCTAAGAACGCATCTAATATTCTATCTTTTTTCTATATTTTGGGAATAAATATTAGCTTTCCTGTTCTCCATATACTTGGTATATACCCAAACGCAATGTTACTATGAAGAATATTAGTGAAGAATATTGTTAATGACACAGAAACTGAAGATATCGACAATGAATGATAAAAAAAAATATATACAAAAGTTAATTTTTCTGTATTTTTCTGTATTCAAATAAAAAATTATTCACTCGTAAATAAAAAAACCTCTGATTACATATCATGGATTATGCCTAAGGGGAAAACATGTAAAAAAAACGCGCACTGCATTCTACCTCGAAGGTGGTGCGGAAAGGAGTGCATCGTCATAATATATTCGCTTTCTCAGCGCTCTACTCCGAAAACGGTTAATTTTACAGAAAAATGCAAGAGACATTTTTTGTAGACAATTTCACGACAATCAATTTTTATAATGACCTTTATTGACCTCTGAGCAATAGATCGCGAGATATTTTCGAAAAACTGATTTTTGTGACCTTTTGACCCCTATAACTTTTTTAGTCGGCACGATATCAATGTCGATTTTTCACATCTTCATAACAATGCCATAATAAAGGTGTATACAAAAATTCAGCTCACTAGGAATTTTTCCTCAGATTGGGGTTTAAAATGCCTAAAATGACTGGACTAAAGAGTAAATCCTCGATTAAGAGTGACATTTCTGGATATTATAAACGATTCCTCTTGAAAATTTTAAATATAAGTGAAAACAGGTAAACTAAAAAAAAGTTAAATAATCCTACCAGAAACCATAATGCACATTTTTTTGTAAATATAGAATATATTTTAACTTGCGACATTAAGGTAGATACTATAACACAAGTTATGCATTCGTAAAATAAATCGAACTCGAGATTTTGATCAAAGAGAACACGAAAAAAGTGTGTCTTGCAATTCTGTATGTGTCTTTGTACTACTACAGCCTAAACGGCTTGGTTTATTTTTTTTTTTTATATATTTTTCCCCACATTGTTTTTCTTTTTTTAAACCAAAAAAATAACGGTACCTCACAAACGAATTTTTTTCAAAATGGTTTTCGAAAATCGTGTTTTACTCAAAAACAAATCCTATAATTTTGATACAATATTTTTTTTTTTTCAATTAATTTTTACGATCTACGAGTATAATTCAAAAAAAATAATTTTAAGTTAAGATCAAAGGGCACGGTAGTGCCCAGCCAAGTTCTGGCACTACACCGTTTTTACAGGAACAAACTCAGGCGACTTTTGACCCCTTCCTATCTTCAGTACCAATGAAGTCAGAAATTTGAAATTCCGAATATTTGCTAAGCTAGTCCAGCACAGGAGCCTCACCAAATTTCAGTTTTCTACGAGTATTATAAGCGGTTCCTGAGATATAAGGCCTCAAAAATCACAAAAACCGTAACTGACTGACTGACTGACTGATTGACTGACAGATCATCAAAATTATGAAGCACTTCCCGACATCGTAGAATCTTGTAATTTTGCACAACGGTAGGTCTTGTCATGCAAGTAGAGGAAAAAATCGAAAATTTGAGATTTTCCATTCAGGGGGCGTGGTATCCGCCCACTTTCTCCGGTGTTGGTTGAATGGAGCACTTCCGACTGCTTTAAAACGATGAAATTTGGTAGAACGGTAGGGCTCACAATACATATAAAGGACCAAAAATAAAAATTGAGGTTTTCCATTCAGGGGGCGTTGTATCCGCCCACTTTCTACGAATTGGTGTTGGTTGAATGGAGCACTTCCGACTGCTGTAAAACGATGAAATTTGGTAAAGTGGTAGGACTTAAATTGCATACAAAGAAAAAAATATAAAATTTGAAATTTTCTATTCAGGGGCGTGGTATCCGTCCACTTCCTCAGAACTGATGTAAATTATTCATGGCGCATTTCCGATTGCAGTAAAACAATGAAATTTGGTAGAACGGTAGGGCTCAAATTGCATTTAAAGGACCAAGAATAAAAATCGAGGTTTTCCATTCAGGGGGCGTGGTATCCACCCACTTTCTGAGAAAATGTTTAATTTATATGGAGCACTTCTGATTGCCGTAATTAAGGTAGGTATGTTAGTGTTAGGTATCTTGCCAGGACAAGAAGAAGCGCAAATCAAAATAACCAATAACAAAAAGAAAATATACCAAAAGAAATAGGAAGCTTTAAACTAAGTTGAGTACACCCTTCTATCTTTCCGTATCTTTCGAGATTTTGACATGGCAAAATATTAAAATCTTTGCAAAAAGGAGTGAGATCAGACCAAAAACATAAATGTTAAAAAAAGAGCCAAGTTCTTCTATACAAAAACCTTTGTGTAACAAGTTGGCCGTGAAAGTACGCCAAGTTCTTACTTCATGAAGGTTTAATACGGAATATTTAAAGTAGAATAATATTGAAACAGCTCCAATGTAATAGAGAAATTTTATTATTTAATGATTACTGACTAAAGTTTGATGGGCTTACTTGGCAAGTTTTTTTTTATGCCCAAATTCGAAAGGTTTTAAAAACTTGACAAGTGAACCCATCAAATTTTAGTCAGTAATCATTAAATAATAAATTTTCTCTATTACATTGTAGCTGTTTCAATATTATTCTACTTTAAATATTCCGTATTAAACCTTCATGAAGTAAGAACTTGGCGTACTTTTAGATCTCAGTACTTTTCACGGCTCACTTGTTACACAAAGGTTTTTGTATAGAAGAACTTGGCTCTTTTTTTAACATTTATGTTTTTGGTCTGATATTACTTACTGTACCTACATACTTACATAGAACCATTTTTTTATTGGCATAACGGTATTTAATGATTTTTTTTTAAATTTTATAAAACATTACCTTTCGAAACATAAAAAAATATATTTTTTAAGTTTTGAAAAAAAAAAATTATTTTTTTTGAAAATTCGATATCTCAAAAACGGGTATAAATATTTTTCTTAAATTTAATTCTACCAAAATTTTTTCTCAAAAATTTTTTTAAAAATTTTGTACATATATGCAGGGTGCCCGGTAATTCGTGTGCCATATTTTGGGATGTGATTCTTGGTCATATTCTAAGAAAAAAATTGTTCAACAGTAAAGTCTGATTTTCAACTTTGACATCATTTTTTAACGATTTAACTTTGGTGTCCCCTGACCCATGTTGAGGTAAATTTCTCCGTTAGTACTAATGGTAAGGACCTCATTTTTTTATTAGTATAGAAATATAAACCTTTAAGACTACGTTAAAATTGAGCTGATATGTTTTTAGGGTTGCCAGATGTTCAATTTTAAATGGTGTTCAATTTTTCTTGCCCGAGCAAAATTTTGACTTTGAGGTCAATTTTTTTCAAAAAATGTGTAATGAACATATAGTTTTCTTATTTTTACCTGAAGAACAAAATAATAATAAAAAAAAACTCATTAATAAGTGCACCCAAAAGCCCATACCTACATTTTATGATACTTGGGAAAATCTAAAACAGGTACAAAATCGAATTTTGGGGTTTTTACCTAATTTTATTGCAGCACTTGGTAATTGGAGTGGTTTTCCAAGAATTGAGAGTTCTTAGGTAAGTTTTAAGACTGTGCACTAATGAAAAGGGTTAAAAGTTTACTTATGCCTACTTGAGTTACTGTCAAAACCCTAAAAACCTTACCTCTTCTCAGGGAGAGTTAAATTTGAGGTATGAATGTTTAATGGGTAAATTAACTAAAAAAGAGGTATAAAAGAATAGACAAACAAATTCATTCATCAGATTATCAAGTTAAGCCACGACAACAGTTGGATAAGAGCGCTTTTTGAAATACCTTCATTTACGAGAGAATAATACGCAGACATATATGGTCAGGCAAGAAAAATTGAACACCATTTAAATTGAATATCTGGAAACCCTAAGAACAAATCAGCTCAATTTGAACGTAGTTTTAAATTTTAGTATTTGTACTAAAAAAAAGTACAAAATGAGTACCCTACCATTAGTACTGACGGAGAAATTGATCTTAACATGGGCCAGGGTACACCAAAGTTAGCCTTTTTTTAAATCGTCAAATAGTCATGTCAAACTTGAAAATCAGGCATTACTGTAGAACAATTTTTTTCTTAGAATATGAAAAAGAATCACATCCGAAAGTATGGCACACAAATTAACGGACACCCTGTATAAAAAGAGCTTATTTTTTAAGAAACCGCTACAACAACTAAAATTTATGTTTCAAAAAATAATTTTTCTCTTTATTCATTAATTTTTAAAATTCTCAATCTATTAATCGAGAACCAGTCTTGCATTTTATTTAAATTTGGTCTCATTCTAAGCTTTAATTCAATAATAGTACCAGGGAATTTTTATTTACAACAAGTTGTGTACACTTTAATCCCTGCAATTCCATTTTCTTCGTCTGTATTCAGATTGTAATACCTTATGTAACATTTAAAAATAAAAGTTAATCCAGATGCAAACAGAAACTTTTCTGATTTTTCAAAGTTTTTGTACTGCTGAGTTATAAAACCAATTTTCAATTTACTTTGAACGGTTTTTTCCGTGAAAAGGATATGCTCGTGTTTTGAATACTCTATGTTTTCTAAAAAGTTGCAAGATCTTGCTTCTCATGAAACATTTTTCTTGTTATTTTTATTATAAAATGGCAACTGTAAACTGGATACAAGCATTTATTTTTTTTTATTTATTTACATAACTAAATTCTTGGTTTTACAAAATTTCTTACAAAGGTGTATGTTAAGATCCTTAAACAATTTCATGTAAAAATGTTGATACGTTAAAAAGATAAAGAAGTGTTTTAAGTTAGACAATCTCTTCAGCGTTAAAGTATGCTTAATAGACATCTGCAAAGAATGGCTTGAAACCACTTCCAAGCCATTCTATATTTTTCCAAATAAAATATTTGCTGCTTTCACTCCTTCCAAAACAAAACAAATGAATCATCACCCCATACCAAAAAAAATAGAATCGTGTATTTACTCGAAACGAATACACCATTTGATTTGTTTGCTCAAATGCATCGAGTATTATATCGAACACATATCGAATACACCAAATAATACACTAAACACACCGACAGTGTTGCCATAAGATATTTTTGGAAATCGGGAGATTTCCACATCAGAAATCGGGAAAATCGGGGAATTAGAAGTTGAAATAATTTTGCTTATTTAAAAAAAAAATGTCTTCATCAATTTATTTGAGAAAAAGTTCTCTCAACATTAGTTGAAGAGTTTGGTAATGTTAATATCGATGAAATATAGTTAGCCATCAATGGAAAGGCCAAACTTTGATTGCCCCTTTTGATTGAACAAACAATTTTCCAAAATATTTCAATTTTAATAGCATCAAAGCTTTCATATATTAAGCTTTTGAAGTCAAAATTACTTATTTCTCTATATTCATAATCGATTCGCTGCATATCAGAATAATAAATAATATTAGGAAATAAGTTAAAAAGATTGCTTATAGTGGATCAATTTGTTTATTTACAGTTTGTTTTGGTTTTAATAAGGTCAAAGCCTGAAAATTTTTAACTTCCCATAGGGAGTTATTGTAATCGGTCCGATTTGTCAAATTGGAATTTTTGACATTTCTCGACGTTTCAAGGTCCCTAGAGGCTATATCAATCATTTTTAGAGAGATGTCTGTGTGTGTGTGTGTACGTACGTTCGTACGTTCGTACGTTCGTACGTCCGTACGTTCTTGTACAATTTTTCGTCGTCGATATCTCAAGAACGAGTAAAGATATCGACTTCAAATAAATTTTGTTTAATAGGTAATAACTTCGAAAGAGGCTGAAAGGGCGTTTATTAAAATTCAGTGAGTAGTTTTTTCACTATAACGGTTTAAAAAAAAAGGAAAAAATTTGGTTAGTTTCAAATATCTCACGAAAAAATAATGCTATTGATTTAAAATAAAATTTAATGTACTCATTATAAGGTCATACAGATTTGGTATGAATTTGAAAAAAAATGAACCTACCGTTATTTTTTTAAATAAAAAAAACTGAAAAAAAAAAATTCATAACCCAAATATTCTAAGAACGGAAAACAATTTGAAACTCAAAATAATTTTATTTTACGAAAAATAATGTGTTTGACAACTGGTGAAAATTTCAAAAAAATCTAGTTTACAGTTTTTTTACAAAAAATAAAAAACTATATAAATTCTATTGAAAATTGCTAAAAATTGTTTTTCGACTCAAAGTTCTCGAGAACTAGTAGCGATATTGACTTCTAATTTAGTTTATTTTATACATAGTATAATTTTGTACAATTGGTAAAATGTTGACAAATATTGAATTAGATAATAGTTTTGTTCTAGTTGAATCATAGTGTGCTAAGAGACAATTTTAGTTAAACTAAGTGACATCTAACAAACTTTTTTGTTGCTCACAATCAACATCAATAATCTCAATTTCAAATCTCTTTAAATATTTTCAATCTTAAAATAATGTTATTTGTTTGAATTTTACAGCTAAAGTTTGTTTCGCTGAAAATTTGGTTATTTGAAAAAAACTAAATATAAAGTTTTCAAGACCACAAATGGGAAGTTATCAGTGTGGGTCGCACCCAGCCTCTTTTTATTTTTAAAATCAAACATATGTAATATTTAATTGCAAAGTTCAACGTAAAAGCTTATACAGCTGTTTTTAAATCGTTCAACTTCAGAGCTTAAAATAAGATTTTTGTCCAATTGTAACTTAAGATCGCTCCCGAGGTACAAATTATCATTGCTTATTATATTGTAGGTACAGTCTGATTTTAACATTTCGCTAAAAGATAAAGAAAATGGATCTACATTTATATTATTAGTGCAATTGAAAATATTAACTACCGACACGCATCGCCCAACACCAAATCAAGAAGAAGATAAAGAAGAAGAAATTTAATCTTGGTTGGGTATACGGTATAGTTCACATTGTATTTTTGTCAAAAAATCGATGTAAGATGAATTGAATTTAACAAAAATTGCGTATTGACAAGGTCCTCACAGTCAACTGATGAGTCCATTTGAGATCGCCGGGATGAAACGCCAATTTTTGTGAACTAAAGGCCAAAAAAGCTATTTTGAAGAAGAAGAAAGACAATGACAACGACGTTAACAATAATTGCAAGGAATATATTTTCATACTAAATTTAAAAAGAGAAAACCGTAAGTTAGGCACTGCCAAAATTTTTAATAAAATAATAAATTATGTTCATTCAAGAGCGGAGAAAATATCTGAACGTATTTTTAAATTGAAAATCGGGAGAAAGTGCACTATTTACATCAAAAATCGGTGTATCGGAAATAGGTCTAGAAATCGGGAGAAATACGATAAATCGGTGTTTCTGGCAACACTGCACACCGAGTACACAAAGCCAACTGAGAAATTTCAATTGCTAAAGAATGTAAGGGTGAACCTTTGAGTATATATAATATGGAGGGCTTGTTTCTATTCCAAATGCGTGACTATCATAGGGGGCCCTACTCAAATTTGTGTAAAGCGCGGAACAGATTGAACCAGCAACAGCACCGTCAACAGCAACAGCGGCCGCCATTAATTTAGAACCAGTGTATTTCAATTGTTCAACACACATCAGAACAGCAACAGCAACGCCAACAGCGTCGTTAGGCCAAAGTCCTAAATTTGCTGTTGCTGGTGAAGTGTTGTCAACTTTCCCACTGCAATATTCAGTGGCACCACAATGAAAAACTTTTTTTCGATATGAAATGTCAAGCAGATGAAATGACGTTGCTGGTGGCAATGTGTTTGAGAAATGTTTGCTGACCAGCGTGCTGTTTGCTGTTGACGATGCTGGTGCTGTTGCTGGTTTAATCTGTTTCGCGTATAAGACAAAGTTATTGCCGAGTGCTTCATATCACATGTGACGGAGAACTATATGCGAGGAGAAGGTAAGCACAAATCGGAGGATACGGCTGTATCCTTAACTTACAGAAAGTGAGACAGCGACCCCTATCACAACTTCAAGTACTACAATGCATTAGGGATAGGAACGAGCCCTCCATATTATATATACTCAAAGGGGTGAACAAATAGAAAAGTTGTTCATCCCCAATTTAAGAGTTTGAGTGAAATTGCCGGTGTGGTTAAAACAAATTAAGAATGCTTGAGATTTCAATTAAGAGGCTATAACTTTTAATCAAAATATGCTTTCATCAAGGTGAAGGTCAATAAAGAAAGTGGAAATCTCAAGTTAAATTTTGGTAAAAACTATTGGGAAAGCGTAAAACTGACTGTATTAAAAGAATGAGTGAGGTTCTTTTAATTTCAATTGTTGTTATGAAAAATTCGAAAGTTGATGAAAAAATTTAAGAATCTTAAGATGCAAATTTACTATGCTAACGATTGTCTATAAATGTTTAATAGGCTATATCTTGATATATGCAATGGAACACAAGGTAGAGGAACCTTATTTAAATTCTCACTAAAATTAAAATAGTAAAAAATGCCGATTTTACTGTATCGCTTCTAATCTTAGTATTAGGAAAGTCTTTATGATTGAGGTCAATAGTTCAATGAAAAAAGAGGCTGGGTGCGACCCACACTGATAACTTCCCATTTGTGGTCTTGAAAACTTTATATTTAGTTTTTTTCTGTAAAATTCAAACAAACATTATTTTAAGATTGAAAAGCATTTTAAGCATTTTAAGCAGTAGATGGAAGATCGAAGTAGATGGCTTCATAGTGTAATTGTTGTTGCGGTTTTTCCGGATTGAAAGGCTGTGATCTGCACTGGATATACAATGACTTCTGTTTTAAAAATCGATGATGCTTGTGGCATACTATGATATTAGGAAATTTTCTTTATTTTGTTGATGATGAGGATACTTAGTCGCTCATTTTATGTTTGTTTTTTTTTTACAGAAAATGTGTTTAACTAATTTTAAACTTTTCTATTTAAAATGATAAATTTCTTGTAATATTTACGAAAGTTGGTAGGTACATATTATATACTGAATTATAGATTTCCGTGTTTTTTAATATATCTGTGTTCCTACACCTAAGAAAACCTTGAGTATCTTTTTCATGGACAAAAAGATAAAAACATATTGTGACGTTTTCTTCAATTTTACCATATTAATGGAATTTGAATATGTGGGGCTGGGGTGCAACTGAACAACCTTATTCATATACGTATGTACAGTACATACATTCTTCTCAAAACTAAGTTGATAATAAAATTATAAAATTATGTGTTATATTATAGAAATTACTTTATTATTTCGGTTCCAAGCATTTTAATTGAAAAAAATTTAAAACGAAATATTCAAATATAAAAGATATGGTTTGATTATTGATGGAAGGGTACTTACAAAATATATCCGCTCTAAAATTAGATATATGTCAAATATAAACCATTTGTTAGAAATTGTATTATGTATAAAATTAAATAATGGCAAAGTCAATATCATTGCTCTTTCTCAAGATGTTCTAGTCGAAAAACAAATATTACACTAATAGTTTTTTTATTTAAAAAAAAACTATTAATTCAATATTTGTCAACATTTTACCAATTGTACAAAATTATACTATGTATAAAATAAACTAAATTAGAAGTCCATATCACTACTAGTTCTCGAGAAAATTGAGTCAAAAAACAATTTTTACCAATTTTCAATAGAATTTTATATAGTTTTTTATTTTTTGTAAAAAAACTGTAAACTGATTTTTTTTGAAATTTTCACCAGTTGTCAAATGCATTATTTTTCGTAAGATAAAATTATTTTGAGTTTCAAATTGTTTTCCGTTCTTAGAATATCTGGGTTATGAAATTTTTTTTTCAGTTTTTTTTATTTAGAAAAATAACGGTATGTTTATTTTTTTCCAAATTCATACCAAATCTGTATGACCTTATAATGAGTACATTAAATTTTATTTGAAATCAATAGCATTATTTTTTCGTGAGATATTTGAAACTAACCAAAATTTTTACTTTTTTTTAAACCGTTATAGTGAAAAAACTACTCACTGAATTTTAATAAACGCCCTTTCAGCCTCTTTCGAAGTTATTATCTATTAAACAAAATTTATTTGAAGTCGATATCTTTACTCGTTCTTGAGATATCGACGAAGAAAAATGGTACGAAAACGTACGGACGTACGAACGTACGAACGTACGAACGTACGAACGTACGAACGTACGAACGTACGAACGTACGAACGTACGTACACACACACACACAGACATCTCTCTAAAAATGATTGATATAGCCTCTAGGGACCTTGAAACGTCGAGAAATGTCAAAAATTTCAATTTGACAAATCGGACCGATTACAATAACTCCCTATGGGAAGTTAATATGGTCATCTTTATTTTTGTTTAAATTTTTTTCCAAACTGATACCAAATTTAATATTAAAAAGCTGTGTTAAGCTGTAGTATATAGATTAATTGATTATTTATTTGAACAACCGCTCAGTCTGAAATCTAGTTTTATTCTTCTCATCAATATAATTTATAGTAAAATATTGCTTTGCAAATCATTACTTAGATTATAATTTATATAATGTTGTTAAGTATAGCAAAGCGATACACTACATTATCTCCTTTTTTTAAGTAAATAAATGAAATAAAGTAAAATTTAAAGAAAATTGAAATAAAATAAAATATAACGTAAGTTAGTCTAATTCATCATTAACTTTCTTTAAATGAACAACGTTACGTCTTGTTATTTCGCCAGTTGTATAATTCTTCACCAAAACATCTCCTCCCTTATTTTTGACAACTTCGTGCGGTATTTCACTAAAATTGGTATCCAACTTATTTTCTTTTCGAAGTTTCTTGAGCACTTGATCTCTAATAGTAAGTTCACTTTCAGCAGCTCGTCGTTTTTTGTCAGCATACACTTTTCCCTTTTCTTCTTCGATTGCATCCTTGTCCATAATATCCTAATTGAGGCCTTGATCTTGGTTTGGAATTGATGGAATTTTATTCTTGGGAAGCCTTCCGTAGAATAGTTCAGCCGGAGCCTTTCCTGTAGTTGTATGTGGGGTATTGTGATACATTAGCAAATAGTCTAATAAATCTTCTTTCCAATTTGAACCTGTAGCCTTGCTTATTTTCATTTTTTAAGTATGTCTCGATTTTGTCCTTCAACTTACCGTTTTGCTGAGGACAATATGGAATCGTATTATAGAGTTTTATGTTGAAAACTTCGCAGAAGCCTTTGAATTCTTAACTAGAGAATTGTTTTCCGTTATCTGCAGTTATTGTTTTTTTTTTCTATTATTCCTAGGTGTCCTTAATGAGCGAATTCAATTATTACATTTTTACGAAGCTTTTGTGGAATTACAATTTTGTTTTGTAGTAGCAGTATGTTTCCGTAAAAACAGTTTTCATTTTCAAATACTTTGAAATTGAGTATATCTTTGTTCCAATGTTACTTATAGATACCCGCTTTTTTGATCATTTGCCGAAATCTTGTGAATTTCATTTAAAGTGAATGCTTTTGGAATACTATTACTGGCAATATGATGACCATGTTTTTCGGAATTAAAATTATTATTAAAAGTAGGATCAGTGACACAAAGTCTGGAAAGTGGATCAGCAATTTTCGATTTTCCTGGTTTATATATTGTTTTATATCTGTATGACTACAATCGAAGAACCCATCTCTCAATTCGTGCACATGGTTTTGACTTTGGGCTAAAAATTGTTTCTAAAGGTTTGTGGTCGGTAACGAGTTCAAAGTCTAATCCATACAAATATATAAATGAAAGTGTTCCACTCCCCAAACTAATGCTAAAGCATCTTTCTCTGTCCGGCAATATCTTTTTTCAAATTCTGATAGACATTTGTTCCCATATGCAATTATTCGAGGCTTCATATCTACATTAAACTGTATCAAAACCGCGCCCAATGCCACGGGACTTGCATCCACAATCAATTGGGTTCTGTCATAAGGGTTACATCATTTTTCAATTCCTGAAAAGAACGTCGTTCTTTTTTCACTAAACCAGATTTCTGATTTGCGACTATGATTCTGAATTTTTAAAATGTCATGTAATGGATCGGTTAATGTTCCAAGGTTTGCTATACATTTCCCAACATAGTTTATGAGCCCTAAGAAACATTCAAGCTTGTGATGTGCTTTTTGCTTTTCAGCCGAGGTTCTGCTCGCCGGTCTCGCTGGGGTCGTCCTGAAGAAAACACGAAACTCCAGAGTAAAAGGTCTTCAAACCTTATTACAAAATCTTTATTGGAGATAACACTTAAATCTATAACATACAATATTCTGCTACTAATATTTCACTTAATTTGGGTAATGGAACGGTTCACAGACATCGACTCTTCTGGCTTCTAGTCTAGCGGCCTCGCATCAGTTATACCGCTTGCTGATGATCTGGATCAGGTACTTGATTACGGGTATTCTGGCTTCTGGTAATTCGGCTTCAAACGGGCCCTTTCATTCGGATGCCTGGTTCCTGACGGGATCCTTAGGTATAACGCCCCTAGTGGCACTAAGCTGCAGGCTAAACGCTCTGGTAGATCAGCAGGTTCAAGTCCCCTGGTAGCACTAAACAGCAGGCTAAACGCTCTGGTATATCAGCTAGTTCAAGGCCCCTGGTGGCACTAAACAGCAGGCTAAACGCTCTGGTAGATCAGCAGGTTCAAGGCCCCTGGTGGCACTAAACAGCAGGCTAAACGCTCTGGTAGATCAGCAGGTTCAAGGCCCCTGGTGGCACTAAACAGCAGGCTAAACGCTCTGGTAGATCAGCAGCTTTAAGGCCCCTGGTGGCACTAAACAGTAGGCTAAACGTTCTGGTAGATTAGCAGGTTCAAAGCCCCTGGTGGCACCAAACTGCAGGCTAAACGCTCTGGTAGATCAGCAGGTTCAAGGCCCCTGGTGGCACTAAACAGCAGGCTAAACGCTCTGGTAGATCAGCAGATTCAAGGCCCCTGGTGGCAGTAAACAGCAGGCTAAACGCTCTGGTAGATCAGCAGATTCAAGGCCCCTGGTGGCACTAAACAGTAGGCTAAACGTTCTGGTAGATTAGCAGTTTCAAGGCCCCTGGTGGCACTAAACAGTAGGCTAAACGCTCTGGTAGATCAGCAGGTATGGAAGCCTCTGGTGGCAATTAGGACATTAAACTTCGAACTAAAACCCCTAACTGCTGGTAGGGGGAAGCCTTTGTAAGGGCGTCAGTATCGTATAAAAATCCTTAAAGAAATATATATATTTAAATTATTCTACCTTAACGCTAGAAACAAAAAAATATCGCACGATTGTGTTTAAGCCCTAATAAGATGTTTGAACCAATTTAAAACTCGACAAGCAGAGGGCCTAAGAACCCATCGTGATGAAGCTTAGTAAAAATGAACAAAAATGGCAAGATCTTTTTCCGGCGATTGAGCTCGTCCTCTTTTTTATGGATTTTGTTGAGAAGGGTGCATAGTTTTTTTGAGTCCAAAATATCGTGCATATAATTTCCTTTTTTTATGTACAGTGCAAAATCTTATATACTTTTATTCCTTATAAAAAATTCATGTTTTAAAAACACAAAAATATAAATTAGTGCGAAGTAAAATAATTCGTGTAATTTGTCGCTTTTACTAACTCTTATCTTACATACATAAAAAGATTTTAAAGTAAAGACAAATACAAAATTTATTAATGTGTCAATCAATTTGATGGTAAAACAAAAATGAAA
Organism: Philhelius festivus; assembly: GCA_963931855.1. Lineage (NCBI taxonomy): Eukaryota > Metazoa > Arthropoda > Insecta > Diptera > Syrphidae > Philhelius > Philhelius festivus. The sequence goes on along the minus strand of OZ007556.1, from coordinate 127,422,444 downwards.
AAAAAAAAACTAGGTAAAATTACCTATGTATGTTAATTTGCACTTTCCCTACTTAACCACGTGCTACCTAATGTTCTGGTCGAAAAAAAACCACCTGAAAAACTTTCTTTAAAGTAAAAACGAAGCAAGAGAAACTAAAAACTTTTATATAAAAAAAAAGATACCTAAGACAATAAACAGGAAAAAATTTGGTTTAAGTGTTTCGAAGCAGAAAAACGATATGATTTGGGGTTGCATTGGCCTAACCTCGTTTGATGCCAGCGGAGTACCCAGTGGCCAAAAGTCTGCTGATTCCTCAGTTTTCCGTAATATCCAATATTGCCAACGTCAACATTCATCATTTCACCAGTGTTTAGTTCTAATATAAATTTCGTTTAAATATCGCTTTTTAATTTTTTTTATTCATTAATACTTTTGCAGTTTCCTTTTTTTTTTGAATAATGTCGTTAAATTTTTTTTTTTTTTTTAAGTTGTAATTAAATTTGACCTATTATTTTTTTTAATTTTTCTTATAACTTCTAATGTAAAATAAAACTTAAAAATAAAATAAAATATATTTAAAGGTAAAAATCTGAAAAAAAAAAAAAATTAAAATAATCACTACCTAATACTAGCTATCATATCTCTCTTAAATCTAGGCAAACAAAAAAGTGTCTCAAGTGAAATTTAGAAGCTTTAAAGCAAAAAGAAAATTTCATTTACATTTTTTTTTTATAAGTTGTTTTAACAGGTATAACAACTGAAGCTGTGTGTGCACATACAACTGCCTTGGAAATACGAGTATGTAAGTCTTTTGATTTATTACGATATTGATTATTTTTGAATTGTTGTTTTTTTTTTTGTTTTTTTTGCTTTTTGGTATCTTCTATTATATTTTTTTTTACTAAACAAGGAGACACATTAAAGAGACATCGCGTGAGTGAGTTCATTTTTATTTGCTATTTTTTTTTATTTCTATTTTGACATTTCTCCTTGTATATCGTAAATCGTTACTCGCTACTTTATCAGTAATATGAGTTCAGTCAGAATAAACATGGTTGCTAGTCATTTTTGAGAGAAAAATATTATTTTTTTTTATTTGCGAATGTATTTCGATATTTTGTATATTTGATATAATTGAAATAATTGTAATTTGATTTCATTTCTTTAAATATTGCATTTGTATGCTTTCCGTTTCTTTTTACTTATTTTTTTTATAGGAGAACATCCTCCTTTTTTATTTATTTTGCTTGAATGTTCTCTTAAGTTCTCTTGAATTTATTTAAATCTAGTTTTAACATTATTTACTTATTTATTTTTTTTTTTTGAATTATATGCTTTGAGTTGAGAGTTTGATCTAATAAATAAAAGAATGCATTTTTTTTGAATGACAGTTTTTTTTTTGTATTTCATCTGGGTTTGTTAACAGAAGCGTCAAAAAGTAAATCGTCAATGACACATTTTTTTCATTTGATTTTGTTCGATGATCATTGAAATACAACTATGAAAGTTTAGATATTTTTTTTTAGGTGCGATTAGGTCTGGAAGGAAGAGAGAGATGAGGAGGAAGGAATGGTAAAAGGTTGCTGAGCAACAACCTTATTGATACAGGGGTTATCATAAGTATACCCAAAAATGGTAACCAAGGTACCTTATGTAGTCACATTCGGTAAAGGGGAGGGAATAACTATGGTACCAGTACATCTTAGGTACCAGGGTCTTGTAGATAGGATTGTTTTTTTTTTGATAAGTTCCGAACAATAGTCCCTATAAGTTTTCTTGTATTTGTAATCCTTTTTTTTTGGTAGCTTTCCCATCAAATATCCCAATTTATTTATTTTTTAACCCATTAGTAGTCAGGCATGGTAATAAAGTACGGTAGTCTGTGAGGCAGACAAAAGACCCCACCCCAACGACGAGCTATGCATGTGCTTCAAGCTAGCATGCCTGCATTTGTTTTCGCCGATCAGACACCCCTTCCACTATACTTAATATGAGAATCTTGGTCTCATCTTAAGGTGGATGGGTTGAACAATTTTCTAAAACCGTTACAGGTGGCGCCCAACGTGGGGCAGAATTTGTCGCAATTAGCTTCATTTTTTTTATAAAATATTTTCCCTAAGATAATCTAAAAACAAAACTTTTTTTTTGAAATGGCATTCTGATGTTTTCCTTTGCTCACAACTGTTTCGAACTTATCATGTTTTTTTTTCTCTTCGTAATTACCTAAGAATATTTTTTGCTACCAATCTTCTGTCCATTCATGGTTTCATATCATTTTGTTGGCTAAAGATCATAGCGTTTTAAAATTAAACTAAAAACAATTACTTCGGATGTCTTTATTTGGATTTAATTTTCATTTAAGTGTCGTAGCAGTGAGTTTTAGTTCTTGTTTTTTTTTGGCTAGGAAAGTTATATTTTTACCCTTGCTGTCCGGGAAAGTTGCGTCTACTTTTCGTCAGATGCTGCAGTTTAATTTATAACTTTTCTTAACCTCATTAATCAACATCGAATTATTTTATTTTGTAAAGGCAACCTTCTTGTAGCAGTTTAATTGCTCAGATGTGGTGCTATGTAAAACAAATAAAAAAAAAAAAAAAAAAAAAAAAAAATAAAATAGAACAATGCCTTAAACGAAAGAAAAAAAAATACTCTATCTACCAAGGCTTAATATATTCGTTTTGCTTTTTTCTGTAATCCTCATCAAATCTTTTCTTTTAGATCTATATTGCATCTTCATCATAATATACACAAAACCAAATTAATTCTTTTTCAAAATTTTTATGGATTAAGCTTTTAATAATTTGTTTTTTCTTTTCAAATAATTATTAACACATATTCAATATTCGTATAGTATTATCCTTTTTTTTTTATCAGTTCTTTGTTTTACATATATTTTAAAGTTGTATTTAAAAATAGGGCGAGATGTCTAATCCGCAAAATGGTAATCCGGATGAATCCCGATACAATTTTCGTAGACTTGAACGGAGAAATCATTCTCTAGGAGCACCCCCTCGCAGAGTGGAAAATCCACCTGAGTTTCCATTGTCATTTCCCACGATTTTGGGTACAGAATCACAGGTCAGAGGAGCAATTCCTAAAAATACTGCACATCCCAATCCATCGAGCGTAATTTCTGGAAATAATGAAAATCAGTCAGTATCGAGTCCGAATATTCCTCATGGCTTTCAAAATTTTAACGATCTACCTATCTCCCAAAATGTACCTTCTCAAAGTAACGAAACATTAAAAGAGTTGCACCGACAAGCACAAGGAATACCTCGAAATGTAAACTTCAATCCAGAGATAGGCCGATTTAGTAGTTTATCTGGTCACAATCAGGATAATAGTTTCACTGTTAGACAGTATATTGATCAACTTGTAACAGCTTCAGTTGGAATGAATAGAATAGGTGATCTAGAGTTTTTAAGAAAAGAGTTGGACCAAGAACGTCAAAAACTGAGACAAGATGTGGCAGAAATAATTCGAGAGACTCTGAAGTCTACCTCTGCAGAAGGTCAAAAGAAAAGATCGACCTCAAACGTTCCTAAAAGGTCATTGCCTAATGCGAATATCCAAGTAAATAATAACCATAATTTATCCTCTAGGCAAAATTCTATTCCAAACATAAGTTTTGATAATCCAAGTGAAATGGATTTTATAAGACAAATAAGAAATCTTAATTTGGACGATGCCTCTCAAATGCAAAATTCAACGCTTAATCAGCCTAATCCGATTTCAAATTTAGCATCAAATTCTCAGCGTAGTTATTCGTTCAACCAATCCTACTTCAATTTTCATAAATGGGGTTTGAAGTATGACAACGTGAACATGACCGTCGATGAATTTATATTTAGACTTTCACATATGAAAGAATCATATGATGTTCCATGGCCCATTATGATTCGAAATTTTCATCACTTTATTGATGGTGAAGTGAGCGGGTGGTATTGGATTTATATCAAAACTCATCCTATAGTACAGTGGCCTGAGCTAAGTTCAGCGTTAATTGAACACTTTCGAACATTGGAGACTGACGAAGAATTAGGCAGGAAGATGGATGACCGATATCAGGGACCAAATGAATCCTTCGACAAATTCTATTCCGAAATTTTGAAGATGAATTCTCGTTTACGAACGCCAAGAAATGCGGAACAATTAGTATTTTACTTTAAGAAGAATGTTCGTCCTGAAATAGGTAGGCTCTTACTTACCTTTAAAACTCAAAGTCTACCTGAGATGGTATATGCTTGTAGAAGCATCGAGAAATATGGAATAGAGCATTCACGATCGCGGGTTCAATCCAGTTTTCAGTCCAATTTTAAAAGAGTCAATGAGCTACAGTATGATACAGAACAAATTCATGAAAGCGAGACAATGATCGATGCTTTAAAGGTTAGTCAAAATGCCAAAGATCCACAATTTTTGCAATGTTGGAATTGTAAAGCTCCTGGTCATGGGTTTCACCAATGTCCAAGTCCACAACGTAGTTTGTTTTGTTATAAATGTGGATATCCTGATACGACTACACCTCTTTGTCCCAAATGTTCGGAAAACTACAGGAGGAGCAATCAAGCGTCCGGAGAAAATTGCTCTGCCAAAAAGAATCCGGATCTGCAAAAGTAGAACCTTCCATAAGTTCAAAAACATTACCGGATGTTCAAATACCTGATTTATCGAACCTTGTTTATACTGATAATAAACTCAAAATACTACCTCGATTATACGAATTTTCAGGTCCAAATAAAATAACACACTCACAACCACTACCAACACTTCATCAAAGATTAATAAATTATGAAAATGTTCGTACGCGAATATTTAATACAAAACCGATTCTGTCTAAGAAAGTTAAAAAATTACGTGAACGTTTTAATGCAAAAAAGACCGCTTTTAAGGCAATATCATCCACAAGACTCGCCAATTCAGATGACCCCAGACCATATGCTCATGTAAAAATATGCGGTACTTCATTTTTCGGTCTTTTGGACTCTGGTGCCTCAGTAAGTTGTTTAGGAGCAGGAGCATTAGATTTTATTAAGCTTAACAATATTCCATTAAAACCTTTTGTGTCGTACATAAATACAGCCAGTGGAGAAAAGCAAAAAATTTTAGGATGTATCACCATAAACGTTTCTTATAACGGCCTTGAAAAAGAAGTATGTTTGTATATTGTTCCCTCTCTAGAGCAAAAACTTTATTTAGGCATTAACTTTTGGAAAGATTTTAATCTTGCTCCCCATCTTATCTCTGAGTTATCTGCGTTACCTCAACCGCGATCTAAAGACCCAAATGCTCATCAGTTGACGGCTGAGCAGTTAGCAGATCTAGAGAAAGTAAAGATGATGTTTCCGTCCTTTGAAAAAAATGGCTTAGGACGAACATCATTAGAAGAACATTACATAGATACAGGAGATGCAGTCCCGATAAAGCAGAGGCATTATCCTGTATCCCCAGCGATTCAGAACATTTTGTATGCGGAAGTACAACGCATGTTAGATATGGGTGTGATAGAAGAGAGTTCCAGCCCTTGGAGTTCTCCAGTGGTGCTTGTGAAGAAAAAGAATGGGCAGCATCGCATGTGCCTCGATTTTAGGAAGGTGAACGCAGCCACCAAACCTGATGCTAATTGTCTTCCGCATATAGAAGGAGTCATTGCGCGTCTTTCAGAGGCACATTTTATATCAAGTGTTGACCTGAAGGATGCGTATTGGCAGATTCCGCTGGAGGTAGGATCTCGGGAAAAGACAGCCTTTGCTATACCGGGACTGCCACTCTTACAATTCAAGGTAATGCCCTTTGGTCTCTGTAATGCGGCCCAACGCATGTGCAGACTCATAGACAAAGTGGTACCACATGAATTGCGACATAAAATCTTCCCATACATAGATGATTTGCTGATTGTGTCGGCTACTTTTGAGGAACATTTGGAGATGCTGAAAATTTTAGCGCGGAAATTAGGTGAAGCTGGTCTCACGATAAATTTAAAAAAATCGAACTTCTGTTTTAAGAAACTAGATTATCTGGGTTTCGTGGTGGGTGAAAATGGTTTGGAGACAAATCCAGATAAAGTAGCAGCCGTAAACGACTTTCCTATTCCAAAATCTCCGCGACAGGTTCGTAGATTCCTAGGGTTATCTGGGTGGTATCGGCGATTCGTAAAAAATTATTCCACACTAGCAGCACCTATAACAAATACGTTAAAGAAAGGGGTGAAATTCGAATTTGGCCCAGAGGCAGTTGAAGCTTTTAATGAATTAAAAAGAGCTCTAACGACAGCACCAGTGCTTATAAATCCCAATTATTCAAAACAATTTATAATCTTGTGCGATGCTTCCAATACAGGGATAGGTTGCGTTCTGTGCCAAGAAGACGAAGAGGGAATGGAACGGCCTATATATTACTACTCGCATAAACCTTATGGTGCTCAAAGAAATTATTCAGTAACTGAGTTAGAGTGTCTCGCTGCAGTGTTAGGAGTTAAAAAGTTTAGACCATATGTAGAGGGTCACTCAGCCTTAAGTGGTTGATGAGTCAGAAAGACCTAAATGGACGGTTAGCTCGATGGAGCTTAAAATTACAAGGTTTTAATTTCGAGATAGAACATCGCAAAGGGTCCCTATCCCTACACGTTGTCCCAGACGCACTTTCGCGAGTATACGCCGTGGATGCCCTTGGGAGTGTTCTATCGCAAAGTGAAATAGGAAACGTTCTACATATAGATTTATCTGATCCAAGTTTCAAATCGAAAGATTATTCTCAGCTTATAGATACTATTAGAGCTAATCAAGAACAGCTTCCAGACCTCCAGGTTTCAGACGGATTTGTTTACAAAAAGGCTAAGTTTTGCACTGGAAATCCTGTTGAAGATGATATGGTATGGAAGTTGTGGGTGCCATCGGCGCTGACTGAAACCTTGGTTAATTTGGCTCATCAACCACCAAAAGCTGCGCATGGTGGGATAGCTAAAACCCTCTACCGTCTCCGTGATCGATTTTACTGGCCTAATATGGCGGCTCAAGTGAAATCGATTATTTCGCACTGTGATATTTGTAAAGTCTCAAAGGCTCCTAATACTACACTCAGACCGAAAATGGGTAGGGCATACGAAGTAGATAGGCCCTTCCAACACCTTTTTGTCGACTTTTTGGGACCTTACCCTAGGTCGAAAAATGGTAACTCCTACATAATTATTTGCTTAGACCAACTAACGAAGTTCGTCCTTCTCTGTCCGTTACGACGAGCAACAAGTCAAACCGCTATAAAGTTTTTGGAGGAACAAGTATATGCCGTTTTTGGAGTACCAGAGTCGTTGTTGACCGACAATGGGAAACAATTCGTGAGTAAGGAATTTAGCAAATTTCTTAGTACTTATGGAGTATCTCATATTAAAACAGCTCTTTATACGCCACAAGCAAATGCTAGCGAGCGTGTAAATCGTTCAGTGTTATCTGCAATAAGATCCTATATAGAGAAAGACCAACGACATTGGGACAAGCACTTAACATCCATAGGTAGTGCTCTGCGCACAACTATACATTCCGCAATCGGCATGTCCCCGCATGAGGCTTTATTCGGTCAATCTAAAATAGAGCATGGCTCTGATTATAGTCTTCTTAAAACATTACGGTCGCTTAATAATCCTGAATTTGATTTAATACCCAAAGCAGCGAAAATGAATGTTATTCAAACGCATCTTAAGCAATCTTTGAATTCTGCTCATCATATGTATGAACATAGGTACAACACCCGTAGTAGAGATATTAAATTCAAAGTAGGTGATTTTGTTTTTAAAAGAAACTTTATTTTAAGTGATTCAAGTAAGAAGATTAGTGCTAAATTGTGCCCAAAATTTACGAAGGCCAAAGTTAAACGCATTTGCGGTAGTAACCTTTATGAGTTGGAAGACCTAAAAGGAAATGTGCTTGGGATTTTTCATGCAAAGGATATCCGCTTTTAAATTATAACGCCTATTCTTTTCAATTTTCTTTCATCGGGTTCAATGTAAATCGAAAAGTTTTGTAAGGGCGTCAGTATCGTATAAAAATCCTTAAAGAAATATATATATTTAAATTATTCTACCTTAACGCTAGAAACAAAAAAATATCGCACGATTGTGTTTAAGCCCTAATAAGATGTTTGAACCAATTTAAAACTCGACAAGCAGAGGGCCTAAGAACCCATCGTGATGAAGCTTAGTAAAAATGAACAAAAATGGCAAGATCTTTTTCCGGCGATTGAGCTCGTCCTCTTTTTTATGGATTCTGTTGAGAAGGGTGCATAGTTTTTTTGAGTCCAAAATATCGTGCATATAATTTCCTTTTTTTTATGTACAGTGCAAAATCTTATATACTTTTATTCCTTATAAAAAATTCATGTTTTAAAAACACAAAAATATAAATTAGTGCGAAGTAAAATAATTCGTGTAATTTGTCGCTTTTACTAACTCTTATCTTACATACATAAAAAGATTTTAAAGTAAAGACAAATACAAAATTTATTAATGTGTCAATCAATTTGATGGTAAAACAAAAATGAAAAAAAAAAAAAAACTAGGTAAAATTACCTATGTATGTTAATTTGCACTTTCCCTACTTAACCACGTGCTACCTAATGTTCTGGTCGAAAAAAAACCACCTGAAAAACTTTCTTTAAAGTAAAAACGAAGCAAGAGAAACTAAAAACTTTTATATAAAAAAAAAAGATACCTAAGACAATAAACAGGAAAAAATTTGGTTTAAGTGTTTCGAAGCAGAAAAACGATATGATTTGGGGTTGCATTGGCCTAACCTCGTTTGATGCCAGCGGAGTACCCAGTGGCCAAAAGTCTGCTGATTCCTCAGTTTTCCGTAATATCCAATATTGCCAACGTCAACATTCATCATTTCACCAGTGTTTAGTTCTAATATAAATTTCGTTTAAATATCGCTTTTTAATTTTTTTTATTCATTAATACTTTTGCAGTTTCCTTTTTTTTTGAATAATGTCGCTTAATTTTTTTTTTTTTTTTTTAATTTGTAATTAAATTTGACCTATTATTTTTTTTAATTTTTCTTATAACTTCTAATGTAAAATAAAACTTAAAAATAAAATAAAATATATTTAAAGGTAAAAATCTGAAAAAAAAAAAAAATTAAAATAATCACTACCTAATAGTAGCTATCATATCTCTCTTAAATCTAGGCAAACAAAAAAGTGTCTCAAGTGAAATTTAGAAGCTTTAAAGCAAAAAGAAAATTTCATTTACATTTTTTTTTTATAAGTTGTTTTAACAGGTATAACAACTGAAGCTGTGTGTGCACATACAACTGCCTTGGAAATACGAGTATGTAAGTCTTTTGATTTATTACGATATTGATTATTTTTGAATTGTTGTTTTTTTTTTTGTTTTTTTTTGCTTTTTGGTATCTTCTATTATATTTTTTTTTACTAAACAAGGAGACACATTAAAGAGACATCGCGTGAGTGAGTTCATTTTTATTTGCTATTTTTTTTATTTCTATTTTGACATTTCTCCTTGTATATCGTAAATCGTTACTCGCTACTTTATCAGTAATATGAGTTCAGTCAGAATAAACATGGTTGCTAGTCATTTTTGAGAGAAAAATATTATTTTTTTTTATTTGCGAATGTATTTCGATATTTTGTATATTTGATATAATTGAAATAATTGTAATTTGATTTCATTTCTTTAAATATTGCATTTGTATGCTTTCCGTTTCTTTTTACTTATTTTTTTTATAGGAGAACATCCTCGTTTTTTATTTATTTTGCTTGAATGTTCTCTTAAGTTCTCTTGAATTTATTTAAATCTAGTTTTAACATTATTTACTTATTTATTTTTTTTTTTTGAATTATATGCTTTGAGTTGAGAATTTGTTCTAATAAATAAGAGAATGCATTTTTTTTGAATGACAGTTTTTTTTTTGTATTTCATCTGGGTTTGTTAACAGAAGCGTCAAAAAGTAAATCGTCAATGACACATTTTTTTCATTTGATTTTGTTCGATGATCATTGAAATACAACTATGAAAGTTTAGATATTTTTTTTTAGGTGCGATTAGGTCTGGAAGGAAGAGAGAGATGAGGAGGAAGGAATGGTAAAAGGTTGCTGAGCAACAACCTTATTGATACAGGGGTTATCATAAGTATACCCAAAAATGGTAACCAAGGTACCTTATGTAGTCACATTCGGTAAAGGGGAGGGAATAACTATGGTACCAGTACATCTTAGGTACCAGGGTCTTGTAGATAGGATTGTTTTTTTTTTGATAAGTTCCGAACAATAGTCCCTATAAGTTTTCTTGTATTTGTAATCCTTTTTTTTTGGTAGCTTTCCCATCAAATATCCCAATTTATTTATTTTTTAACCCATTAGTAGTCAGGCATGGTAATAAAGTACGGTAGTCTGTTGGGCAGACAAAAGACCCCACCCCAACGACGAGCTATGCATGTGCTTCAAGCTAGCATGCCTGCATTTGTTTTCGCCGATCAGACACCCCTTCCACTATACTTAATATGAGAATCCTGGTCTCATCTTAAGGTGGATGGGTTGAACAATTTTCTAAAACCGTTACACCTTAATAAGAAATAGCTGGACAATCTCACCTACCTAACTTCTCTTCATACGAAACCCCTTACCACTGGTGGGGGGGAAGCTCCGCAAAAAGCAAGGAAAGTTAAATGACCAACTCGTCTATACTTCTTGTCTACGACTGGACTTCGAAAGATTTATGCAATCAATTTACTGTGCCGCCTGACTGTATGTATGAGCTTTTCGTTCACCCAAGTAGGTCCTCTTGATGGTTTTTCAGTAGAAACTGAATGTGAACTATATAAGTGGTGAACGAAAAATATCCATGTAGTTGATTTTCCTGTGACGTCATATGCTCATGGTGCTTGTGAATTGAATTTGAGTGAAGTACAATTCTTGGTATTAATGCAGAAGTCGTATAGAGTGGAGTAGCATGGAACGCTTCGTTACAAGCTCTTCAATAGTTTTAGGCTCTCGATATTTTTTAACATCATCGATCTTCAAATGTGATAGTTTTGTGCCTTTTGCGGAAAGAATATGACCTAAAAATTTTATTTGGTTAACGTTGTAAATGCACTTAGCATCATTTTTAAACTAGTATTATGTTCTTTTTTATTTTGACCGAATACAACTATATCGTCAATAAAATTAACTACACATTCATGTTTAGATGAATGTCTCTATTATCTTTTGAAACATTTCCGGAGCACAATTCATTCCGAACAAAAGCCTTTTATACCTGAACAATCCGCTGTTAGTTATAAATGTAGTTATGTATCGTGAATCAGGAAAAATTTCTACTTGGTGAAAAGCATTCTTTATATCCAAACGAAAAAAAAAGAGAAGCCATTCTAAGCCTAGGCAGGATAAGATTCATCATCGGTAGTGGATAGTTTTTTCTTAATATCGCTGCGTTGGCTCTTCTCATTTCTACGCATAAATGAACATCTCCGTCTTTTTTTCAAAATAGGAACTATTGGAGATATCCATTGTGAATGCCCATCTACCAGTTCAATTATATATAATTCGAGTAGTTCATTAAATTTAGTTTTAATTTTTTCTTCTAAATGTATTGATAAATTTCGACAAGGCTGTATTATAGGAGGAATTGATTTATCAATCGGGATCTCGACTATCAAATCTTTTATTTTGGGAAACCTTATTTTCGCAATTGAATTTAAAAGTCTTAAACCTATTTTAAGAACTCCAATTTCTTTAGCCTTTTCTTTTCCCAGTAAACATTCTTGGCCATCTTTTACAATATAAAAAATAGCATTATGACTATCGTTTCCTACCTGTATAACAGCCTCGAAAGATCCTAAAACGTCAAGTGATTTATTGGAACCGTAGGCTAAAAATGTTTTCTTTGGCTTCTTGATTTGGTTTCTAACCAAAACTTTTTTCTTTTTCATTTCCATCCAAGATCTCTCATAAATAATGTTCGATGCACTGCCAGAGCTTCAAATTTTTCGTCTTTTCCTTGAAACGATTTTCCAAAAACATGTCTTTCATATGTTTTATTCTGTCGTGGGTTGAAAAATTATTCAACCAATTTCTTAACGCAAACATTATAGACATCAATGACCTTGTTGGCGTCTAAGGTTTAATCAACGTTTGCACCAGGTAAATTGTAATAAATATCCTGGAGATCTTGTCCCCCACAATGAAGAAGAGTGGCCCTCTTTTTAGGAGGTTCAGCGACTCCAGAAATATCAAGGTATATTTCAAAAGACCGATTCCATTTTGCCCAACTTATTATGATTGAGAATCGCCTAAACAATCAAATTTTACCAATTTGGGTAAATTTTTCATTTCTTCAGATTGAATCCTGTCAATCAAATCGAATTGAATCCTAAGCAAGATGAATTAAAGTAGTATGAATTCGATGAATATGAATTTAATCAATGTACATGTACATTGTATACGAATTTAATCAATGCATACGAATTTAATCATTACGAATTTAATCAAAACGATTTTATCATTACAAATTTAATCAAAACGAATTTAATCAATGCGTACGAATTTAACCAATGCATACAAATTTAATCAATGCATACGAATTTAATCAATGCATACGAATTTAATCAATGCATACGAATTTAATCAAAACGAATCATATCTATAAATCTTTTTCCTTGACTAAAAACAAAAATTTCCATTTCAAATTTAAACATACTTTTCTTTCTATTTGAAGATTAATATAGTCCTTATTTTCTTTTCTTGAAAATTTCCTTTTGTGTTTTCTTTTTCTTCTCTTGAAAATTTTGAAAAATTTCTTTTTCCTCGTCGCCAAAAATGTAGTATAATATCCCCCCTATTACGGTTTGCGAATCGAACGTTCGAGGTGAGATTTTTTCATTAGCGAACTACACATTCGACATACTACGGTTGGCGAACTTTACAATTCGAGTTCGAAATTTGATTGTTTATTAAAAATATCAAATATATGACATTTAAGTCGAATCAAAGGTTCTGGATTCGCCAACCGTAATACTAAATTCTCACACTCACATGTTTATTTGTTCGACTCGCCAGCAGTGTTTCCAGGTTTTCAAACAAAAAATCCCCTTTTTTGGCACCAAAACCTTTCTTTTTCCCTTTTTTTTCTTTTAAATCCCCTTTTTTTCCCCGAAGAAAAAAAAACGAGTTTTTAATATAATTGTTTTTCATATACTTTTTTTTATTTTTTTATAAACAAAAAAATTGTTATAATCCATAAAAAATAACAAAAATAAAACAAAATTACAAAGGTCTTCAGGACTAAAAACTAAATCACAAAAACAAAAAATATATTCTCTAATTATGATGTTAAAGTGAGCTTTTTTGGTCAAATTGTTTTAGATGCAAATAAAAACAAATTATTTCATCTTCCCAACGTTTCGTCGATTTTCGCGACTTTTTCAAGGTGATAGACGATAGTTGATTTAGTAGTATTGTTTTCTACGTTTTTTTTTTCTATTTTTGTAATTTACTAAAATGTGTATTACTCGTACTAATTCATGAATTGCCAAAAAATATCATCACGGAATCATCACCACAAGCAACGTTGTCCATCATCCGTTTGACAGTTTAAGTTTCTTTTCTCTTTTGTATGCTCTTTTATTTGTTATATGTACATTACATGTACAGTACATAGTACATCAGTTATAAAGGGAGTCGTACGGAATCCCCAAAAAAATAAATCCCCATCGACCTTAAATCCCCAAACATTTAAATCCATCTAGCTAATATCCCCACAGACATAATGCACATGGACGAAATCCCCAAATGAAACTATGTTTTTGCCAAATCCCCAAATCCCCAATGTCCGTGTACATCTACATCATGTGAAAAATTCATCAGAAAAATTCTCATCAAATTCTTTTATTCTGATACTAAACTTATTAATAAATGATAACGATTTACAGTTTCTAAACAGTAAATTACTATGAACGCATGATTGCATGCACTTTTCAGTCTAACTTTCGTATTCATGGGGAGTAGTGCTGTCTTAGTTTTGTAGTGTAGTGTTTTTTTTGTTTTTGAAATAAAAGTTGAAATGGATGATCATGACCTTATTTTGTTGTTTTGTATTGAAAATTTATTTTAACTTTAATAAATATTACAAACAATACATAATAAAGAATTTTATATTTACTCTTCGGATTACATTTTTGTAATATAAATTAAACCAAAACCCCCAAAACCATTACCTTCAAGTAGTGAAACATGCAATTAAATCGCGCGCGCGATTGGCGTGGGGATTTTTGCCCTGGGGATTCTCTTTTTAGGGATTTTGCTGCTGGGGATTTTTCTTTGGGGATTTTGAATTTGGAGATTTTATTTTGGGGATTATAACTTGGGGAAAATGTCACCAACCCATTATAAAATGTCAAAAGAATTAATAAGAAGTTCCATGCGCTGTCTTTTAGAGCATGTTGTTTTTTATATTTTCTAATTGGTTGTTTAGATTTGTAAATTTTTAAAGACTGTTTTTGATAAGATTATATTTTCCCCGTTTAGTTTTTTTTTTCCCTTTTTTCCCCTATTTGCATAAAAAATCGGCAAAAATGGTGGTTTTCCCCTCAACCTGGGAACACTGCCCGCCAGCCGTAATAAGGGGGATAGATTAGTTGATTATTTGTTTGAACAACTGCTCAGTCTGAAATCTAGTTTTATTCTTCTCATCAATAAAATTTATAAGAAAATATTGCCTTGGAAATCATTACTTAGATTATATTTTATATAATGTTGTTAAGTATAGTAAAGTGATAGACACTACAGAAGCAAGATTGGGATAGGTTCTTATAATTAAAAATTCAAAAGTTGAAGAAAAATTTCTGAATATTGAACAAAAATTAAAGCTCATTTTATGCCCCAACCATGCTTTAAAATAATGCCGCACAATATTTCTTATTATCAATTCAACAGGTAAGACACTAAAATTGGCCATAAGGATTTGAAAAAAAAATCAATTTTCATATAACAATTCAAACGAGATGGTTCAAAAATTAGTTTCTAACTTCCGAAATCCTCAACAGATTTCTAGAATTAAGGTCTGAGAATACTGTCATTAAAGTAAATATACAATTTGTAAAAAGATCTTATCCAACTCTACATGATTAATCTGAAAAAAAAATTTTAAGAAATTGAAGTAGTGTTTTTCTTCCATTGACTAAAAATATAAAATCTATATACAAAGTTGAAAAAAGAGAAAATAAGTATTTTTATATTTATTGGAAGATGTAAGAAAAATTTGTAAATTATTATCGATTTTGCTATACAAAATTGCCTACAATTCCAGAAATACTGCTTCGATGATCTTTAAAATTGATAGATGTCTAAAGAAAAATATCGAAAATTACAAAATAATAAGAGATACAGGAAGCTACAAAATGTTAATGGCTTAGTAAGTTTCAAAAGCATGTTTCTATATTATAATATTCCATGAAAAAATGTTCGATATACGTTACAGTGACCCATATTTAATTATTATTCCTTTGAACAATAATATAATATTTATAGAATGCGTATTATACGAGTATATAGTAAGTAAGTCAGATAAAAAAAGAGACTAATTATACAGTGCCGGTAAAAAAAATAGCACCACCGGTACAAGTTTAATTTTATCTTTTTTAAATTAGTAAATGGACACATATTTCCAGCCTCTACTGTATTTTGTTATTGCTTGAAGTGTTAACTCTCTGTATTGTGTATCTCTGGCACTTAAATGGTAACGGTTCTTTTTTTACGAGGCCATATTGGGGAAAAACCCTTTTTTATTGCGGTAAAAATAATAGCACTGATTGCAGTTTTCTCTAGAAAAAAACATTTTTTGGTGTCATATTTCAAGGTAAAGTAACCAAATGTTAAGATTTGTTAATTTTGAATAGGTTTCTTCATTTTAAACAAAAAAATTACAGTTTTTCAAAGACAATGGGCCGTGGAAAACATTGCACAAACGAAAAACGTGAAATTATTAAAAAAATGATTTCAGAAGGTAAAACTTGCGGAGAAGTTCGACGTTTTGTTGGCTGTTCCAACGAAATGATACGAAATTCAATAATATACGCACCCAAAACCGAAACTCGTGGGCGAAAACCAGTTTTGTCGAAAACTCTTCTCAGACGCCTAGTCCGAGAAAGCCAAAAAAATCCTTTCAAGCCTGCAACTGAGCTCAAAAAAGACCTGAATATTACAGCTTGCGTTGAAACCGTTCGCCACAGATTGAGAGAACATAATTTAACATCGTGTAGTCCCAGAAAAGTCCCTCTTTTAACTGCAAACAATGCAAAAAAGCGTTTAATGTTTGCAAGACACCATTTGAACAGGCCAGCAGCGAAATGGCGCAAAGTTTTATGGACGGATGAGAGCAAAATCGTGTTGTTTGGCGGTAAAGGATCTCGCTCCTACGTAAGAAGACCTCCAAAAGCGGAATATAAACCCAAATACACAAATAAAGTGGTTAAGCACGGAGGTTCAAGCATAATGGTGTGGGCTTGTTTTTCCTACTATGGAGTTGGACCCATATACTGGATTAAACCCATCATGGATCAACACGTCTACGTGAATATTTTGGAAAATGTTATGCTCCCGTATGCAGATGAAGAAATGCCGCTTTTGTGGGTCTTCCAACAAGATAATGACCCCAAGCACACCAGTAAAAAGGCAAAAAAATGGTTTGGAGATCATTCAATTAATGTAATGGAGTGGCCAGCGCAATCGCCTGACCTAAATCCCATCGAAAATCTGTGGGCCGACGTAAAGAAAGCAGTCTCAGATATTAAACCGATCAGCAACGAAGCACTCTGGGCTGCAGTTAAGGCGTCCTGGGAGAATATTCCGGTTGAAAGGTGTCAAAATTTAGCTAATTCAATGACGAGACGTTGTGAAGCAGTAATAGCCAACAAAGGCTATGCAACGAAATATTAATTTTGTTGGACTACCTCTAAGGAATAAAATCATAGAAAAAGATTTTGGATTTTTACGATGATTTAGTTTTAAGTTGTACGATGAAGCAATGGTGCTATTATTTTTACCGCTTATTTGTTGGATTTGTTGGAGAAAATATAAGTTTTTTTCAAAAAGTTGATGAATAAAAATTAAAATTCTTTTTGAAATGTGTTGTTTTAACTTAATATAAACTTTTTGCATATTCAAAATTTCCCTCGATATATTGGCATACATTTTATTTTGCAACGAACTTTTTTTCTCGTAATGGTGCAATTTTTTTTACCGCAGCTGTATATTAATTTTTTTTATTTTTCAAAATATACTTATTTTCTAAGTCGTTTAATATTTCAGTTTTGTTAACATTATTATGTAAAACATTATTTTATTAACCTAAATTGGGTCAGAAGCAATTAAACTACGTTTTTCTAAAATCAATTGTCTAGCGGACGAAAAAATTCGCTCCGAAGCAACACTACTATTGCTGGTGTTCAATTTTGGTGTTTCGTCTCCAGTTGTGCGGTTTTGACAAAATTTTAATAAAATAACATCAATTAAATAGATAAAATTACTTTTATTTGTTTTATTTATTTAAAAATTAATATACACAACTTTGTATGTGAAACCGTTTTATGTCATTTGAACCCGAAGATGGAAGTTATTCCGAAACGCGTCGTTAAATTAAAATAAAAAGTTGTGTAAATTAATTTTTAAATAAATAAAATAAATAAAAATAATTTTATCTATTTAATTCATTTTATTTTATTAAACTTTTGCTGGTGTTGCTAATATCATACAGATAACTTTAAATAGCAATGGAAATTCTATTTGGTGTAACTTTCACAACTGTAACTGGTTGAAATCATCGCGATAAGTTACATTTGTTTTTTCATACTCCTCCAGTTCGTTATGTACTTTATCCATTAAACTTAAGACTTCTACAGGTGCAATAAAATCTTCGAATACAGTAGAACGCCGATTATCCGAACGAATATTAACCGAATCGCCAATTATCCGAATCGGTCCTAAGCGTAATATGAAAAAAAAGTGTGAGTGCCAGGACTCACGGTTAAGATGTGTAAACATCAACCTTCGTCCGAGTGCCGAATTTTTGTTATCGAACGTACCCAACAAACATACAATGCAATCGTCCTAGTTTGTGACTTTATATATATACAATATACCTATATAATCGACAAAGTACTTCGCTTTTGTATGGGCATTTACACACCAATACGCCGACGTAGAAGTACATGCCAAAATCAGCTGTGAAATGGTAGAGCTGTAAAATTTTAAATGAAAAGTGAAAATGAACGAAAAATATTTGAATATTAATGCTCCAGAACCACTTTTTATTTTTTATTTTATTCTTGCTTTTTCAGGCGATTTATAAATTTTAACAACTAAAACCGAATAACATCATAAAAAATTGTTTCGACGAACTAGTTCGGTCCGTTTTACACGCCATTTCGGCATACTACTTCGATTCCCAGTTCCCAGAGTTCGCACTGCTATATCGACACATATTCATTTCACACGACCCAAAAACCTTATCGACAATATGCTTCGATGAAGTAGTTCGTGGTGTGTGTTAGGGGTAATATTCAAATGAAAGCCACTATTTTTCCACAATTTATCCCTTCCACTTATACTTAAATCCAAAAATATCTCTACATAGCTGTAAATAACGCTTTCCACCTAAACACATGTATTTTTGTACATTTTGAAATAATCAACTATTTTGTTGTCTTATTTCTAGTAAAATAATTATTTCGGAACGAGTCCAAACACATTTTTCTTGTTCATTTTCCATTATTACTTGTGTTTAGGATACTTTTAATGTAATAATCAAAAAATTATAAAGTGAATTTAAGATTAATGGGATCAAAACCACTAGGTAACAACTAAAACCGAATAACAACATACAAAATTGTGTCGACGAACTATTTCGATCCTTTTAAGGACAGGCGCGCACATTCAATTTTTGGTTTCACAACTGTTTAGTTGCTAAAATGAAACATATGGGCTTATATGGGACACCGCGCACTTAGAGCAACTCGATTCGAGCAACTAAAAAGTTTGCATTTTGACACAAACTAAACGATTGTTTAAAATTAATTCGCTGCAGTTGAGCTGTTTTTCATAAGCGCAAGAGAGAAAAGAGTGTGAGCGTGAGTAAAGAGTTGCCGATGCACGGTACCCTATCAACTGGTGATTAAACTATTTGATTTCGATCACAGTTGCTAGTGCGTGGCTAGCCTTATACGACATGTCGGCATACTACATCGATTCCCAAAGTTCGCACTGCCGTGTCGACATTTATTCATTTCACACGACCCAAAAACCTTATTGACAATATATGCTTCGATGAAGTAGTTCGTGGCATGTGTTAGGAGTAAGTGGACTCCGCTACGTAACGTAAAGTTTGTTTGACTTATGTTTAACCAGGGATGTTGCTTGTGACAGCATTATATTTTTACATTTATATTCAAACAGAGATGTTATCTGATAAAAAATAGACTGTTTTTACACGAATCTGATTTTAATCTCTGTTTCTCTTTTAGCTTCCTTTCGAGTGCATCTGAGCTTTTAAACATAGCGAATTTTAATATAAGTTAACTTTGTTCATGCGAAAAGGAGTTATCTCTTCGCACTCCTTACTCTACTCAGTTAAGCGAATTGCACTGAGCGAACGCCAAATATAAAAATGAAAACCACAAAGAAGAATGAACGATAACTCAGCAATTGTAAGTGTATTAGTGAAAAAGTCACACGTATAGATTGGATGTAGGCTTGAAGAAAAATCAAAATCTTTTCAATCTAGCGTACTGCATAGAAATATTGTATATGCAAGGTTGATGATTGATCATGTATTTATTGGTTCATTTGCGTATAGTACGTTGAAGAGATGAGAACACAGCCCAGCATAAGCACTGATTGAAATATTAAAACAGCAAACGAAAATTGTATGATAAAATGGACAGACAAAATAAAACAAATTACTCGGATAAAATTACAAAAATCCCAAAGAAATTCGTAAAAACACAATTTTGCTGAAAAAAAAACCACAAAGGGCAACGTTCTCTCGCCACTGAAATAATAGACTTGTACGTGATTTTCATGCATTTGAACAATGTATATCTGGCTTAACGCCGCCAACAAATATACTTGTCATGCAGCGAAAAAGTCAAAACTTTTTTTTTGAAAAAACCACTAGATGGAGCGTTCACCTTATCAAAATCAAACCAATCCTTTAACTTTTTTTTTAGGTTTCTGTACTTTATCTTACTCCCTCTGTCAGAGATTACCAAACCGATTGACATCATTCCCACCTTGTAATGGAATTATCAGCCCGATTCTCCCCAAAGTCAGTGATGTCTCACAAGTCACAAGGTGAGGTGAAATTGATTTTGTGACTTTTTCGAATTCTGCCGCTCAGTCACAACTTGTGAGAGTCACAAAAATAATCGAAACTGTGATCTCCTTCAGAGCAGGTCACAACTCATAAATTTTTAAAGTTTCTTGGATTGATTCAGTATATTTTGTAAAAAAAATTTCTAGATTTGTGAATAATTGTGAGTACCTACACAAAAATGGAAGTGGACTTTGTTCTAGTAAATATTATTGCTAATCTTTCCCACGAAAATGAAAAGTAATATTTTTACATAAACAAACATTTTTTTAAGAAACTAATCGTATCAAGAAGTTTGCACCGCCGACAAGGATTTTAAAAACTTTGATAGATACAAATGATCCATTGCCATTCGCTCTCCAAAACAATACATTTATAAAGAAATTTCTTCGTTTTGAATAATCAGCTGTTCAAATAATGACACTTACAAATCTCACTATGCTATGGTGAGTTTTGTTGTGAGTTCTCTTGTGACGATTAGGGGGAGAATACCAAAATGTTAGCGAATCACAACAATCCTCACAAGGAATAGTCACAAGAGCTTGTGACTTGTGACTCCTCACAAGGGGGAGAATCGGGCTGTATAAGTGGCAAAAACTAATTTTTTTAATACATTGAAGTCGTAGTCATCATCCAGTTCATGGCTTGACAGATGGAGAACGATCTATATTTTGATATAGTGAATGCTAAAAGTATATTTTGATATAATAAAGAATATCTTATTCGATAATTAAAATAATTATATGGTATGACAGATAAGGGACAAATTAAATTTTGACGTATCGAGAATATTTGCCCTGAAGAACATTTTTTGGATTTTTTGCGAGCATAAAATAAAATGTTATCGTCCTTCAATAACGTGAAGTGGATTTTTTAAGACATCAAATGAACCCGCTATGAAATTTTACACCGGTTGATTTTTCTTTCGTCTTTTTCACATATTTAGGCCTATTCGGCGAAAACTTTTATTCTTCTACTCTGTTATTCTGCTATGAATTTCCATATAAATGTTTGAGCTGTCAACAAATCTTTTATGAATTTTAATTTTGGTATTCAGCACGCTAAAATCTTATATAAAATCTGCTAAGAAAACTTTTATGAACTGTCAAACGTTCGAACACAGAAAAAATCTTTTACGAATGGCATTTTTGGTATTCAGCATGCCAAAATCTTTTATGAAATCTGCTAAAAATCATAAAAGAATAAAAGACAAACTTGTGTGACTTTTATCATAAAAGATTTTAAAAAGTACACAGGTGCATCAAGTAATAATGAATATTTATCTTTTATTTCGTCAATGAAATGTTCTTTAAAGGAGACAAATGAAAGAAAATATATCAAAACATATATCATATAAACATATAAGTAGAGTATGGTCATGGTATTCTCAGAAACATATGAGATAAAATCGTGTTCCATTGTATGGATACCCACAGGCTAGGCGCGCACATTCCATTTTAGTTGCACACCTGTTTGGTAGCTTATAGAAAACAGATGAACTACTTAGTTGAATGTCCGCGCAGGTGCATATAATTATATGTTACACAAAATGGCCTTAGGCTAGGCGCGCACATTCAATTTTTAGTTTCGCAACTGTTTGGTTCGAGCAACTAAAAGTTTGTGTTTTGATACAAAATAAGCGATTGCCTAAAATGAGTTCGCTATTCTGTGTAACATACAATTATATGCACCTGCGCGGACATTCAACTAAATAGTTCATCTGTTTTCTATAAGCAACCAAACAGTTGTACAACTAAAAATTGAATGTGCGCGCAATCATTTAGTTTGTGTCAAAACAAAAACTATTTAGTTGCTCGAACCAAGCAGTTTCGAAACTAAAAATTGAATGTGCGCGCCTAGCCTAAGAGTTTACTTTTTTGTTCGTCATCCATTTCAATTATGTCAGATGAAATATTTTACATAATCACAGCTGATTATGATAACAGATTTAGTTCAGTTTTATAACAGATCTCGTTTTCGAAGTAACATAAGGCCAGGCGCGCACATTCAATTTTTAGTTTCGCAACTGTTTAGTTGCTAAAATGAAACATATGGGCTTATATGGGACACCACGCACTTAAAGCAACTCGATTCGAGCAACTAAAAAGTTTGTGTTCTGACACAAACTAAACGATTGCCTAAAATTAATTCGTAATAGTTGAGCTTTTTTCCATAAGCGCAAGAGAGAAAAGAGTGTGAGCGTGAGTAAAGAGTTGCCAGTGCGCGGTTCTCTTTCAACTAGTGATTAAACTATTTGATTTCGATCACAGTTGCCAGTGCGCGGCTAGCCTAACAGACTTTAATAAAAGTTCGAACCTCTGAATACCAATCATAAAAGATCTTTTAAGGTGGAAATCTTTTATGATTCATAACAGAAAATCTATAGCAGAATAACAAATGTGGCAGAATAGGCCTAATTGGTCGAGAGGTGAAGAAATGTTGAGGGATTGAATTAAGTTCTAGCCAGCAATGGAAAGTAATAAAATCGAGATTTCAGTACTTAAAAGGTGCGTTTTATTATCCACAAATCTATCTGGATCCGGATCTGGATTATCCCTTGAAAATAAAACGATATGGATCTTAGCGACATAAGTGTTATAAGCCCGTCTCTTTTTATCCTTGGGTTTGTAAATTTTAAATTATGTGTTGTCTTTTTTTCTTCACACTATAGCTTACACTACCTTACCATAAAAAGCCATCTACTCGCCAGTGTAAGAACTAATTTTTGGATCTATGAAATAGATCCCGATAGAAAACAGGATCCCAAATTGTTTTTGTAATACATGTTAAAACTTAATCCAGATCCGGATCCAGATAGATTTGTGAATAATAAAACGCACCTAAAGTCTCCAATGTAAACACGATGTCGTAAGTACGCAATATTTACAATGTAAACATGGTGTAAGGAAGGTTGCTACAGGGAACGTGTAACCGTAACGTGTAACCGTAACGTACCTGTAACGTTTAAGTTTTACACACGTTTTCAATTCACTCTACTGCCGGGAAAGATGTTTACACATCAAAAACTAAAACCAAGTATGTACATATGTATATGTATACTGTAGTAAGTAAGTACATTATGTATGTATGTAATATAATTTTTGTTTTGTTTTGTTGTAACAAGTTGAAACTCGCAGGAGTCCAGATATATTTCAATTGTTATGGTTGAAAACTAGAGGCAACCCGAATGCGACGGTATACAACTTCTTGCCGTCCGGCGTCTGCGTGACCTTGCCGCACGGAAACGAGCTTCAACGTCGAAGCAACTTCTCTGATCGAGATGTTCAAGTGAACGCCCGGGGTTTCGTATATTATCTGCCGCGACGCTGATGATCTCTCTCTCTCCCTCACTTTCTTTAGTGCACTACATACTTACATAATGTAGAACTGTGTTTGTTAAACTTAATAAAATTTATTCTATATGTATAACAGTTCGTTTTTCTTTATTAACAGTCTATGTCCGATTATCCAATTAATTCGGATAATCGGCGTTCTACTGTATACCTATTGTTCGATAATAAGCTAGACAACTGTTGTTGTATAATTTGTTCTGAAGCTTCCTCTGCCTGTTCAGGTATTTCATTTATACTATGTATATATCTTTGCATAATGGATTTTAGTTCGTCTTTTATAATTCGTTTTTCGGCTTCGTTGAATTGAATTAATTTGTTGGCTGGCGGGAACAAAAAAAGGCGATTTTATGTAGTATTGTTAAATTTACTATAACAGTGGCGCCCAAAAAATGGTTTAGTTCAGTTTTAAAGTTTGCAATTACGTCGACATCATCAGAATTTTTGTTCTTAAAACTAAATTATTGTAATCAATAAGGAATATTACTCTAATTCAAATTAATCATCAGAATTAACAACACATTGTTTTTTTTAAGCTATGAATGTGGGCAATTACTAAATGAAGAAATGCATAGTTTTCGCTTTCTAACTCTGTTGAGGTTTTACCAAAAGGTCTTAAAATTTTAGTTAATGCACTAATTTGACTCAAATTAATGTTTGCAATTCAGTTTTTTCTTGCAATATGTTTGAGATTTCTAGCCAGTTTTGTTTTCAATAGAATCTAATAAATAGAACATTGTGTTCTATTTTGTACTGACACTACTTTTCAGAGACGTGTTTAAGGGTGAATTTAAACCTGATTTCTTAAAATATTTTACAAGTTTGGTGCACATATTATTTAAATCAGAAATTGGCACGTTTTCTCTAATAGATTTTTCTACGGCATTATGATTTAAATGGTTGATATAGAATATATTATTAAATGACCGGAAAGCGGCAATCATATTTGCTCGTCGGTCCTTTACTATAATGAACATGTTATTTTGGTCGCAATCAAACTCACTTAAAATATTACTGATTTTGGTCTTGATGTTTTGAGCTACAAAATCAACAAAATTATTTGGTAGTAGGTAGGTATACTTAAAAATAACTTTGAAACTAACTTACCTGTACAGGATTCACCCTTCATAGATTTTAAACCTAGTAATCTAGATTTAAACTTTCCATCCTTAACATAGTGAATTGTTTATGATATATATGATGGTCTTAAGAAGTTTTCTGTCCAAATATCTGATGTTAGTCCATATCCATTCTTTTAAATAATTTTTATTTCTGCCTTTATAATATTAAAGTATTTGCTGTTCAAATTTTGTATGTTTCGTGAAACTGTTGTTGGGTGTGGTAGTAAGTCAAGGAAGTCTTCAACATCCACATTTTTTCCTTATTTGGCAAGACCACAATATTCGACAAGTTTAAAAGATCGGCAATTTTCTACTGCCCACTTTGTAACTGCATATACATTTTTTATCTTCAGTGTCAACTTTAATTTTTTCAATCGAAGTATGAGTTTTGGATTTTTGTAACACATAGCACTTATGCAAATATTTTGCAAAGTAAAGTGTTTTGTTAAAGTCAACTTCAATAGTGCAATATGAATGTTTTTTTTTAAAAGTGCAATATAAATGTATATTTATTGTTGTGTTCTTTTGAGAATGTCATAATTGTTTTAACCATAACATCAACGGCTTCCATATTTTTCTAATTGTTCTCAGATTGAAATAAAAATAAAATAAATATATCCTAAAGATGTCTATAATCATAGACGAAACGTCGATAAAATAAACAATATTTGTCTTTCATTTGATTGAAATCAACACTGGCCTAAAGCCCATAATACAACATATCTAACTATAATTGGCAAAATTTCTCAAAATATAATAATATAAACCCAAATTATACAGGGGAAAGAGGAGATTTGAAATAAGAGAAAAAAAGAAAACTTTAAATTACTATAAAAACCATTATTTTAGGGAATCGCTCTTTACAACGAAATTAAGGTATAAGATAAATCATGGAAAAACTTACGGTATCAGTCACCCATCTCACAGAGGCTATGAACTCAGGCCTCGATCAATTAAGAGTGATTCCAAAGAAGTTTGGCAAGGGCGACTTCGTCCTCGTTGCTGCTAAGTCCCCTATTACACGATGTCTCACGAGACGAGGCTCACGTAAGTGCGAAAAAGAAAGCAGATATGAGGGAATGAGATGCAAAACAATATTCCCGTTGAGTACCGGTACCGGGCTGATTTTTAGTAGTCTCATTTTGACGTTTCTTTTTCTCATATTCGTTTTATGTTGTGTTGTGCATTAAAAAATACGAACAACTGTCAAATTTGAGACATGAGTCTCATGAGACATGAGTCAACGTGTAATACTACGTTTTCACCAAGAGTAAATCCGGGATTTAAGTGGATTTACCATAAATCTTCTTTAAATCTCGAAGATTTACCATACAAATTTATTTCGTAAATCTAGTAGATTATAAATAAATCTCTACTAAATCTTCATAGGATCGATCGGTCGAAGTTCGAACTGACCTAACATCCATACTAAGTGCTAAGCTATCTCGATGATTTTTCATCGTTTGGCACAAATGAAACTTTCTTTCTCTCGCTTCTACTTTATAAGAAAAATTGAAACAACATTAGCACTTTGATAGATGCTGTCAAAGTTAATCTTCTTATTAATCTTTTTTGTCTCTGGGAATAATTAAGTGAAATTTGGAACATATTATCTTTGATATATAATGAATCATTTATTATACAATTTTTCAAAATCCATTTTGTTTTTTTAGTACTCAAAGCTAATTCAAAGTTCAAAAATGTGTGTGTACTGACGTACGCGCGCTTGAAGTAAAACTTCTTTTCCCAAAAGCAAAGCCTCTATACGATTCTTGTGCTTTTTGGAAACATAAAAAAAACTATTTAAAAGTAGTTTTAGTATTGTCTTGTAAATTGCAAGATGTCAAAACCACTTCCAAATACATTGTTTTTAAATAGATATTTCTTCGAATTTAAAATGATGTAATGAACAGTGGGATGAGGTGGTAATTCCCATAGTTGGCAGCTCTGGCAAATTTTTTTACCCTCAGCGTAGCTCATTTGGGTGGGGTAGTTGCTGCAACTAATTTCTGTTCACTCAAATATTTCCTGCCAGAAAATTGAGGAGATACCGCAGAGAAAAAAAACAACAAGGAAATCAGTTCCAAACATATTTCCATAAAATACCACAGATGTTACGTCGTCTTAAGTAGTTTAATAAAATAACTACATGGCAACCCTTATCCTACAGTGAGACATTGCTGCCCCACCTCATCGCTATGCTCTGGCCTTATTTAGAGCATAGCCCCAAATAACGACCTATCCCATGACTACTCTTCTTGACTTTTACTACCACTTTCCCATTTTACCAACTTAGTTCATCATCGTAATAAAACATTATCAATGGTACAATTTTAAATATTTATTAAAGAATATTATTACTTGAATTGTTAAATATTTAATCAAAATGAAATTTAAATAAAAGATGTGAAGAAACAAACAAAAATTATTACGAGACAAAAAGAAACAAAAACCAAAATTAAATTAAAGAAAAGTATTGGATTCAAAATAATAACTACGTTAAAAACTATGACTGACACAATAAAAAAGAAACTATGATTTGAACAAAAAAAAAAATATATGAGTGTTTGCATGAGAGGAATCTTATCAAGAATTCATGAAAAAATATCAAGGATATAACTACTCACGTTTAATCTTCTTGTTACTACTTGATCGATGATCCAACGATATGCGCACATTGAAGGTCTCGACGACTTGATTTCATTAACTATCCTCTTTTGCACTCACTTTCACATTATCAAAATCTTACAATTTACAATTAATTAAATTATTATTATTATTTTTTTTTGTTAAAGGTCGAAAAACAAAATTTAAGATTCTAAAACAAAAAAAGTTAATTGTCTTGAGATGTGACGCATTTAAAAGATAACTGTCTTGATTCTTGAAAAGACTCAAGAATTGAGGAATCCTTCACCACATAAAAATCTTCCTTTTTCTTTCAAAAATTAATTTTGACTTCATATATTCAAAGGGCGAATATGCTCTCGGATGTTAAAAAAAAAAGGTGAATCATATTTTTCCCTGATTGGAAAAACTGCTGGGACATATATATCAGCTTCTAGAAATGACAAAGAAAATCATTTTATCTGGAAAGTAATTCAATCTGATGTAAAAAAAATATCTACTATTTATTGTGCTGCTGAGCCCAATTGGCTTGAACCAATGTAAATGTATATTCGCCGCTTTTTCAATATTCAGGGAAGAATGTTCTTTTTTTTCGCAAAGCATTGAATTCATCAAAAAAATTGAAATTTTTTTTGTCCGAAAGATGTTTTTTACTCGGCTAATGTGATCCGAATGTGAAAATATTAATTTGTCTCCAACTGAGCAAAATTCATTGACGTCTGGATTTTTTTTTTATCCTTATGCAGAGTGTTTTTTTGATAATTCTGTGCAAAGTAGTTTTATGTTAGTTCATCACAATGATTTGCAAAATAAATTAGGAGGTTTAAATTGGAACTCAAAACTGATTAAATTATACAAATGATGCAATTAGTTTTGGCATGATCACTTTGGTCTATCTGCCGTTTTCTTGAATTATTATTATTTCTTGAATATTAAGAAAATCATGTATAACTTGCTTCTTACCAAAAGTGAGCAAAATGATTGGCGCTCTTTTTGACGCACAGATGCCGCTTTTTTGACGAACAGATGGCGCTCTTTATGACGCACAGATGTCGCTTTTTTAATGCGCATGATTACTAAGCTGGGTGCACATCATAAATCGTGAAAGGACACTAATACAATACTAGCCGTTTCTTAGTTCATTTTAATCTTCGCTTAAATTTTTCAGATTTTGACTTTGAAATACGATTGAAAACGACAGACAAAAGTTTTTATAACTCCCCAGTTATAGCTATCATTGAAATGCATCATTGAAAATTTGCATTACCATTTTTAAGGCGAATAAAAAAAAATGCAATGGCTTTAATTGATACCAAAATGAAGGTAATGAGTAGTAGAATTTTAACACTATAAAATACAAAATTCTGATTTGAACTTTCTTTTAAATCCAATTTTATTATTTTACTGATAGAAATCAATCTCAATGAACAGCTGATTTTCATTTCTTTAATGTTCTCAAATGTCAGTTTTCCTTTCAATGATCAACTATAACCTCAAATGCATAGAATTGGTTGTAATCAGCCATTGACAGGGTCTTTTACTGAAACAAATCTTTCAATGATTTGATTCAATGTCAAAAAAATGAAGTTAGCATTCCATTGACTTGTTCCAATGATGCATTTCAATGAAATCTATAACTGCGGCCTAATTATGTCCGATTAGTAATGTGAAGAGAACACGAAACGAGAGCGAGACATGATTCACTGTCACCTTTACGTTGTTATAAAATCGTTCCGCAATTCCAGGCCTGAAGTGTAAATTCAATTTTTATTTTCCAAACTGTTTGGTCCTTATGTTTCATCTCAGCAACCAACAGATGTGAACTAAGGCAAGAGTACGATAACTTAGGCGCCAAGAAATTATAACGGTTTTTTGTAGAACAGTTCAATACAAGTATTTTTTACTATGGGAGGGGGGGGTCTATTTCCCCCCGTTTGGGCGGGAGGGGCAATTTTATAAAAAAGGTACTAAAATGGAAACAAAAATATAAAAAAATAACGGTAATACTTACAATTAAGTATTATACCTTTTTTTAAAGCCAATACTCTGATCTATTAGATATTTTTTAAATCAAGTAGAATCTATGCACAGTTTTTGAAAAAACGAGTTTTAAACTCAAATTTTGGTGAAAAAAAACATAAAAAAAAAGTTTAAAGTTTAATTTTTCAAAACTGCAAAGTTATATATTATTATTTTTCCTAAAATTCGTTGCTCTAATATATTCTTATTCAAAAACTGAAAACTAGATGATTTTATGTCGTCTAGTTTTTGAGAAAATTGAAAATAACTAAAACTACTTTTTTATGGGATATTTGCTTTTTTTGCTTGCTTACGCATTACGGCGTATAAACAGTGAGATATGTATGGGGGGGCATGCTGCCCCCCTGCAACCCCCCTGCCTGGGCACACTATAGGATTTGGGGTAGGTGCGAGGTTGGGTGTATGCAACGTTTCTTTTGCATTTACAGAATCTGGATTTAAAGAAACTTTGAATTTACCCTATGGTCTATATCCAATGTCTACTAAATGTATGTATGTACGTAGCCCAAAGTTGCACATTTAAAATGTTCAGACATGAAAATTTAATACATTATGAAAAATTCGCATTACCTAGGTACTACTGTACGAATGCAGCAAATTTATATAATTCCTTAATTAATATGTATGTTTATTATTTGTGTCTAACTTTTTAATGCTAATGTGGTATAGGTTATTGTTTACCAAGGTCATTCGTTATTCAACTTTTGTAAGAGTGAAGTATTTTTTTCTTTGAATAAAGAATGGCCACTAAGCATGCACTACTTCATCCTAAATTAAATAACTTTTCAATATTTCAAAAAAAATATTTCAAAAGCATCGCGTTCTTAGAAGAAATTGGTCTAATTCCAACTAAAGCGTCAACTCCCCTCAACTCCAACTCAAAAAGGTGACAAAAATTGTAAGAATACAATATTATTATTATTATTTATTCATCAACCAGAGCATATTATACTCTTACAGACTAAGATACATAAGTAAATATATAGTTACAAATTTGTAGGTGGGTATATAAAATTCAAATTACATTTAAGTTAATCTTTTATTTTAATAAATAACGTTACTTAAATTTTGCTTAAAACTAATGATTTAAAAGTTTCTCTGGTGCAATCCATATAAAAGTTAATCTCAGAGCAATAAACCCATCTATCGGCACATTTTTCCATGGGCCTCAATATTGGCTAGAGATTCGGGAGGTACTTGCTATAATTTTTTTTTGTGATCAAAATACCTGTAAACACGGTTTTAATACATTGAACATTGAAAAATTGACTTGACTATTTTTAAGTAACACCTGAATTACTCACAAACTGACTGACTGAGACGCGAAATGCCATGCAATTCTACCTCCTCTGATGCATTCTTGGTAACCCTAAATGATTTGCTGTACTTTACCTACAAATGAACCACATTAACATTAATCCTCAAAATGAAATCACCGTTGTTAAATACCAAAAATCAAAAATTTCATAAAAAGTAGTTTTAGTAATTTTCGATTTTCTCAAAAACTAGAAGGGACAAAACCATTCGTGTTTTTGTGTTCGATTCAGAATTAATAGTAGCATTGACCACGAAAAGCCAATTAAGCACTTCATTTTACAATTTTTAAAAAAAATTGGTCTAAACTTTTTTTTTTTCATTTTTTTTAACAAAATTTTGAGTTTGCATGCAAATTTTTCAAAAACTATTGACATAAATAATTTAATTTAAATTTACGATTATAGAACGGACTTCTGGCTTTCAAAACCGGTATAGTATTTTATTGTAAGTGTTGCCGTTGTTTTTTAATATTTTTTTTTTTCAATTTAAGTCATTTTTTCTAAAATAGCCCCTACCTCCTAAACGGGGCGAGATAGACCCCCCCCCTCCCATAGTAAAAAACGCTTGTATTTGATCCTTCTACAAAAATCCGTTATCAATTTTTGGCGCCTAAGTTATCGTACTCTCCCCTGAACTAAAAATTGAATGTGCGTGACTGTTCTTACATACTTCATTTATTAATTTAATTTAAAGTGACGACGAGGAATGCTTAATTATGTACGTATGTATATCCTCGTCTGCTTTCATAGTTTGAAACTGATTTTACAATAACGACGATGTTTCATTACGCTCACATCTCTTTTTTCTTATCTCATTGTGTTGGAGTCTAAAGATTTTAAAATTGTAGGCAATGCTAATTTAATTTTGACACAGAATTTAAAATTCTTCGCGTATGGCAATGCTAGTTTATATTTGACAACAGAAAGCAATACAGCAGATAGTTTATTTACAAGTGTATTTTTTTTATA
This sequence comes from Philhelius festivus, assembly GCA_963931855.1. Taxonomy (NCBI): domain Eukaryota; kingdom Metazoa; phylum Arthropoda; class Insecta; order Diptera; family Syrphidae; genus Philhelius; species Philhelius festivus. Next base: position 127,390,667 of record OZ007556.1, on the reverse strand, counting down.
TTTCGCTTTAAGTATTTTGTAAATTTTATTGCTTATTTTTCAATTTAAATAGTATATAAGTATTCAGTATTGTTTAGGTTAAAGTGTTTTATGTTTTAAATAAATAAAACTATAAAAAATATATATTTGCTTATGTTTTTTGTGCAAAGGAAAGTGGTCTTCGATCGAGAAATTACTCGGCCACATAATTCATTGAAAAAATGCTTCTTTATCTAATATTTTAATGAAATTATTTTTCTAATTGTTTTGTAGGTTAGTTGTTGTGGTTGTGCAATTAAAAGAACATTCTCTTTCGGCAGTAAAAGGTGTTTTTAAAGTGTTTAAATAACCTCTAACAAAGTTCGAACAATAATTGTAAGAACCATGTCGCTTAAGCGTGTCGTTTTGACATGTCACTGACAGCTCCATAGAAAATTTTTTACCCCCAACGCCGGAAAAGAAGTTTTACTTCAAAAATTTAATTTTGGCCAACCAAAATGTCGATTTTCGTTTTAAATTTTGTTTTTATTTATTTTTTTTTTGTACTTGTTTTATACACATTATGATGAATATATGAACAATAAACTATACTATAACAACCAAAAATAAAACAATTAAAGCAATGAAAAAAGGTTATATAAATAAAAAATCCTTGCAAAAAACCAACAAATAATTGGTTAAAATTAATAAATACGATTGCAAAAAAAAAACTTAATTCTGTGGTAGCTGTAAAGCTTCTTCAAAGAGCTCTTTCGATTCAGATGTATTTTGTTTTCTTATACTTGATATAAGAGGATCTGATGTCAATAATAAGCGATGAATGCGTTTTCATTTTTAGGTTTGGCTTTCACTTCTATTAATAAGTTCATTTCTTTTAGTTTTTCCTCAAACACTGTTCAAACAGAACAAGAATTTGTTTCCGTTAAGACTTGACCAACTTTTCCGTCGATCATTGCTAAAAACAATTCATGTTGTATTTTATCAACTTCTTCATTTTCATCGTTCATTGTTTTGGTTTTGTATGTCGTTCACAACTTCTTTATTTTTGTCGGGTGTTTCTTTTGAAAACTCATAGTTTGAAAAGCCATAGTTCCATCTAAATAAAAAAACTAAATAAATAACCGAATTATGAGTAGTAATCATCAACAAAAAAAAAAAATAAAGTATGTGATTAGTAAAAAAGGGCACCAAGTACCCCTTTCGCTTCATCTACTTCCCTGGTTACTTTAAGACATTACATATCTCTAGACTGAATAACTCAGTCACAGAAGAAAATGTTATTAATTATATTGCCCGAAAATTAGATCTGCCAACTACAAGCTTAGTCTGCCATAAATTGATTAAAAAAGAAGCAGATATGTCATCATTGCATTATATTAATTTTAAACTCGGCATTCCAACTGCGTTATTTAATGACGCCCTTCAATCATCCATCTGGCCAGTTGGAGTTCAGATTAAAAAATTTGAATATCGTTCAAAAAACGCATCGAACTCAATCCCACAGGTTTTAACCTGAAGAATAATGTTGATGATTCATCTTTGATTAAAAATGGTCTCTCCATATTTTATCATAATGCTGGTGGTATGAGGACAAAATCTAATGAATTTTTTATTGCTGCTGCTGATTGTTCCTATGACGTCATCGCTCTCACTGAGACATGGTTAAATAGTAATTTTCTATCAACTGAATATTTTTCATCTGAATTCAACGTTTATCGAAAAGATCGTTCATCGGAATTAACTGGATTAAGTAGAGGTGGAGGTGTACTATTCGCTATTAGATCTATTTATTCAAGCTTAGAAATTAATTTATATAATACTTCAATTGAACAAATTTGTGTACGTATTGATTTACCTACTTATCATTCTTCTTTGGAACGTAAGAATATTCACTTATACTGTTTTCTTTCATATATACCACCATTATCTGATAGTTCAATTTATGATGCTCATATTAAAAATATAGAGTACATTTTAAAAAATATTGTAGATGAGAAGTCATACTGGATAGTTTTGGGTGATTTCAATTTGTCGGATATTAAATGGGTATTTTCTAACGATGAGAAACTTATGTTTCCTTATAATGTTAATAAAAATTTTGAATGTAACGTTATTGACAGCTTAACTTCATTGAATATGTATCAAATTAACAATATTTATAACTCCATTGATCGCATTTTAGATTTAATTTTTATTGATAAAAATCTTGAAGCTCACTTAGATGAAGCCAATTTTAATTTACTTGAGAACAGTGTTCATCATAAAGCACTTGAGATCAATTTCAATTTGTCAGTTTTAATTGAATTAAATTGCTCCTGTAACTTTGAAATGAAATATGACTTTAAAAATGCCGATTTCATATCAATGAATAATTATTTTGAATCGATTGATTGGAAACTTGTTTTTGATTATAATGAATTGGAACTAGCTTTTTCTGTGTTTCGGAACATTTTAGATTCTGCCATTTCACGTTTTGTTCCTACTAAACATTTTAAAAAATCGAAAAGACCAGTTTGGTTTAATAAAAGTTTATCGAGGTTGAAAAATATTATGAGTAAACTACATAAAAAAAGTAAGATTGCTGCTTCTTTTCGACAGCAATTTCATCAAACCCGAAGAGAATATGAATTTTTGAAAAAATTTGTTTATAGACAATATTTATGGTCTCTAGAGTCGAACATTAAAACCAATTCTAAATGTTTTTGGTCATTTTTAAACACGAAGCGTAAATCTTTAGGATTTCCATCTAATATGTCGTATAAAGGCATCTCATTTGACAATCTCAATGATATTTGCAACAATTTTGCATCTTTTTTTCAAGCAAATTTTTGTGATTTAAAAATTGTTAATAATGAAATTGGAGATAACAAAAGTTATAATTTCGTAGCTGGTTCTCTTTTCTTGTCTATTGAAGATGTACAAGAGGCACTGTCATCTCTTGATAACAGCTTTTCTGTAGCACCGGATAATATTCCACCACTTCTTCTAAAAAATTGTAAGTTATATCTTGCTTCTCCATTGTGTTATATATTCAACCTTTCTTTGAAACAAGGTGTGTTTCTGGATACCTGGAAACATTCCTTTATAACACCCTTGCATAAATCTGGCTCAAAATGTTCCATTGAAAATTACAGACCAATTGCCAAACTTCAGCTTTTACCTAAGCTTTTTGAAGCCATAGTAAAAAACAAGCTTTATAGTCTGGTTAAAAATCTTGTATCAGAAAACCAACATGGATTTATGAGTGGAAGATCGACTGCTACTAACCTGTCTTTATTTACCACTTACTGTCTTCATTGTTTGGAAGAACGATATCAATGTGATGTTATTTACACTGACTTTTCCAAAGCTTTCGATCGTGTGCAGCATAACATTTAAGTAAAAAAACTTGAACTATTTGGTTTTCACTCCTCACTTTTAAACTGGCTTCAAAGCTACTTAGTAGGGCGTAAACAATATGTCAAGGTTGGTAATGTCTTATCAAAAGAAATTGAAAATTTTTCCGGGGTACCCCAATGCAGTCATCTTGGACCACTTCTTTTCATTCTCTTCATTAACGATTTGCCTAATTGCATTTCAAATTCGAACTTTTTATTATATGCTGATGATCTCAAGATTTTCAAATGTATAAAAACACCATTGGATGCGGCTAGTATTCAAATGGATCTTAATAATATAATTAACTGGTGTAACCGAAATGGATTATTTTTCAATGTAAATAAATGCAGTGTTGTGACATATTCAAGAATTCATTGCCCAATAAACTATGAATACAAAATTGATGATATCTGTCTGCAAAGATTTATGAACCAAAAAGATTTGGGAGTTATTTTTGATTCCAAAATGACTTTTTCAATTCAAATTGATCAAGTAATATCTAGAGCAAATTCGATGCTGGGATTTTTAATGAGAAATTCGAAATTATTTGAAGATCCATATACTCTTAAGAGTCTTTATTTGTCGATTGTCAGACCAATATTAGAATATTGTTGCATAATTTGGAGCCCGTATACGCAAATAAGTGTTTTCAGAATAGAAAAAATTCAAAAGCGATTTATCAAGTTCGCATTGCGAAAAACTTTTAGAGGAGTTAATCTGCCGCCTTATGAAACTAGATGTACTTTAATTGATTTAAAATCTCTTGAATTTAGAAGAAAATTAAGTTCTGCTCTCTTTGCGTTTGATGTCTTAAACTCTAATATTGATTGCCCGATGTTACTTTCTATGTATAATATCTATGCTCCTTCTCGTTTTTTGCGACCTAGAGATGAAATCTTCTTAAATGTTCCTTTCCACAATACAAATTATGCTAAAAATAACCCAATCACTAGTTCTTGTGTTGCTTTAAATGATTTTTATGTTGCCATAGATTTTAATAAAACTAAATTTAATATTAAGAAAGATATATCGAATTCATTGTAATTATTATGTAATTGTTATTATTTATATTATTTTTCTACACAAGTATATTTTTAAATTAAAATTATATTAAATTAAAATTATGAGAGTCACTATAAAGTTTTTGTAACTTGATTGGCAAATAAACAAATAAAAGTTGCACTTGCATTAAAGAAGCCCATTCATTTGAGAAACATCCATATTTAACGGAATCATTCGATTGCGAGTATAAAGCTAAGTGTACACGATTGGTAGATCTTACAATATTGTCAGATCTGTGAGTGAAAAACATGCTTACAATGTCTTACAACCGTCTAGTCTTACAATTAATTGTTAGAAAATTTGTCTGACAATTAATTGTTAGATCATTGTCTGACAATTAATTGTAAGAAATCTGACAATCATGTGTACGCTAGCTGACAATCGTGTAATCTTCCAATTAATTGTCAGAAAATGTATCTGACAATTAATTGTAAAACGGTAAATTGTAATGTATTTGATAATCGTGTACACACACAAATTATTGTCAGGCCTGCCAATTTTTATCGTTGTCTGACGTTTCTGACAATGAAGAAATTGTAAGATGTTCGTTTTTTAGCATCATACTATTTTTTCATTGTCAGAGAATTTGCAGCCAAGGTTCAATTGTCACAGTTTCCATAACCAACAAAAACTGACAATTAATTGTGTGTGTACACGGTTGGTAGAAAATCTACCAATCTCTTACAATTAATTGGTTGGTATTAAGCCGGCTATCTGAAAATAAATTGTCAGCCAACTTCTGACAATAAATTGTAAGAGATTGGTAGATTTTCTACCAACCGTGTACAGACACAACTTAATTGTCAGCTCATTGGTAGAAATTTGTCAGACATTGTCAGGTCTTACAATATTGTAAGATCTACCAATCGTGTACACTTAGCTTAAAAACTGAGTTTGTCAAAAAAAAAAAAACAAAATAAAGCTTATGAGAGTTTTTTTTGCTCGTACTTTATGGAACATATATTGCCATTGTTCAAAAAAGGCATAATAGGAGTAAAAATGTTTTGGTGTGCCGTCTTACTAATGCATTTAGGATAAAATGCACTATGAAAGAAAACAGCGCAAGACAGCGCAACCATTTAAAACCTTAATCAAAGATGAAAACAAAGGAAAAAAAAGCATGGTAATAGGGTAAGCTGGGGTACATTTGACACCGTTGCACATTTTACTTTGCGTTTTTCGGTATGATCGTACCTTTAAAAAAGAAAAGTTTGGATGAAGGAAGTAGCTTAGTTTGATTTAAAGAAACGTTATGAAATTTGGCAGCCTTTCTTTAACTCTTCGCGGATTTAATTTTTGATCACCGGTAAGTAAGCGATTTGTGAACCTAATAAAATAATTTTTTTTTATCGCGAATCAATATTATGATAGTACTATGCTTAAAGTTTAATATATTGAAGCCAGTTTTGTGAAAATATAATATTAGTTATTAAAAAAAAATTAAATTAAAAAGTTCCTTCGGGGCACCTTTGACTTTTGCAAGAAATATTTGTTTGACGTTGATTTTGGGAAATTATATATTAAATAAATTATTTAAAAAATGTCGATATCGATAAATTTGAATTTAGATTTATATGGACTGATTTTTTATGCTTATAAATGAAATAATTTATGTTTTTTTTTTTCTTGTTGTTTTTTTTTAGAAAGTGTACTTATTGATTTATTTTTTTGTTATATTGCTTAATAATTTTTTTTTAAATATATTTAATCATTTGTAGGAGAGAAGGGAGTACATTTGAAACTTAGTTTTTTAAAGTATGTATTTCCGAAAACTGTTAATGTATTCCAATGTTTTGTTTTGTATTTGATTTATTGGATTATTCAAGATTATGCTAACATAATTTTTTGTTTTAAAACATTTCCACATTTTAAAGAAAAATATTTTCTAAAAAAAGTCAGTGCCCCGGGCACCTTTGACTTTAAAAGGGGTACATTTGACAATGGTTGATTAAACCGCACATCGTGTGCATTATATTTCTAAAAGTATCAACGGATCCAGCACGTCTGTTGTTTGAATAGTAAAAAAGTGAATTTTTGTTTTTAAACAATTTATTAAACAATATAACAAAAAAATAAATCAATAAGTACACTTTCTAAAAAAAAACAACAAGAAAAAAAAAACATAAATTATTTCATTTATAAGCATAAAAAAATCAGTCCATCAGGGACGAAGCGTCCATATTTTTTTTTTTTTTTTTTTATAATTTACTCACGCTCAAAGGAATATGAATACCCTTTAAATGTTTCAACACAGCGTGGGCGTGAAGTTACGGAAGAGAAAGAAGGATAGGAAAGATGTGTGGCACGATGTTCTGAGACTAAGGTGGTTGTCTCAGATTTTTTATCTCCAGGGATGGCTGCTGAACTAAAGCGGAGAATTGCCGTGTCTTATTTGTATGTCCCTTATAATTCGCATTATTTTATTCGTTTTTCATCCTTGTTAGGCATACTAGTTTAACTCAATCACATGTTGTTAGTGTTATGCCTAAACAACATGTAATGAGTAAACCAGCATCCTATTGATGACAATTTATAGAAGGTTTTAATGGAATTAAAGAAGACATAGACGACGGCAGGAATCGAACCTGTTATATTGAGGTTGACAGGCGAGCACACAATCATCGTGCCACGGCCACCCCTAATATTGAGTGGAATGAGTGCTTCCGTTGAACCATTTGAAAAAATCGTACCTAGCAAGGAATCAAATTCAAAATTCTAAATTGTATTAATATTTTTATTATATTATTTGTATCTATTAATGAATCTTCATTTACTCTGTAAATTACATTCCAACATCATTATGACAACATTATCATCTTTTACTAAAATTACTAAAGGAAATCAAGATCTATCTCTCTGGTTATTACAACTTAAAATGCCACACTGCAAACCAACTGAGAATGCCCAACATCACTCCATTATTTATAATGCTCATGCCCGATTTCACGAAGGACTTTTAAACATTTAACAGGCTTCTAAACCTTAAAATGAGATGTTTTGGTTTCACCAAGCGCTTTTAAATTAAACAAGCTTTTAAACACCCTTATAAACTAAATGCCCATTTTTGGCTCATTAAATTTTAAAAGTGTCATTGAAATGTCATCAGATGTAGAACCATCAGATGTAGAACAACAATTGGTTATAGGTATAGCAGCAGGATTTAGTGTTCAATTTTTGAAAATACAAAATAAATAAATTAATACTAAATATTTAAATGATTTGTTTCTTTATTTCGAAAAAAATATTGATCGTCTTCATCCAATAATAAAGTGCAACACAAAGTTATTCGCTGAGCAAGAATATTCCCGGTTCCCAAAAATACATTATATGACTTCAAAATGTGGTTCCGACTTTCCAACGCATCTGTGGATGAGTTTGTTGAATATGTTTGGTCTTTATTTGGAACCAAAACAAACCCGACAATGCAACAAAAATAAATTAAGTGGTTATTACTTAGCGATTTTATGCCACAGAATGTCAGGATCAGAATCTTTCCAAATATTTTGTGTGCATTTCTTTTTTTTTTTTCATTTCTTGGCATTTGTTTGAACACATAACGCTTTCTCATTTCTTCTCATACATTTCGCTTGTTAGAAAGAAAAAAGGAATTTATTTTTCCCAGGGATGTGAAGAGAACTCAATTTTAACAAAAATTTCCCCAAAATGTCCCTTTTCTAGATTGGTGAAACTAAAATTTTTTAAGAGCCTGATAAAATTTAAGAGGATTTTTGATAAAAGTGCTTTTAGTGTTTGTTTATGAAATCGGCCATCAATCGCATGCCTTATTATCGCCTCCTTAACTCAATTTCAAAATACCCTTCCACTCCAAGTCAACTGAAAATTATACCTACAACATCACTCACCAATATTCACGAAATGCTCAAACAACAATGATTCTCAAACAATTTAGAATGCACAACAGCTGGGCATTCCATTATTTCGCATACATAACTTAGATTTCTACCCAAAGTCAAAATAATTTTGTCTCGTTTCTTGCCTTTTGCCCAATGTGTGAAGAATGAGTTGAGTGAATGCATTACGAGAATTTCCTACAAGAGATAGATAGAAAAACAAAGATGTGTTTATTGAGTTGCTTATTGTCTCAAACTGATAATGAGTTTAATTTCATGGACAAAAGGGGTAGAAAAGTTTTATTTTAATGTAATGTGTGTGCAAATTTGGGTGCAATTCATAACTTCAGAAAACAAACAAATATTAATTTAAAAGGTTGTAGTTTTTTAATTATTTTCGTGTCGATAAATACAATCCAACTGTTTTCTTTTTATTTTTTGTTATTTAAAAAAAAAGTGGTCAAAAATAGTATTTCTAATATTCATATCTGAGGTTTCTTGACATTCCAGTAGAAATATAACTAAAGGTTATTTTAATATCCCGTAATAATAGCATCTGCATCATAATTATTCATGTTTTAAGAGAATTAAATATTTTTTTAGAAATAAATGTGGGCAAGATAGGTTATCTATACTCGTAGCTTAGTTCTCATCAAATCGTATACCTACTTAGATAATTTTGCCTTAAAAGAAAAAGGATAAATCCTTGCGCAAGGCATCAAGCTCTTTTTTTTAATTAGACTTTACTGGAATATATTATTTATGTATATTATTTTATGTGTATTATCATTAAGTGGAATTTAAAAGGTTGGATCTCAAAGGTCTTTCAGTTTTGGTTTAATGTTCAGTGCTTCCGCTATCGAAAAAGTCACGCCTCGTGCCTGCAGTCCATATAAATCTAAATTCAAATTTATCGATATCGACATTTTTTAAATAATTTATTTAATATATAATTTCCCAAAATCAACGTCAAACAAATATTTCTTGCAAAAGTCAAAGGTGCCTCGAAGGAACTTTTTAATTTAATTTTTTTTTAATAACTAATATTATATTTTCACAAAACTGGCTTCAATGTATTAAACTTTAAGCATAGTACTATCATAATATTGATTCGCGATAAAAAAAATTATTTTATTAGGTTCACAAATCGCTTACTTACCGGTGATCAAAAATTAAATCCGCGAAGAGTTAAAGAAAGGCTGCCAAATTTCATAACGTTTCTTTAAATCAAACTAAGCTACTTCCTTCATCCAAACTTTTCTTTTTTAAAGGTACGATCATACCGAAAAACGCAAAGTAAAATGTGCAACGGTGTCAAATGTACCCCAGCTTACCCTATTACCATGCTTTTTTTTCCTTTGTTTTCATCTTTGATTAAGGTTTTAAATGGTTGCGCTGTCTTGCGCTGTTTTCTTTCATAGTGCATTTTATCCTAAATGCATTAGTAAGACGGCACAGCAAAACATTTTTACTCCTATTATGCCTTTTTTGAACAATGGCCATAGCTGGGCATTAACTCGTTAATCCGTTAATCGTTAATTAACGAAGTTAAAATTTTGATTAACGGATTAACTTTTAAGTTAACTTTTAAAAATGTTAACGGACACGTTAAATCCGTTAATCCACGTTAAATCCGTTAATCGTTAATCCAATGCCTACTATTTACCACGCGGCGCAAAAAACAGGTTCAGACAAGTATGAGACAAGTGCCGTGCGGCACGTGCAACGGGTAAAATAAAAACAGCTAGGTACGTATTATATTTTGACGGCGCATGCGAGTGAGGGAACTGCGAAGAGATTCGTTTTGTTTGATCATTTCATTATGCCGGTCGTCCACTATGTGCGCGATAAGTTCAACCAACTTCGTTCAACTTTTTATTCAACTCTTTCGTTGGATAAACGAATTTACAACCTCTTACACTAGTGCAGCAACTTACGTAATTCACGTTGAGCAAGTAAAGTTGAACAAAATGCGTTTGGAACCCTGTACACATAATTGACCAACTTTCCTATACCTATGTTGATTAACCCCGCACACCTAGTTGATCAACTGTTAAAACTTATTCCAGTGTTGAATAGCTCCGTACACCTAGTTGACCAACTTACTCAAATGTTGAACAACCTCGTACATTAGTTGATAAACTTAAAATGTTTCTCAACGTGTTGATCGAACATGTTCAAGTAGCAACACGAGCTCGTACACTACCCGTACACTGGTTGCGCAATTCGTTGAGCAACGGCCAACAACTAGATCCAACCCGTTGGTTGAATAGAATTGAAGGCACCGTACATTAGAGCTGAATGCGTTGAATTCGAAATTTGTGCGTTGATCGCCTAGTGGACGACCGGCATTACTTAGCGCCGGTGCTCAGAGTAAAAAAATATAAAAAATGCAATTTTTATCACATGTTAACGGATTAACGATTAACGTTAACTTGCGTTAATTCTTCCGAAATTTAACGCTTTAACGTTTAACGAAGCTAACTTTTTTAGTAGCGGATTAACGATTAACGAAGTTAACTGTTTGATTAACGGTGCCCAGCTATGACAATGGCAATATATGTTCCATAAAGTACGAGCAAAAAAAACTCTCATAAGCTTTATTTTGTTTTTTTTTGACAAACTCAGTTGTTAAGCTAAGTGTACACGATTGGTAGATCTTACAATATTGTAAGACCTGACAATGTCTGACAAATTTCTACCAATGAGCTGACAATTAAGTTGTGTCTGTACACGGTTGGTAGAAAATCTACCAATCTCTTACAATTTATTGTCAGAAGTTGGCTGACAATTTATTTTCAGATAGCCGGCTTAATACCAACCAATTAATTGTAAGAGATTGGTAGATTTTCTACCAACCGTGTACACACACAATTAATTGTCAGTTTTTGTTGGTTATGGAAACTGTGACAATTGAACCTTGGCTGCAAATTCTCTGAGAATGAAAAAATAGTATGATGCTAAAAAACGAACATCTTACAATTTCTTCATTGTCAGAAACGTCAGACAACGATAAAAATTGGCAGGCCTGACAATAATTTGTGTGTGTACACGATTATCAAATACATTACAATTTACCGTTTTACAATTAATTGTCAGATACATTTTCTGACAATTAATTGGAAGATTACACGATTGTCAGCTAGCGTACACATGATTGTCAGATTTCTTACAATTAATTGTCAGACAATGATCTAACAATTAATTGTCAGACAAATTTTCTAACAATTAATTGTAAGACTAGACGGTTGTAAGATCAATATTGTAAGATCTACCAATCGTGTACACTTAGCTTTATACTCGCAATCGAATGATTCCGTTAAATATGGATGTTTCTCAAATGAATGGGCTTCTTTAATGCAAGTGCAACTTTTATTTGTTTATTTGCCAATCAAGTTACAAAAACTTTATAGTGACTCTCATAATTTTAATTTAATATAATTTTAATTTAAAAATATACTTGTGTAGAAAAATAATATAAATAATAACAATTACATAATAATTACAATGAATTCGATATATCTTTCTTAATATTAAATTTAGTTTTATTAAAATCTATGGCAACATAAAAATCATTTAAAGCAACACAAGAACTAGTGATTGGGTTATTTTTAGCATAATTTGTATTGTGGAAAGGAACATTTAAGAAGATTTCATCTCTAGGTCGCAAAAAACGAGAAGGAGCATAGATATTATACATAGAAAGTAACATCGGGCAATCAATATTAGAGTTTAAGACATCAAACGCAAAGAGAGCAGAACTTAATTTTCTTCTAAATTCAAGAGATTTTAAATCAATTAAAGTACATCTAGTCTCATAAGGCGGCAGATTAACTCCTCTAAAAGTTTTTCGCAATGCGAACTTGATAAATCGCTTTTGAATTTTTTCTATTCTGAAAACACTTATTTGCGTATACGGGCTCCAAATTATGCAACAATATTCTAATATTGGTCTGACAATCGACAAATAAAGACTCTTAAGAGTATATGGATCTTCAAATAATTTCGAATTTCTCATTAAAAATCCCAGCATCGAATTTGCTCTAGATATTACTTGATCAATTTGAATTGAAAAAGTCATTTTGGAATCAAAAATAACTCAGAAATCTTTTTGGTTCATAAATCTTTGCAGACAGATATCATCAATTTTGTATTCATAGTTTATTGGGCAATGAATTCTTGAATATGTCACAACACTGCATTTATTTACATTGAAAAATAATCCATTTCGGTTACACCAGTTAATTATATTATTAAGATCCATTTGAATACTAGCCGCATCCAATGGTGTTTTTATACATTTGAAAATCTTGAGATCATCAGCATATAATAAAAAGTTCGAATTTGAAATGCAATTAGGCAAATCGTTAATGAAGAGAATGAAAAGAAGTGGTCCAAGATGACTGCATTGGGGTACCCCGGAAAAATTTTCAATTTCTTTTGACAAGACATTACCAACCTATTGTTTACGCCCTACTAAGTAGCTTTGAAGCCAGTTTAAAAGTGAGGAGTGAAAACCAAATAGTTCAAGTTTTTTTACTTAAATGTTATGCTGCACACGATCGAAAGCTTTGGAAAAGTCAGTGTAAATAACATCACATTGATATCGTTCTTCCAAACAATGAAGACAGTAAGTGGTAAATAAAGACAGGTTAGTAGCAGTCGATCTTCCACTCATAAATCCATGTTGGTTTTCTGATACAAGATTTTTAACTAGACTATAAAGCTTGTTTTTTACTATGGCTTCAAAAAGCTTAGGTAAAAGCTGAAGTTTGGCAATTGGTCTGTAATTTTCAATGGAACATTTTGAGCCAGATTTATGCAAGGGTGTTATAAAGGAATGTTTCCAGGTATCCAGAAACACACCTTGATTCAAAGAAAGGTTGAATATATAACACAATGGAGAAGCAAGATATAACTTACAATTTTTTAGAAGAAGTGGTGGAATATTATCCGATGCTACAGAAAAGCTGTTATCAAGAGATGACAGTGCCTCTTGTACATCTTCAATAGACAAGAAAAGAGAACCAGCTACGAAATTATAACTTTTGTTATCTCCAATTTCATTATTAACAATTTTTAAATCACAAAAATTTGCTTGAAAAAAAGATGCAAAATTGTTGCAAATATCATTGAGATTGTCAAATGAGATGCCTTTATACGACATATTAGATGGAAATCCTAAAGATTTACGCTTCGTGTTTAAAAATGACCAAAAACATTTAGAATTGGATTTAATGTTCGACTCTAGAGACCATAAATATTGTCTATAAACAAATTTTTTCAAAAATTCATATTCTCTTCGGGTTTGATGAAATTGCTGTCGAAAAGAAGCAGCAATCTTACTTTTTTTATGTAGTTTACTCATAATATTTTTCAACCTCGATAAACTTTTATTAAACCAAACTGGTCTTTTCGATTTTTTAAAATGTTTAGTAGGAACAAAACGTGAAATGGCAGAATCTAAAATGTTCCGAAACACAGAAAAAGCTAGTTCCAATTCATTATAATCAAAAACAAGTTTCCAATCAAACGATTCAAAATAATTATTCATTGATATGAAATCGGCATTTTTAAAGTCATATTTCATTTCAAAGTTACAGGAGCAATTTAATTCAATTAAAACTGACAAATTGAAATTGATCTCAAGTGCTTTATGATGAACACTGTTCTCAAGTAAATTAAAATTGGCTTCATCTAAGTGAGCTTCAAGATTTTTATCAATAAAAATTAAATCTAAAATGCGATCAATGGAGTTATAAATATTGTTAATTTGATACATATTCAATGAAGTTAAGCTGTCAATAACGTTACATTCAAAATTTTTATTAACATTATAAGGAAACATAAGTTTCTCATCGTTAGAAAATACACATTTAATATCCGACAAATTGAAATCACCCAAAACTATCCAGTATGACTTCTCATCTACAATATTTTTTAAAATGTACTCTATATTTTTAATATGAGCATCATAAATTGAACTATCAGATAATGGTGGTATATATGAAAGAAAACAGTATAAGTGAATATTCTTACGTTCCAAAGAAGAATGAAAAAATTCACTTTTTTACTATTCAAACAACAGACGTGCTGGATCCGTTGATACTTTTAGAAATATAATGCACACGATGTGCGGTCTAATCAACCATTGTCAAATGTACCCCTTTTAAAGTCAAAGGTGTCCGGGGCACTTTTGACAAAATGACTTTTTTAGAAAATATTTTTCTTTAAAATGTGGAAATGTTTTAAAACAAAAAATTATGTTAGCATAATCTTGAATAATCCAATAAATCAAATACAAAACAAAACATTGGAATACATTAACAGTTTTCGGAAATACATACTTTAAAAAACTAAGTTTCAAATGTACTCCCTTCTCTCCTACAAATGATTAAATATATTTAAAAAAAATATATTTTTTTAAATTATTTTATTATTGATTTGAAAAGCTCAAATTAAAAGCTTTCCAACGATATACAACACTTGTGTGTTCACATTATGAAACGCGCGAAGAAGACTGTTAAAGACGTTCTTCATTTGGCCATTCAAATAGGGTAGTGTGTGGCGACCACTTCAGGTAGCCATATCCCTAAATCATGCAACTTAATCCATTAAATTTGTATTACAGTACAAAATTTTAGTTTTTCTTGATTCATTTGCATACAAATTTCAGCTCCCACGGAGCTTTACGATTTCAAAATATATAAGAGATATAATAATAGACAGTTTGAACATTTTATATAAGATGCTCAAACGTGTTGGTTAGAGAATAAATTGAACGTTTGAATGTTAATTAATGCTTTATAAAAAGGATATTGAACAAAATTGAAATAAACCGAACAAAACTACCAAACTGAACATCACTACCAAACGGAACCAAATTATTCGAAAGGCACGCATAAGCAAAATAAAAAATAAGTTTTTAGGAAAAATAGTTCGTAGAAAACCAGATCCCAATGATAACAACTCTCAATAATGCATGTGTGTTTTATGGTGGAGTGACTGATAATTGGATCCAAACCTGCCGATTCACCGATTTTGCTTCAAACCTATTTGCCCAACCCAGTTTTTAATAGACTTGGTAATTTTTCAACTCAGTTTAACTCGTTGAATGCACGTAACGAAAGTGATATTTACATTTACAGAAATTGAAATAAAATAAAATAAAAAGATGTTTAAATATAGTATGGATGACTTGTGCTTGTAACGATTCGTAAAGATATTTTTCGTTGGCTTATGACATAGGAGTACATAAGATTTATTGAACTTCCCACTGTTACAGTCAAGTTTTGGTAGAAGAGTGGTTTAAATCTTCGTCTAACTCAAAACATAAAAGGAAATTATATAAAAGTAAATTCACCAAAAAAAATACCAAATATTTTAGCAAATTATTTTTATGATTAAATAATATAATTAAATAATTTTCTTTCATCCTTTTAGCTGATAAAAATGACGAAAAATTCCATCGTCGTGCATCTGTCAAAATGGGTGTACGGGTTATTTACCGCACAGAGGTGCACCATGGAAGTG
The DNA here is from genome assembly GCA_963931855.1 of Philhelius festivus. Taxonomy (NCBI): domain Eukaryota; kingdom Metazoa; phylum Arthropoda; class Insecta; order Diptera; family Syrphidae; genus Philhelius; species Philhelius festivus. The sequence goes on along the minus strand of OZ007556.1, from coordinate 127,374,864 downwards.
CACCTGAAAATTATACAGCTCTTAGCAACAGTCAAACATCTCCGCCAGTTTCAAAAGATCACCTACTTTCGCCTCCATTGCCAGCCGATTCCCATCAGCCACAACTGCAATTTTCACAAACTGCTTCATCAGAAACACCACCTGCAAAAACTCCAAACAGTGATATCCACCCTTCGGCACCATTTGGTGTAACGAACACCACAACGAGCTCCATCACTACTGGATGCAACACAAAACCACGTAAATCAGAACGAGGAGATTCCTTTCCTAAGTTAAGACTATCCCCTAAATCATTTCGCTTTAGTGGTCGATTTGGACGAAGTAAGAGTGAAATTGAAAAATGTCCCAGCGATCCGTTCTATAACTACAGTAAATCCTTCCAAGAGGTAATTTTAAATTAGAATAAACAGTTTTTTATTCTTAACGTTACAGTTGATATTTATTTCTAAATTTAAGTATGAGAGTGGAGGCCCACAAGGTGCAGTTGATAAACCATTTCTCCTACAAGAAGGTCGCGTCAGTCTTCGGGCGAGTTTGGATAAGGCTTGGTACACCCATGGAGAAAATGTCATTGTTAACGTCAATATCCGAAATGATAGTAGGAAGACTGTTCGAAAAGTAAGGGTAA